>JANIJH010000225.1:25227868-25287568 GCA_024520975.1 Erythroxylum areolatum | reverse complement strand
TTTAGAAGTATAAGTTAAATCGCTCCCGCTCAAATTTAATACGTTGAACCTAAATGCTTAAAACGAGATGTAATGTAGCACCTCACTCTCACAAGACAAGTACCCGACATCTTCAGTGATATCCAAGAACTTACCCCACGAGGGTGGCATGCTAGCACAGTCAGTTAGTAAAATCTCATAGCATTTTTTTTTCAAAACAACGTACAGATGAAAAAATCAATAATCAAATTGGGCCCACTTTGTTCAAAAACTTTTTCCATCACAAAGGTTACATTCATTTCACAAATCATCTGAATTTCATTAGTCCCTTGGACCTATTTCAGATACAAAACATTTTAGTCATAAAGTCATTACATTACAAAACCATTTATATACATATTATACAGTATACATGGAATACACAATTTGATACAAAAATAAAGAAATATAAATGCAGACGTGAGCTGATCCCAACCTCTTTCTCTTACTTGAATGCAGTGGCTATACTCTCATTTGCCTAACAGGGTAACTCTTCTATGCCTAAAAAATATTGCAAATTTTGGGTGAGTTTTGTAAACTCAATGAGGGACCATCCTCGAAGGCTCACTCAATCACATAACAAAGATCATCACTTATAAACACATAATTCACATCTTTTCATTTACGATCACTTCAATCATTCGAACATACATATAACATGCATATGCAATGCTTATGAGACTCACTTTCAATTTGTTGTGACCGAGTGCCTATAACTGTCCTATATCTATTGCGGATACCGGGCTCATTGACAACTATCCCATATCCGTTGGAGATATCGAGCTCATTTTACATAGTGAACCTTTGGCTCTTAATCACTTTATGAGCTTTTAAGCTCTTTTTCACATTCTGAGCTTTAAGCTCTTTCTCGGTGGCTACTCTGGTCACAACTGTCTTTATATTTCATGCATTCATATAATGGAATGCATCAATTATATATGATCAATCAATCACTTTCACATGGGATCAGACCTTAGTCCGACATTCAACATTTGCGATGAGAATCACTTTTTCACTAATATGTATGTTCACATTTTGAACACATTCATCATCGGATTGTGGTCCGAAATTTAACAATCAAGTTATGTACACTTATTTTATCCAATTCACATATAAGGAGCAATGGAATAATCACATTCATATATCAACAGCTTCGGACCTTCAATGTCCAGAATCAATATAATCAAATCACATTCATAATCATTCAATCAATAATACATAACAAAATAATCATAAAAGTAAGACCATCTAGGTCGACTCACAGTACGCTTTAAGTTAGCATTAGCTTCCATGATCTAGAAACATATGGATACGGATGTTCTATCCTGTGTATCAACATCATACAATACACATTTACACATATTATTAATTGCACAATCATATGAACACTCAATCGCACACATATGTATATGTGTTGTGTATAATGCATGCTCAATGACAATCCAAGGTATATTATCGAAATTCACTTCTTCTGCACATTCTCATTTCATAATTCAAATATGCTCTTATAGTACCCAATTCTCATTCACATTCACTTAATACACATTACTGAACTCCTTTGAATCATGAGGATTATAATCATATGAACATCTTCATTCACATTACACTTATGTCTTTGGTACTTTGATATTATCCCTTCATTCACTAAGTTTAACCTCCATTTTGGTTGCAAGCATATCATACATTAGTCACATAATCCAAGGATCATTCTAGGTTCCATTTAAGACCCATTTAAGCTTTAATTAAGATCACTTGACTCGTGAATGTCCGTTAGGCGGACATCCATGTCTGTTACACGGACCTTTACCGGTCACTTACATAAATCTTAACTTTTGACCCTTTAGATGTCAAAATCTCTTCTTGGGATCTTCATAGAAGTTGTAGATCTTGAAGTCTTCTTTCTAAGAATACTTAAATGACCTCAATCATATTTCTATAGAAAAAGTTATGCCTCTTTCACCAAATCATATCCAATTGCATTCTTATTTCTAGATTTCTGACTCTTTACTTACTACATTCACTACCTTATGCTTAGTCTATCATCTATAATTTAATTTCTCAACATTTACCCATTATTATAACTCCAATTTAACTCAATATCATCTATAAACAATTTATAGTTCATGATTGATCAAGAAAACCAATAACAGAACATATACATATATATACATTCATCATGGTCAACACCAGTACACAATTTCTAGTCCGATTTTGAAACTCTTAAAGACAGAATTTAAATTCTGTGTCTGCATGAAAAATGTAGCCTTATGTCTCTAATTTAAGTCAAATAAAAAATCATTCAATTTGGATATGTACAGATCAATTCATGGCTAAAATACCAATACATATACAATGGAAATATTACAGCTTACATATTCCAACTCATTTTCAACACCATTATCACTTTATCTCTAAACTTTCAACCTAGTTCTTCCCTTTTTAAGACAATACACTTGTCTTTTATCTAACTTCAAATCTCAATCCAATCCATGTCTAGCACAATCAATGATCTATGTTTTTATCCATCAAAACCAGACATGAAAACTCCATCTATCATTCAAAATTTCTGCACAATTTCTACATCATTTGACGATCTTTTTATTGCTAAATCATCAATACAACATCTTATGAACATCAATCATCATGTATGTGAAGGCAAGACAATTATGTTCTTATTTCATCAACCACATTCCATCATATATAAAGCACCATTTTTTGATAATATAACCCATCATCATACATATCTCATTCAATAAATCTTAAGGAACAGTATGCTACTTACTTGAGTTAGCTTCAAGATCTTCAAATTCACCATTAAACCCTAACTCTTTCCTCTCCATGATCATTAACTTTCATGGAGGAATGGGTTGGGACTTTTAGTAGAAAGGTGAAAAAGACAAAGAAAATGAAAGTAGTAGTGAAAAGTGAGAGCAAGGTTTAACATTAATGGAGGTGGGTGAGAGTGAGTGTCGTGGAGGTGAAGAAGAAATGAAGAAGATGAAGAACAAATGTGGAGAGAAGGAAAAAACGTGGTTTGTCCAAATGAAAAACAAAATTAAGGATAGTCTTGCAAGATGTAAAAAAAATTGGGGGTGAGATATAGGAAGGCAAGTGACATGTCACCTCCGTATGGTTCCATTTGGTCCACTTTAATAACTAGTCCATTTTGTCTCCAATTGTCTCCCAATTTTCAAGGATATATGTCATTAAATCCCAAAGTCATTTATAAAAATTTCCATTGCCATTTGACCCTTATTTTTACTACTATTCATCAATTGTTCCGCCACTTGGCATTTTTTCTAGTCCAAAAATACCCATAATTTCATAAAATTATCAAATTTTCTCCAAAACTTTTGAGTCAATGAGTATACTCTCCAAATCAATTTTTAACACATATAATTCACAATTCCAATTATAATCACATTTATAGATCAATTATACCTGAAAATGTTAATGAATGCATGTATAATTATTTTAATGTGTCGAATAATAAAATTCACATGTTTGTATGCTAACACTATGCATAAGCATGAAATGCATTTTTCTAATCTCTCAATGCCATTTCTCAATTACAAAAATCTAAAGTTCCAACCCTTAGTATGAGAACAAGATATTACATGTAAGACCCATTAGTAGGGTTAATCTTGAGCAATGGCAAGATGGTCCCTCACCTAAGGAACACACTCATTAAGGGCCTATTAATTACAAGTTATTTTACAACATATGAGTTTTTTGTATAAGAAAATAGGTTTAGAAAGAGTTATTAATTTTTAACAATTTAAAGGAGTTTATTTAGGGAGCAAACATCAATCTCAATTTGGTAAAAAAAAATAGCTTAGTTTGTCATCATACATATGAAAACTTCTTTTTGGGAGGTAAAACAGTAGTGAAAATATGCATCCCAAAATAAATTTGCTCCTGTTAAATGTTAAGATTCATATTTTTCTAATTGAAATTTAGTAAAAGAAGGCCTTAAATTCAAGAATTTTGCCTTAGCCTTGCCGTCATCGACATCATTGCTATCTAGGTAAGAAATGCATCTCATTTATTCTCTCAAGTCTTATTTTTTATTTTTTGCTTTGAATTTTAGATTTTCTCAATAACTCTTTTGATCTAAAGATTAGGTAAAAAATTAAAATTTGACTATTTATATAATAACTTTTTCAAATTGTTGAATTTTTTATTTTCAATTAAAAATCATATTAAAATTTATCTTTCTTTCATTTCCTATTACAATTGTAGTTTATCCATATAAATTGAAATTTGTGAATTTGATTATATATGATATTTGTCAATTGCAATCTTTAGTAAAATTTCAGTTCGAATTGAAGTTTATTTGAGCAATTTTTCTCTCTTTTATTTCGCATACATCATAGTTAATAATTTTTATCCCTTATTTCCTTTTTCAATTTCAATTTATCTTTCTTTCATTTATTAAATCATCATTAGCAATTTCTTATTTTTGGGCTTGACTGATTTTATATGTACAAATTTAATTTTTTAAATTTTTATGAAGTCTAGTTTCAATATTTCTATAATATGGATGTTGTTGTTAATCTCAATTCTCTTTGTTGAAAAGTGAATCACTGTTAGTTTTCAATATTTTTGAATTACTTAAAATATCGAAAATGAATTATGAGTATGAAAACTTTTATCAAAAAAGTTTACTCTTTGTTTTTTCATTTTCTTCAAGGATATTAAATTTAGCTCTTTGTTTTTAATTTAATGTAAATATATAATACCATTAATATATAATTGTGATAAAAGGTAGAGTTATTATTGTTCTATTGTGCCTATCTACTTATTCTAGTTCCATACATGTGCTTTTGTTCTTTTTCTAGTTCAATTATGTTATAATTTTTTTATAGATGTTGCCTAAAACATATTTGTTTAAAAGTGAAAAAAGAAAATGAGTAGAATAGGTAATATCCTAAAAAAGTAGTTATCAGTAAATTTGTTAAAAGATGGCTCTTCTTGTGAGAATTATGAGAAATTATGTAAAGATATTTTGAATAACCTAATGAAAATTTAAGTGATGAAATTCATATTTATGAGAATGTTAGTAATTTGAGTAGGTATAAACATGTGTCAAATACATCCAATTTAGAGAATTTAAGCATACAAGAGCAATCAATCCCTCTGCTGAATATTTATGATTTTAGAAATTAGAATAATCGTAACAATATCATAAGGAATATCTGAATTGAAAAGAGGCCAATAAGAGCATTGAATCTTGTATTTTTTATACGATATATATTTGGATATTGTCGATTCAATGAGGCCGTTCTTTTCACTTTTTATAGAGCCTAAAATATATTAGAAATGGTCCTACCCATTGGATCATGATCTTAATTATAGGGATTGATGGACCTATACTATGATGCAGTTAATGGGATTAGAAATGTATTGTCTTTTCTTTAACTTTAACAAAGGTTGGTATGTCATAGTTTCGAAGCCTTCCCCTTGTATTTATGTTTTCTTTCAATAACTGACCAAAAAATTCATGTCACTTTTTGCTAGCATCATATACAAAAGAAAGTCTTACCACCCTTCAATCTAGAATCCACTTAAATTTCCCTAACTTGGATGTAAAACTAATAGCTAAAAATAGTAGCTTTAGAATTGGAAATCCCTAACTTAGTTGTAAGGGTAACAACAACCACCTTTAAAAATGGGTTAAGGATGAGTCAACCTTTGTGGAATTTTTCTCAAAAGGAGACCCTAAAATTTTGGAAGTCTAGAATAAGCTAAGTATTTAGACTTATAGGATGCCTATAAAAATTTGAAGCACCTTGTTAGTCCCACGAGATAAGTATAATGGTGGAAGAAAATGGAGAGGGTCATCATACACGAGTGAGAAAATAAGAAACCCCAAACAGAGCAATTGAGGCTTGAGAGAAAGTTAAGGGACAAGGAATCATTTTTTAGGTAAAATACATCCCATAATAGAGTGGTAGATTCTATATTGCATAACGATCTAATGGGGAAGCCTAGAAAGACTAATAGAAATCTCTCAGCAAAAAGTAAGAGCAAGTACTATAGAGTTCACTAAAAGGTTGGCCATATAATGGAAGCTTCTAAAACCTATGTAAAACAAATGATAACTTGGTTCAAGAATGTATAATTGTCCTCTTTAGTAGGAGTATATAAAGACATATGGCTTATAAAGAACAATAATTAATATTTTCAATTATTAAAAATATAATTGTCTAAGAACAACTATTGTTGGATATGAAATTATAAAAATCTAATTCTGGGAGTTAGATCTATAGAGATTGATATGGAAGTTGTTGATATAGAAGTTGTTTACCTATTCTAGTCCAATTATATAGATAGTGTACTAAAGTTATTTATTATTGGAGATATCTAATACCTGAAAAGTATTAAAGATATCTATTATTCTATGTATGAGTTGATATTTAAGTTTAATTTTGTATATATATTAACTTTAGAAGTAAATCTTAAGGTATATTTTACTTAGAATAATATTGTTTAGAGATTAGAAAGGTTCCAATGTAGAAATGGTTTCTAACTAAGCCATAATACATTTTTTATTTACTAGAAATGATTATTTGAATTAATAAGTTTTTTAATGAACTTGATGTCGTTCCTTATATTGTTTAAGATAGTAATATATTATAGAACATTATAGCCTTTAGGCAAGCAAAAGGAGCTAAGGTCTCATCAAAGATCCAAATATGTATTTAGGTGGTTTCTTCAAATTATGATGAAAATTATAAGATTTAAGCATGTGCATTCTCCAAGGATGGGAATGACACTTCAACATCATTTTGGCATGATATTGGACCTGCCTAGGACCTTTAAATGTAGTGCAATCACTTCAACAACTGTGTGATGAAATCTTTAACAATTCTTCTGTGTATAAAGCATTATCAATTTTCAACTCCTTGATCACTAACTCCACACATTCTAGTGTGCTGCTCATTTAGCTTTCCCCCAACTAGGAGGACCATGTTAGATAGAAGAGAAACTACTTAGCCAAATTCATAAATAAATTAAGCAAAATAATGTTAATACAAACCTCTAAGGTCCCTAGTATAACTTGGTATGGTTCAATTAAGCATATCCCGTGGCATCTTTCATATTATAATTTATAATAAACGGAAGGCTAAACATACTAGATATAACAAAAAAATCATCAATTTAGCTGAGTTGTGTCCTTTGCAATTAGGCTTCTAAAAATATAGAGTACCTTTTCTTTAAATGTAAGTTATCATAAAGTATTTGGAACATAATCAAAACTCAATGCAGTAGATTTATTTTAACTCTCAATTGGTAGTTACTTATCGAATGGAGTTGTAAGCAAAAGGGATAGATACAAGGAGATTGGATAATATTCAAGGTGGCTTTGAGCAACACAATTTATAGACTTTGGAAAGAAAGAAGCCCTATAATTTTACAAAGAGTCTTATAACTAGGAAAGAACGTTCTTAGTAGTATCATGTCGAATATAAGGTACTAACTAATAGCTTACAACTGCAATTAACGTGCAACTATACTATGGTTTACAAACAGAGACTTCCTCAAAGTGATCAGCTTACAAGAACAAATATCTAGCCATTAGCTATAATATTTTAATTATATTGGTGTTGTATCACATGCCATGACGTAAAAGCCTATTCATATGCATTGTATATTCTAAATTACAAGGTTTATTAAAACGTTAATTCTCCTATTGGGCATCAAGCATTTAGAGTTAGCTAAATGACGTAGTAACTAATTCTATTTTAGCTAAATGATGTAGTAACTAATTCTATTTTGTACAGAACTCCATTTGGTAATGCAATTTATTTCAAATTTTCAAAAAGCTTTATAAACTTCCATTTCATAATTAATTGAAAGCAATTATTTACCTTATTCAAAATGATAAAACTTATATGCAATATATGCCACTAACATGCATATTGATCGTGTCATTCAAGTTTTAAAATTTATAAGCCCTTAAATAGCGCAAGCGCAATGATCGCGATTGTAGTATAAGTGGTGTAGATCCCGGGAGGAAGGTACTAACCTAATCCTAAGTCATCTAAGGCTCAAAGAAAAGAATAAAAAATAAGTAAAAACTGCAGAAGTGAACATGGAATTTAAATATGAGAATTTATATTCAAGAATTGTAAAGCGAAAATTTCAATAAAATATAATTAAACTAAGCAATCATATAGGTCATAATGGAAATCTATCAAGAGAGTTAATCAAGTTATGAGAGAGGGGATTTTACCTATCATTAATGCTAATCTAGCCATTTATGTGTTTACGGGATGTCAGTTCTAGACGATCATAAGGTTGATTACTCCTCTCAAGTTATAACCATTAAATCCTAAATTGTAAACCCTAATCAAATTATAGAACTTGCAATCTCTCAATTCACAAATTACCCATAATTCTAATAAGTTCTAAAGTTCTCTAATAAACAATCGAGTCTCGCACAGGTTCTCTCTCTATGAAATTGTCGACTATAATGATTAAGTGGTCAATTAGATCACCTAATTAATCTAATCTAATCATTCTTAGCTGGCTCACCCTCTCAGTTTGTTACCAAAGCATGCAATTACGTTAATCAATCACAACACCCAAAATAATAAACATAAAAATAACTAAATCAACATTAACTCCAAGTAAAATCTCGAAGGAGAGTTTAAAACATTATCAACAACCTGAAATCCATTTCCATACAATCTATCTCAACTTTATATTTAAATGAAAAAGGAAATGAAGAGAAAATAGAACTTAGGTTGGACAAATCAGAAGACAGCGGCATCGGGGTACCACCTAATCAAGGGAGCAGTGGTGTCAGTATCCACTTCTTCTTCCTCCTTACTATTCTTCTTCTCTCTCTCTCTCTTCTTTTTCTCTCCCTTTAAGGTTTCCAAGAGTGGCTGAATGTAAAGCTCCCTCTTTCTGTTCTTGTTGTTCTGTTTATGTTCTTTTGTATTTAGGGTTGAGCTAGGTTTTTTTAGGTCTAAAAGGTCCAAAAAAACCCTTAAAATGTGAAGTTTGGAAGTAGCTGCAATTTACCCGACGCAGGCCATGATTGTGGCCTATATCAGGCCTTTCTATCACGATCATTTATAGGCCATGCAATTGGACCCAATTTGCTCTAAAACTCCTCCATTCTTCGATCTTTACCCTGAAACACTAACAAACAAATCAAGGTACCTCAAAAACATCATATTTAAGCTTAAAGGATTGTTCTAACCCATAAAACATTTAAAACACTTAAAACACAAATAAATAAGAAACTAACACAATCCTACCCTAAACACATAATAAACAATCGAATAAATGGCTAAACACATATCAAACTATACCCTAAAATATGATGCATTTCACTCCTATCAACATCCCCACACTTAAACGTTTGCTTGTCCGCAAGCAAATAAAACAACAAATAAAATAAAGCACAAAACACAAAACACACAATGCAACAAATGAGGCAATGGCTTCAACTTCACGAAATAAGTTAATTATAAACATAATCATTCAAGTTGTTCCAAATTATTAACATGTGAAATCCACGTCTAAGCACCTTGGACTAATATACAACTAATCAAAATTTTAATGTTGAGTCTATTAACCCTTATCACTTGCACACACATATTGATAATGATTCAGTCAAAACAAGAGTGTAGTTATCCCTAAGTAGGTTTTCATGAAAAATCAAGCTACTAACAAATTTGGTAAGCTTTTATTTGAAAACATTCTTTTTGTTGATTTTTTTAAGGGCATAAAGCTAGCCTTTTATGCTGAGGCAAACATTTGTGATGAATGTCAAACTGGTTAGTCAATTAAGTCATGTTGTTATTAAGCTGCTTGGTTAGAATGTCATTATCGCCTTTTTACATGAAGGCACACATTTGTGATGCGTGTCGATCCAATTACTCAACTATATCACATTCTCAATTGGCTACTAGCTATATTCATAACTCGAAGGCTAGTAGAATAATTATTTTAGTTAAAATTGTATACCTTTTTAAACACAAAATGTTGCCTACCTTATTGCTTTATCTGATCATTCTCGTGAAAATGTACTAATAATGCCACTTATTTGATTGACCTAAAATTATGAATGAGTATGGCAAATTCCTAGGTGAATCAACTAACATTGTATCCTAATTAGCCAACATATTTAACCCTAAGTAACTTAGGTCACTTATTTCACAAGCTAATAATTCTTCACAACCTAAAAGACTATGCTCAAGGCCAATTCTATCCCGTTATATCCTAGCCATTGATGCATTCACACAATGCACATCATGCAACCTAAACAAACTATCATACAATATGCAAAATTCATACTCAAGATAAAATCACACAACCCTCCCACACTTGAACAACACATTGTCCTCAATGTGAGAAGGGTGTACAAACACACTAAGGGAAAATAAAACCCAATATATGAAAAACATAAGAAAAATACTAACAAAAATGAAAAGAAAATAGTTAGAACAAAAACTATTTATAGTGATGAAGGTGGTGATGGCAATAGTGTTGAGACAAAATCCGCTTAACATTAAGGGTGTTTCCCTATCTTATAAGTGATTCAAGAAAGAAAAAGAATTAGCAATCCAAATCATTCAAAACTTATTTTAGAATTTAAAGCAAACCTAACTACACAACAATTTAAATATAGCTACTAAACGTGTTAATTTAGGGTCATTAACTAGACCCTGCATCCTTTGAAGCTCATCCCATATCAATTATGAGTGGCTTGCTTCTACCCTTCTCATTCAACATCAATTTTGTAGCCTATGAGTAAGCTATAAATTGCAAAATGATCAGAAGGACAATATTGATAAAGTTGAGAAAACCAATTTAATTTCAGTAATGTCATTTTCACTAACAAACTGTCAATAAAATAGGTGAGAGCCCAAAAAAAGCCCAATTCAATCTTAAGCTGTCCTTTTGTCTTCCATTTCATCCCCGCATTTGTCTTGTAGTCAGCCGGGTTGGGTTCTATCTCTTTGCCAGTCGGCCCACTTCGTTCCTTTTACTTCTAGGCCTGGGACTTCCAGGATGCCTCATTCACCACATCATGCTTACCAGCCACTGGAGCTAGAGAAGCAACCCTTCACCCTTTTCAGCCCTTCGTATCAACCCGCTTGTTTTTTACATCAACAGGACCCCCGGGAGCATCTACGACCAAGACCCCAAGGCCGGAGCTAGGTTTGGGCCAAAGGGGCCTAGGAGGAAGCAACCACTCGAGCAGAGAGTTTTCAAGTAGTAGTTTCAAGCCGGTTCAAGCCTTTTCTAGCCTTACTTCCTCAAGGTTTCTACAACCATCAAGCGAAGAAGCTTCTAGGACTGATCAAAGAATTAGCCCACCCTCCAACCGAGTATCCATAAATAGAATCGGAGGATGCAAGTGAAGCTAGCGCTTTCCTTGAGTAGCCAAGTGGTCCAAATGACTATCTTGTTATCTGTGGTTAATGGGTCTTGAGTTTGATTGTTCCTTGGGTTCAGATAAAATATGTAATTTATAACTGGTAATAGCTTTTTGTTTTATTATTGGATTGGGTGAATAACCCGAGTCTTCTATAGTTTGTTTCTTTCGAAGATGGATCCAAGGTTTAATAAGCTAAAGCTGATCGGGGGTGCTATATTCATTTCATCTTTCTTCCATTGTTCTTTGTTCTTGGGTGGTAATAGCTGCTGCGGTGGTAATTCCTTCGTTTGTATCCTCGATAAGCAGCTGATGTTCAACTTTTCCTTTCTTGTATGGATAAGTCGTTTTCTTGGTTTTAATGAGTGGGTGAGGAGGGGGGTACCTGTACCCACTCATGCTTTTAGTTTTTAGTAACCTATTCTATATGTGGCAGCCCGAGCTACACCTTCGAAGTGCTCTTTCCGCTTGTTGGCGGGTTCATTAGTGGTGTTGGGAAGTACTCTAAGCGGCCTAGTTGGAACGGTGCGAAATCCATCTTTCTATTTGATTTTCCTGGGGCGAGTCAATCCCAATCCTTCTACTGAATGAGTGAGCCGTAGCGAGCGGAGCTAAGCGAATGTTTATTAATTCCTTCTTTTAGTCGGTCATCAGCAAATGGTTCTTTATTTTTAGCAAATGGCTTTTTTCGCCCTTGTAGTCTCTCTTACTACGGTTGGTGGAGCGGGGGTCGAACCCCTAGCTCAGGTTGTTGCGAAGTTTGCTTGCATGCTGAAAGTGAATGACTCCCTTTACCTGTCTTTGAATCATGCTGAGAAAGAGGTGCTTTTAGCCCTTCGAGAAAGCGTTCTAACAATCAGGGATTTCCGCTATATCCAGTCCACTTCGGTGCAACGCTCTATGGCTTCACTTTCCTTGTAGGGAACTGCTTTGTTCAAAACCTGGACAAAGCTTTAGCGTCTCGTCCCGGCGGCAGTCAACATTTCTTTCTTCAGGTCCCTAAGCCCAATCCATTAATAGAATCATTCCTATGCAATCAAACTCAAGCGCTAACGCCCCTTTATCGATACCTTTTGATAGATGATATTAATGCGCTCAAGAAATCTATCTTACTAAAGGCCCTATCTAAACCCTATGTTGTAAAGCTACAGCTGGAAAGGTTTTCTAGAGCAAGGGTGCGCCCCTTCTTTCTTAAAGTCAACTTTCTCGCTTGTTGCTTTAGAAAGATTGCAGCTAGCGCGCTTTACTAATAACATAGAAAGGGCCTTTCTCGCTTGTTTAGAAAAGTTTTCCGAGGCCAGAAAATGAAAATAAAATAGTGTTGATCCGGTCGAATGGTAGAATCATCTAGGGGGTCGTTAGGAATCGATAGTCGTTTTATGGGCATACGAGTCACAGCCGGCCGGGAGGAGGAGAGATCAACGAAAGAGCTACTAGTTGGAAAGAAAAGGACGAGACCCCCTTTCGTACATTTCTACTGGTCCAGACATTCGAATAGCCAACGAAAGACCAGGAGATTCGATCTATAAAGTACTTCCCGCAGGGTTGACGGCTGTGTTGTGTAGCTGGAAGTACGAAATCAATCCCGGCACGACCGATGACTTAGTCTCTTTCTCCGCTTCGACTCAACCACCTTCTTAGAAAAGATCCGATAGATAGCAGCTACCTAAGGTTTGGTACCTTCACCAATCACGGTTTTTCATATAGGTCAGTCCTAGTACTATGTTGTCTAAGACTAATAGGCAGGCCTCTTACTCTTAGAGAGCAGTAGAATGTTGGGTTAGCTCTGTCTTGTTGTGATAGGGGGGTGAGGGGAACTGCTCAGAAATGTCTTAGTTGGTTGAGGGGTGACCGATCCGGTCAATTAAAAAATAGGATAACAAAAAAAGATCTATCTGGTGTAGCTAATGTGGCTTTCTCGATCTATAGTTCCTACACTGCTCCGGCTTCCCTCACTCAAAAGATCAGCTGTTGTGACACAGGTGTCTCGAGGTAGGCCGTAGATTGAATAGAGAAAGACGGGCTCGTATTTGACAAATTTCGAGCAACCTCCAACCTTTCATTTTTATAAGGCCACTCCTATCTCTTCCGGTTTTCAGTGACCTGACCACTTTTATGCTTCAAATGATAAGTTGCGCTTTTGATCTTGTTCTCAGCTCCAGGTCTGGTCCTTTAGGTGAGGCTCTTTACTTTACAGGGTGGTTGGTGGTTCTCTTTACGGTTCAGGAATTCGTGGTTGGTTCACTTTTGTTTGTTTAGTTACAGTTCATGCCCACTCGTCATGAACCCCCGCCCGCCCCGGCGCTGAGTCGCAACTCTTTCTGTAGAAAGTCGAAACCTCCTTCAACTGACTCAGTCAGTAGGTTTAGAACTATCCTGCAGGTCAAAACATTTCCTTTGAATAGATGTGGTTCTCTCCATATATATAATAAAGAGTGAGCGCTCATTCTTATTATATATTATGTTTTCTGTTTTTTATATCTTCTTTGTCTGAAACTTCCTTTCCTCAGATCCAAAACCCCGAAGAAGTCAACTGGTAAGCTATCTATCGGGGGCCTATTTCAGCGTCACAACTTCCAACCTTGGGAGCTTTTTTTTATGGTTTCTTTCCCTCGAGTACCCACCGCCCCTCTTGGTAGAGTTACGACCGCTGCTCCCCACCTTTTTCTTCTGCATCACGATATCATGGCAGACCTGCTACTGGTGAGAAAGGCATGTTTTAGATTCGTGGAATGAAGGCCGTAATAGATGTTGTGAGATTCTTCCCAGTATGGAATGAGCCTTGGATAAGTCCGCGTTTTTTTTGCTAAATTTCGACCAGTTGGAACGATTACGAAAGTTTCCGACAGTTAGACCGTTTGAGACTTTGCAATTGGTCAGCTACACACGTCGCTTTCATTTCCAGCTTTTGAGCCGGGCCAATGATCTTTCGAATTTCTCGTATCGTTTTTCGTGGATTAGCACGCCGCCTTTGATTTTAAATGGGATTTCTGGCTAACCCTTTTTTTGACCTACTTTGTTGAGGTGGCGAAAGTCGCCTAAATCAAACCAAGGAAAGAAAATCAGCTCGACCAAGGGGAGAGGAAAGCAGTCTAGCAGTCAAGAAGTCTCATTCCAGGGGTACTTTACTAAGCATTGAACTCTCCTCTGAGCGTCCTCAGTTTAAGGACGAGAAATGGCAACTACTGATTCGGACACAATGGCACCGCCTTAGACAAGCGCTTCCAGCAACCTTAAGAGTACGACGGCTGCTTTCCGTATTAACTGCCACCTCTCGCTCAATCCAATAGAATCATCAATCGTTCCTTGTGATGAGCTTGAAACTAGCCTTGAAGCATAGGCTAGGCAAGGAAGTTCTCCAACAACTCTCAAATACTCGACGCCATAGAAGCGCTTTTCACGGGCAATAGATAGGGAAGGAAGCATAAGCAAGAGCTGGAGCTGAGGAAGGGCTACTAGTTAGGCCAAGAGCTAGGCTAGCTGCTTTGTTGTTGTAGTTGTTAATTCATAAACAGAATAATCATAATCCGATCTTTCAGAATTGACCGTGGATTGAGTCAATCTTTGTTCAGTTCAGCATCCCCTTTGATAAAAAGATGCTCGAAAAGCACATTTTTACGCTTTTATAACGTGCGTTGAGCATGGTGAGCAAACGAAGAAGGTGAAGACCTATGCTTCTTTATAACGGCTTTTCCTTTCCCGTCTCGATCTGTTCCCGGTCCTAGCGATCTGTGGACGTACCCCTTCGCGAGCGAGAACAAATATCAGATAGAGAACGATGATTCTCGTATAGTATAGAAAGAAAGCGCTAGTTGAGTTTCGTCTTTCGAGCGAAGAAAGCTCTTTCGATTGGCCTTGTGTGATGAAGTTATCATGAGTTCCTCGTTTGAGTTAATGCTTTGGAAGTTTAGAATATGACGCTCTAATTGATTCGGTTGAGGTCCACTTCACTGTCCCTTTCTTTTTCTTTCTCATGCCTAAGGCCTAAAAGCTGCCGCTATCTCATAGCCAGCCTTGCGCCCCCTTATCTTAGAAAGCCCTTTCTGGCTGGCTAAAAAGACTTATCGATGCTATTCAAAGCAGCAATTCGCAGGCTTAAAGCGAGAGTTAATGGTTGACTATAGAATCGGATCGGGATGGGTAGTTTATTTTAGCCCACAAAAACCTCCGACCAACAGATACGGAATGGGCATCATCATTTAGAGGTCAGGCTTCATTAGTGCCAGTCCCTGTGGTTGTGTGAGAAAGCCTCACTTCACTTATGACAGTCGAAATGCCATTCTTGATTGAACTTCACCACGAGTGGAGTGATAAGCCAATACAATATGGTGGAACCTGGGAGAGGCAGAAGAGTAATCATCCTCATTTCGAGCTAAAACACTTCCTGGCTCATGCTCCTACTTGCACTTGCATGAGATCAAAGCAGGTGGACATGTCTTGGTTATGGCAGGCCCTGACTTAGGATAGGAATAGTGCGTCGTGCGAAATGGTTATCTTTTCTATTCCAGACGGTCTGTAAGAGAGGGCGGAGGAAGAGAGCCTGTGCGTGAATCCCTTAATCCTGCACCTGCAGCTGGCCCCTTAAGAGATCACAATTTCATCAATAGGGAGTGGGAGTTGAAGCCTTGCTCTCTCAAATCATAGAGAAGGAGTGGAAGGTGGTCCGGTATATAGAATGATTATTGCTTAGGAATCTCTAACACATGTGGGTTGCTCCTCCATAGCAAGAAAAAATGAGATCCTTACCTAAGAACTTGGGATGAAGGGCTTGTTGAATAAGACTGACTCCTTATGGCTTACAGAAAAGGTGCTCTCAAGCTAGATAGAGATTCGCGTCCCCAGAGAGAGTCATTTGATTCAAAGACTGAATGCGCTCTATGCAGCCTATGAGAGAATGCCCCACGTTGGCAGTAAGGAAGATGCACGATCAAAGGGTGGCAGCCCTAGCTAACTCAATCCAAAATGAGACCGAAGGAGAGGCGAGGCCCGGAAAAAAAAGTAAATAGCTTGCAAATGGAATAGAACAGAGAGCTTGGCTTAGAAGGGGACTTCGGACATACCTGTTGTAAAGCGAGATTCTAAAGCGGAAGGATCCAACCGGGAGGGTACATATTTCAACCAATGCTGTCACTATCTAATTAGCCTTCGTAGCAATTCTGCCTTCTTCTGGAAAATCTTTAGTTGCAACTGGTCGAGCTAGTTTACTTCCAAGACTTCACCACAAACGAACTCTGATTTCTCTCATTCAAGCCCTCGAATCCTATCCTTCTTTTTCACTGGATGAAGTTACTTGGCGCTCTTCTTCTGATAACACGAGCTAAGGGACGGTTGGTTTCACTAAAAGGAGAAAGGCGCCTAGGATCCGTGGATAGACCAAACCCTATAGCTGGCAATAGACCTCAATCACAAGCGAAGGCGAAGGGAGCGCTGTAGCGGTAAAAGGGCTCATTCTAGAGGTCACTTGAAGCGACATCACCCACTCTCTTTCTTCTTCTTGTTCTTGGCAAAGCCATTCTTCAATTGTTGATAACAAGCCGTTTATCACTCCCTAGGTTTCTCGCCGTGGAGAGCACCTTTGGGACATCCAATCATCGATAAGACCAGTAAGCATGCCTCTTGTTCAAAGCGGGATAATTCGATTTTTGAATGGAATCACTCTACCTCTGGCTACCGAAGGCCTTATTGTAGCAGCAGCTCCGTGAAAGGCAGTCCTCTTACCTTGTTTAGCTCTTGAAGGCATAGTTAGGAGGATGGTCTAAATCGTTGCTCAATCCTGGTCTTTCCCCTTCTAAGGAGTGCTCGCTTCTCTTTATGTTGTGTTTATTAGCATTCCCTTAAGCCCCAAGAACCAACTCTCATTCTTTACACAATCCATCTTCTTTGATTGAAGGCGTGAGGATGGTTCAAGGATGGGAATTTGAGTTAGGATGGGCCAATCAAGCCCTTTGCTGAAAGGTGAAAGGCTAGCTGTAGGCATCCACGGTGGTCTTCCTCTCTCTCCCGATGGTTTATATAGCTTTACTGACCCCTCCATCTCCCCTTTTTTATTTGAAAGTGGATCAAGAGCACTGGCAGTTGAAAAGAGGAAGATTCAGTCAAACTCATAGGATCCTTGGTAAAGAAAAAATGGAACTCGCTTGATCGTCCTCCCAACATTCCCGTAGCAAGATGAGTTGGCCTCAGTTCAACCATTTGATCAATGTTTAGGGAATTGGGGCTAAAGCGGATTCTTTGCTCTAGCCACTAGACATACGGTTAGAGAAAGAGAATTAGATGGAGGGAGTTCTAAGGGTTAGGTTCAGAAAGCAATGGTGGTAAGTCAAGCATGCTATCTTTGAAAAACAAAAACAGCAGCTCTGGCCGGACAAGTGAATAAAGTGTATATTAACAACCTCCTTGCCGCTACTTCGTTTACTCAATCATCATCTCTCGATATTCACAGTGAGTAAAGCCCCTCTTCCGCCGGTCGGTGGAATGCAAGCAAGTGAGTGTTGGTCCCTCCTACCCTCAATGATGGCAGCTGTCCTTGTTGGGTAGTTGGATATCAATGTGTCCTGTCAAGACTAATAGCATAGGTCACAGGGGATTGACTAGGGATCATTGCTCAACAAGGGGGGTTCCTATTGATTCTTCTCTTTGTTGAGCTCGTTCAAAGGCTTAGTTCCGATGACCACTGACCACTCTCTCAACCTCTCTGCTAAGCCAGAAAAAAAGAGGGTGCGGGTAGAACGATTTATTAACTATCGAGAGCCTGAAATACGATAATATGGGATCAGCGACTTTGAATTTGAATGAGAGCATGTTAGCGCAGTATCCAATCTCTAAACTAAAGGCGGAAGGTATAGAGAAAACTGGCTAGAATCTCTAGAGGGACTGTCTCAATCAGAAAGGGTCAACTCGATGGATTGAGGGATGGAGACTGGTTCACTACGATCTTTCCCTCTTGGTGTCTATACTGAAGTGTGTCTTTGGTGATTGGATTTCCCTAGGTCTAAGGGGTAGAGCCAATGCCTATGTATGGCCTTCTAAATGGGATGCCCTGCTCTTATTGTCTTTTTGCCCCGAAGGAAGAAGTTCTTTGCAAAGAGGACTTTCCCGCTTTCCTTTGTGAGGGAGGTTTGTGCTAGAATAGGCAGCTGAAACAATAAGATGGATGGCCAGTGGTCGTTATCCAACTTGACGAGCTGGAAGGCCCACTCAAATAAAGTATGGGAGGCTGGTTAGTAGATCCAACAACCATTTTGCAACGGATCCATTTTAGGGGCTATGGCACTGAGGGAGCCTTCTAGCCGGGCTTATGTGGTGTGCCCTTACTAAATCGGCCTTGCTGCTATGGATTCTAGGCTCTTTGATGTCCTCAGTTAAGGGATCCCATCGGTGTAGCTGTTTGCGTTTGTGCCTTTTAAGGGCCAGAGCATCCCGACGGTACGGAAAGCAACTAATGAAGCTGATAATCCTTCTCTTTGGATAATGCCAGAGTTAATATGTGCTTGGTAAGCAGCAAGAACAACCTTAGGGGATCAAGGGGACTCAAAGACATTGAACGGGGGTGCCAGATCGAGCGAGTTTATTTCCTTCTTCTCCTTTATCCCAAGCCAAGGATCCTATAAGCACAGACGGAGGATAGCCGCCAGCCAAGGGGCTTAAGCTGTTGATTGATGGGATTTCGTTCAATGGTTAGGTGATTTGTACGGTATAGCAAGGCTAGAAAGGATAACGATCGAAGGGAGGCAATAAGGCAACCAATGGGGAGCATAGATCCATTGCCGCTGATTGTATAAGCCGGCTTGGCACTTGCATTTGTCATTGAATGAGCCTAACCCAGCAAGGGGGGCAGGGGATGCTAGCGCTATCCCTTCCATAAGGATAGGAAGATCCAAGGCTGACTTGGGCCATAACTGCAAAGGGTGTAAGCATACACAACAAGCCCGCTATCAATATGCAGAGAGTGAAGATGGCCTTATGCCCAATCTAATCTCGAAAGGAAGCCCCTATAGATGAATGAAGATGGAGGCCAAAAGCCGCGCTCAATCCCCTAGTTGTCACTAGAAGAAGTTTCGGATTGATAGAATGTGAAGGGGCTCATGCCAAGTTAAAGATTGAACTAAGGGAGGGCTTTTAATGATAACTATTTAACAAGATCTCAGAAGCGAGGCATGCGCGACTCCATGCAATCTCCTCAACAAGTCTTATCACCGGGAGAGGGAGTTAAAGGCTATCTAGATCATCGTCCATGGGTCCATCCCTTCCTCTCCTCCGTAGAGCTTGGATGTATCCTTTTTGAATTGATATGCGGAGATGACTAAGGAAGAGGCATAGAGTTCTATAGAGAACCCTTAAGCTTAAGGAATTCTCATTCTTGAGTTTAAGTCAGTTCTGATCACCATCGAAAGAAAGTCCAACTGGAATGAAAATGGTTCGAAAGGCATCTGCATGGACTGACATCAAAGGCAACTCGCCTGTAACTGGCAGGGAGAAAGAATGCCCGGGTAATACGTACTATCCATGTGTCTTTTTCTTACTCTGCTAGCTTTCCTGATCGCTTGTAGTTTAATGCTTGCTTGCAAAGATTCAGTTTATAACTGGGACGAAGGTTTAGAATGCGTAAGCACTATTTATGGCCAGAGACTGCTGCTGGCACGAAGACTGATACCACTATGTTAGCCGCCTCTCTAGCCTTCCACCAAGAATGTCACTATCAATGGCTGGACCCATTTTCGGCAACTGGCAGGGATATTTATTATCATCTAATCTAGGCTGGCTTGGCATATTATCTACTTCGGGACTGACGCTTAGTACTGCTACTGCAAATAAGGTTACAGGTACAAGACAACGACTGGCGGGAATGCCAACGGCTTCCCCCTATTCTTCCTCCCTTTCTGTCAAAAATACAATAAACATAGAAGAGAAAAAGACTGGCGTCCTCCCGGAGGTCTAGCCGGTGAAGGCCAACTTAAGTACTGACCTGGCTTACTTAACTTAATAGGCTTGCAGAGGAAAGGCCTAGCCCTTGGAGCCGTACCACCAAGAAGAAGATCAGGGGAATCTCTACCATCAGGCTTCGAATCTGAGGTTGAGGTCTAGCCTCTCTTTTCAGTGGAAGTTGAGCTCGTCGGATCTGCTGCCCGTGACGTGAGTGATCGTTGACCCTGCCCCTTCTTATTGATTGCTATTTGTGACGTCGAGTGCTTAAGTGAGATCAGCAGTCTGGCAGGTCCTTGGACGCTGGCCCTTATAGTCTAGTCTACTCGGACCTCTACTAGGGCTAGAGCTAGCCGGAAAAAGAAAAGACTTAGCCAAAAAGAAGTACATAATAATAAAATGCTCCACGCTCTACCTTCCGTCCTCCTTAAACTAGGCTTTCTTGCATAGTAGCCTACCTTTGGTCTCAGGTTCGCTACTTGCTAGCCTAGAGCTGACCCTGGCTGTGATCAAGAAGTCTGCAGCTAATTCTAGTTTCGGGGTCGCCAAAGCATTGAGAGATGGAAGGAATGCTCTGTCTAACCGCAATGCTTGTCTGGCCTCTCCAGCCAAATCAAATTGAGAAATTCTGAGAGAAATTCATCCTTCGTTCTATCTTTTTCCCCGGGATATAAATCAATCTCTCCTCCGGCCTACCTTGCCTATCCTTGCTCTGGAAAGCCTTACTCAAAGGCCTGATCCTTGTAATCCAAATAGAAATGAATAATAAGAAATGAATAGGCTAATATTATATATTTGATATTTGTATGCGAAATCAGGTAAAAAGTCCCCTTTGATAGCAGGTATGGTTTAGGGAAACTTACACGAATCAAGGATTTTTCTTATCGATACTCGTACATAGAAAAATTCTTGTAGTGAAGTAGGAGTTTACGAGGCTTCCGAGCTCTGTCTTTCAAACTCAAAATAAAATATCATAAGAGAAGAAAGCACTTAGTCTAGTTCTCTTCTCTCTTCATTTAGTAAGCTAGTCGATTTAGAAAGCGACAGGCCCATAGAGCTTAGCCATGTGTAGACCGAAATGGTCTCGCGAAGCCGGTAACCTTAGATCGCCTACAATCCTATCTTACTTTTGAAGAAAAGAAAGGTGAAGATTCGAGAAAACGTCCGTTCACGTCAGGCAATGTTTCGTTTCGAGATTGGCTTCAGCCTTATGCTTAACACAGGGGAAAAGTAGACGACAAGTTTTAAATCTTAATGCAGGCACGGCAGATCTCGTTGAATCATTCTTTTTCGCCACATCGCGTATAACGGGAATCGAACCCCCTCTGCTGCTGGCGGGCGGATGGAGAATGTTCTACTTCGATCCAGCAACTTGTTAGGAGTAGGTTTTGGCTTTCCCCTTTCTCTAATAATAAGGTATCCAAAGCTCCTTTCTTTTTTTACTCGGTGCGCAGGAGCGCACTTCCGTTTTCCCCTTACTATACAAGGGAGTGTAATGAATAGAAATCTCCCGCCAGCAGTCTTCTCTTCCTATCATTTCACTTCGTTCGAGAGATCTGATCTGATCGGACCTGACCGGGCCGGGCGAAGGGGAAGGAAGGGATGGGTGGTCCGGGAACAGCAACGGGAGAGGGCTCGTAGCCCCCCCCTCTTCCCCACGCCTATTTGTTCTCCCGGCCCCGGAACTCTTTTTTTTTAAGAAAAAGATGAATAGATAGGGCCATGATACATTCCGGAATATTGTAAAATATTGGTAAATAGACTCTTTTCGTCCCCGCCTGCCTGAGGACTTATGTGAATGTTTTGGAATGGGGATGTTCGCCTTTTGTAACAAGTAGACTCACGATACGGACTAATATATGTTCTTACTCTTACCCGAAAGTCAGATCTATTCATAGTTGGCCAGTCTCCCACGGCACGGCTTCTCGCCTTTCATGAATGTATCTCCTCCTCTGCTTATGCTTATGTGAGTTTGACCGCCTTTGACTCTGCTTGCTTTTGACTCCCTTTATTAGAAGTTAAGGAAAAGGAAAGGCGGAAACCCTGACTTTTTCGGAGGGTCGGCGGGACATGGGAGCCTCAGCTCATGCATCGGTTTACCGAAAGCACCTCCGCTATCCCACTTCCTTCTATTAAAAATAAAGGCGAGCCGCCCGGCCCAAAGAGGGCGGCTCTTTATATATTACATAAGCCCTAAAGTAGGTAACCCCGAAAGCCGAACTCAGCAACTTGTTAGGAGTAGGTTTAGGTTTTCCCCTTTGATGTTATTAGTAAAGCGCTAACGCCCTATCTTATCTATTCTATAGTAAAGGGCTTTTTCAATAAGGCTCGCGTAGGGGCGCTCACGTTTTTTGGCTCTCTTCGCTCCACTAGCCTTGATTGGCGGATGGAAGTACCGAGGTGCGTCTGGTGGTATCGTATATAAGATCATGGCTGCTTTGATTTTAGGAAGGATCTTTCCCTCTTTCTTCAAGCCGGTGGTGATCTCATTTTCGTTTCGAAAATGAAGACGGATATTGAAAGTGTGCAGTGGGGGATCTTTATAGGTAGCCAGTTTTGACTTAACTCGACCCAAGCATTTGGTACTGACTTTCCTCCTCCCTTTTTAGTAACAAAATGAACGAACCAGAAGTCGAAGTAGGACCTCTTTATCATAGGAATCAATGGGAGAATGGCGAATTGCTCAAGTGGGCTCTTGGGCGTAATCGTAAGAAACACTTTTTTCATTTCATATCTGTAGTTCCGCTTCTTGCTAGAAAAATGTTGGAAGACCAACAAGAATCTGTCTATCTATTTTTTTAGGTAAGTGTTCAGTGTAACCCACCTACTCACTCGCGGAAGAGAAGAATAGAGATGATTAGTCGATATAGAGCTTTTCGTTTCACTACGTTCCTCTCCTTCAGATCCATTGGCGGGGGTGACTAACCATGGTTCGGCTCTCGCCCTAAGGTTACGATCCGTTGGGTTGGGAAACCAACCTGGATCCACTTTCCTCCAAAAGCCATACCGATTGAGAAGGAGATCAAGTTGAAAACAACCGAGATAGGATCTCTCACGGAAATTGTGAGGCCCCAATGTGGTCATTACTTATGTCTTTCTTGTACCAACTTGAACAGAAAAACAACAAAACAACATGTTCCTCCCAGTCAACCCACAACCAATTTTCGGTTCAACTCTGTCGCGAAAGATTATAGTGCGAATTTCTATCGTTGTTGTTTCCGTATTCACCATAGGCTATTTTTTCTGTCTTGTATTCGGCATTGATTTGAGTCTGATTTTTGGAAAACTAAAATCAATGCTACTGGTCAGGTCGTTCCGCGTTCTCGTCAGTCGGCTTCTTGGTTGGGAGGTTCCTATTTTCGTTCTTGTTTTTTTTGTTGGTTTGGAACTGGATTCCAGCTTGCACATGCAGGATCCAGCAGGAGGTCAACCTGCTGCCAATCCTGCAGCGGAGCAACCCTCCAACGTGCCTTCAGGCGCATCGACCTCAAAAGGTACATGGTGGAAGAAATGGATTCCTTGTTTAAACCCCCAAACAGAAGAGGGAGGACATTCTGTTTCGCCTCCTGAACCAACAATAAACTGGGTATTGGACGTTGATCTTCCAAGGGAGGATCCGTCCGATACAATTGACACTCTTAGGAGAAAGTGTGCGATTATTATTCAATCATTCTCTCAAAATAATGAGAGAGACGACTTAACCTTTGATGATATCGCACAACGCCTGGTTTTGGAAACAAAAGGTACGACCACTGAAATAGGTGCTACAAGAGAGGACTTCCAACGTCTGCTTGGCGAATTAAAAAATCCAGCAGAGAGCGACGTCTATCTTCGGGTTTTAAAAGCCCTTGAGAAGCATCCCCGCTAATGGGGCAACCATTACTCTTGCTTGGAGAAATTCGCCAGCCACGAGGGTTAAATATCTAAATGTTAATGCGTCTGCTGCCGTTGCAGCTGAAGAAACGGAGGAAGGAGGAGTACAAGACCAGACAGAAAATGGAAAAGAAGTGTCAAAGAAAGTACGTAGTCAGTCGAGGGAAGCGAAAGGTATGACGTAGGAACCGACCTGGAAGGCGGAGCCAACCTCCGCTCAGTTGACAAAGTACCTGTTGTCACCGGGCGTCAAGCCTACCTTAGCTAAAGCCAAATCCTGCTTCAACGTTATTGCCCTGGCTTCGATGATCAACCCCTGTTGAGAAGGAATGCCTCGCCCTGTCTCTATTGAAGTGGTTGACGACCCTTCGTCGGTCTGTTCTGGAAGAACAAATAAAAGCCCATTCGTAGGCTAAATCCTTGCACGAGTTGTGGTACTATTTGATTGGTATATCATGAGCAGTCTTAGTTTTTGCTACTCATGAGAAGAAGCGCCTATGTCTGATGAATGGACGATCTATTTGGATGGCGCTATGAATGAAGACGGAAGTGGTCCAGGAGTTGTGCTTATATCGCCAGAGATGACTAGGATCTCATTGTCCTTCAAGTGGAGTTTCCCATGTACGTACGAACAATATCGCTGAATACGAAGCAGGCCTTCACCACTCTCCTCATCATCGAAGGGTGCAAAGCTCGCAGTTACGAATGATAAAGAAAAGAAAGGCCGTTGTTACCGGAGCTGCCAATGACAATGACGAATCCATTCCCTTTCGCTTCGTACACTATGCCTTCGGTCGAGCTCTTTAATAACCTGCCCTGTTTCGGCTTCGGGAAGAGCGGAATCCATGGACATAATGAGTAAAGAGTTCGGAGTTAGGGCAGTAGCTCTCTCGGCTTGTTCCTTGACTAGGTCTATGATCTCTGGTCTGCTTCGATGATCTACTCCCATTTATCTACGACAAACCTTATCAGTATTTTGAACCCTGGAATCCCAACAACCATCGATGAGCTATCGAGCTATGATCCCCCAAGAGAATCCGCATCTCTCTCCCGTAAAGAAAGATCGTTCTTGCACTCACTACGCTCTCGATGCATCTCGTAACGAGTCCTGACCCCCTAAAAAATAAGCAAAAAGAGACGTTACTCTTGTTGTCTAGCCTATCACATGCATGCACAAGATCTAGTCATGAACCCAGAAAGATAACGGGAGCCAAAAAGAAAGAGAATCTGCTCTCGGGTAAGCAGCATTTAAGGCAGCTATTCTGACTTCTAACTTCCAAGGAGATTTCATGAAGTGAAGGGTAAGGGTCAAGAAAGGTCCTCAACGGCGAGAACCACCGAAACAGAGAGTATCAACCCATATGAACGAACACTCTCCCATTAAGGCTGCTAGTTTCAGGAGACCAATAAAATGGAATTCCAAAACCCCTTACTCTCTATAAGAACCTGGTTCAAGGAAATTAGATAATCAAACAAAGCAAAGGAAAGGTATTCGCCAGACCCGATCTCTTGTTCACTGCTTCATCGAATCGACTAGACTGTTTGACTCGCTCGAGCTAGACGACTAGTTCATCTCGAGTTTAAGTAAGGGACATAGGACGGACAGAGGTCTAGGGGAAGTCCGGAAAGAGGGCTTTAATTAATAAAAAAAAGACTTCTAGTAGACCCGGGAAGTAGTCCATTTTAGAAAGACGAGAAGGGGGAACCCGGTAATCAAAGTTACGATCAGGAAGGCTGAAATCCAGAAAAAAAAAAGTATCTGGAACACGCTGGTTCGAGTCCAGCTCGTGACAAAGCCAAAGGAGCGGGGAAGTATGAAGTGTCATATCATATCCCGAAAATGGAAGCAGAAAGGAACCTGATGGCCTGTTAGGTTAAGCAAAGAAGGTAGGCTACCCGGCTATCAAGTTTTTGAATCCCGTAAAGCTCACCATCGGTTAAGCCAAAGGAAGACGCTGACGCGCTTCACTCATGAACGGAACTTCGGTAAAGGAAGAACGCAGGTAACTGGGTTTATTCGTGAAAATCTGCTCGCTCTTATTCTGACGCTGTTCGTATTAATTATTCATGATTTATCCCTTTAATGGTCTCGATAGGGAGGCTTCCACGAACTATCCATAGCTTACTATAGAGCCGAGCCGTAAAGAAGCATCCAACCAATAAGTCTACTAAGTACTCGTGTGCTTATGCGTTCGTTTCCTTATATCCGCTTTTCTTTTATGGCTTTCTGGATTAGCTATCGCGCTTGCTTGAAGAGCCGATAAGAGGTCAGTGTCTTCTTTTCTCTTGACTACCTACTGTCCTTGTATCTAATTTTCTACCGGGCCCTCTAAGCAAGAATAAGAAGCCGGAGCAGCAACGAAGTCTAGTCGTAACATAAAAGCAGCACTTGAGTTGTCGCTTGTTGAGATTGATGGATATTTATATATCGGTTGCTCTTGCTCAACATTAGCAGTTCCTTGTCTTAGCAAGAGCTGTTTACAAGCATTGGAGCTATCACTCTTTGTTGAAGAGGCCCTATTTAGAGCTGTAGGGCATAGTCGTCTCAAAGGACAGACCCGGCAGAGTGGATAAAGAATTACCTCCACTTTGTATTTCTGCTTAGTGTCGCCTGGTATCGTAAGAATCCTAAAGACCAGGTGACTGGACATATTGCTTCTTTGCTAGTTCGCTTGAGTGGGTCTAAAACTTCCGTATTCTAGGTTATTTGGTACTGGCTTGTTTTGTGGACTCCTAGGAATTCCGTATAGAGAAAAAGACAGTCTTCAAGTTGAACTAGCTCTAGGGTTGCTGAAACCCCTTTGAAAGTCAGCCCTCTACTTATTGATCTCGGAATCACCAACCGGGAATTGTTTACTCTGCAGTAACGAACTGATCATTGTCCATGGTACGGGATTTCTGATGCCTGGTCTACGGTTAACTAATTGTTTAAGAATCTTTCCAATGAAGTATGATGCGTAAGAGATGCTGAACCCAGAGTGAACGAGAATAGACTAGCCCTACTTCTTCCATTAAGGCTATCTTGAGCGGCTGGGGCCATTTTATGCTTTTGGTCTACCCTCGTTGCCTGACGAGCGTGAGAAAGTCACTTCCACTTTTTCTTAAGCAAGAGTCAATAAGTTCTTCACCAGGCTTCCTCTCCATCCTTCTTCCTGGCTCACTCCCACTACGTGACTCTGAATATCTGTGCCTTGGGAAAGTTAAGCGCTTCTTGCTAATGTCCTTATAGCATATAGATAGTTAGGATAGGGCATAAGGATGAAACAAGCTTGTAGAGCTTGGTTAAGGTTGAACTTGGCTTTGGTTCCAGAGATGGGTTCTGTGGCGAACTCGAGTTGAATAAGTTCCTCAAGGTATATAAATCTCTCTTTACCAAGGAAAGGCGCTTTTATACTTTCTTTAGAGTAGGGCGCGGCGAAAGAGCATTCCTTATAGAACGATTACCTGAGAACTCCTATATGCTTGCATCAGGGTCAAAGTACCAAGAGCCTTCGACGGAGTACATGTTTTTGAAGTTCCATTCTTTCCTAGCGGGTTCAAATCCTCTTTTAGTCAAGGATTTTAAAAGATTATATGATTTGCAGATTTGGATTGTAATTGAGCCTAGAATCAGTGGCGAGAGAGCTACTAAAGTGATCAAGAAAACTGCTTTCCCTAACTCTCATAGAGTGGAGGCTGTGAGATTCTCTGGAGGTATATGGCTTTTATGGGATGACTCCAAGGTCACTATTGAGGCTGTTAGACATCATCAGCAATACCTTCACCTCAAAATGACTAAAGACTTGCACTGGTGGTACTTGACAGCAATCTATGTCTCTCCTATTGAACTAAAGAGGAAGGCTTTACGGGAGGAAGTCCATTCTATTGCTGGCCTAATCAATTCCCCGGCTGGAAATTTCAATACTCTTTCTTCTCCTACTGAAAAAGAGGGAGGAAATCCAGCTTCTATTAGAAAGTGTGCTATTTTTTCTAATTGGATTGAAAATTATGGTCTAATTGATCTTGGTTCTACAGGTCCCCAATTCACTTGGAAAAGAGGTAATGTGCAAGAGAGGCTAGATAGGGCATTGGGCAACCTACCTTGGCAGGAAAAGTTCTCCACTAATCTTATTCAGTTGCCTAGAATTGGCTCTGATCACAGGCCTATTCTAATTAAAGTCAGTACAGAGGATGCTAGAAGTAAGCAAGACAGACCTTTCAGATTTCAAGCCGCCTGCTTACTTCATGCAGAGTTTGATGATTTTCTTAAAAGGAATTGGAGACAGAGTGGGGACATTGCTACTAGTATTGAAAGATTAACTAAGCAGATGCAGGATTGGAATGTCAATACTTTTGGAAAGATTTTCTTATGGCGGGGAAAAGGTTGCTTGCCAGGTTGAGTGGTATTGAAAGGAAGCTAGAGATCAGGTCAAATCCTCACAAGGTGAGATTGCAAAGCCAATTACAAGCTGAGTATGAGGAGATCCTCCACCAGGAATAGATTCTGTGGTATCAGAAATCAAGACAGGATTGGATCAATCTTGGGGATCAAAATACCAACTTTTTTCATGCTCATTAGGAAAAAGCAAAAGAAAGTCAAAGAACTCAAAGTCAACTCTGGAGAATGGTCTTATGATCAAGAGATACTAAAGAAGCATACCTGTCAGTTCTTTCAGGATTTGTATTGTGTGAGATTTGGCCCTCATCAATGCTATGAAAGCACCTCTTCTTACCACCCCCTGAGTGAGGATCAGATCAACCACATCTCTACACCTGTCACCCCAAGAGAAATTCAGAAGGCAGTCTTCTCCCTCCACCCATATAAAGCACCTGGTCCGGATGGTCTCCATGCCCTATTTTCTCAAAAAGAGTGGCGCTCTTCAGTTTGTGAGTTTATTCAACAATGTTTTCAAAATCAGGAAGTGTGTGCTAATATTAACCATCCCATGTTGACCCTTATCCCTAAGGAATATGAACCTCATTCCATCAGGCAATTCAGACCTATTGGCCTTTGTAATGTCATTTACAAATTCATCACTAAGGTCATCTCCAATAGACGAAAAATGGTGATGCCTGAACACCTTAGACTTAATATACAATCTTTCTTCAGAGCAGGAACAGACCAGTCAAAGGAAGACACATAAGCAATAAGATTGTGATTGCACTGGAAAGTATACACTCTATGAGAGCAAAGAAAGGAAAGAGAGGATTCATGGCAATCAAAGTTGATCTTGAGAAGGCTTTTGACAGCCTTAGATGGGATTTCATTGAAGAAAGTCTACTCAAAGCTAAGGTTCCTAACAATCTTGTCAACTTAATTATGTCATGCATTAAAACTAAGGCAGGTGCTATGGAATGGGGAAAAGACTGAGAGTTTGACTCCTACTAGAGGGATTAGACAGGGTTGCCCCTTACCCCCCTACATCTTTGTGCTGTGCATAGGGAGACTAGCCCATGGGATTAGAGACTGACTACAGACTGGAAAATGGAAGGCTGTGAGACTCAGAAGATCAGGGATGACTATCTCACACCTCTTTTTGCAGATGACTTCATTCTATTTGCTGAAGCTACTATGAGACAAATGAATGTGATCACTGACTTCCTTGATTTATTTGCTGATGTTTCAGGGCTCATGGTTAGCAAAGAAAAGACTCAATTCTACACTTCCCCTAATGTCACCACTACTGAAATCAAAGAACTTGAGAGGCTATCTACTTTTCAACACACAAAGGATCTAGGGAAGTATCTGGGTGTGCCATTATTACATGGCGGAACTACTAAACTGACTTATCAATACATAATTGAAAAGACCCAGAGAAGGTTAAATGGTTGGAAAGCTAATAATCTCTCTCTAGCTGGCAGGATTACCTTATCTAAGGCCGTGTTGAACACTCTTGCTGTCTATTCCATGCAGTCTGCTGTCCTTCCCATGTCAATTTCTAAGAAGCTGGATGCTCTCATCAGGAATTGAATTTGGGGGGACACAGCTGTCAAAAGGAAGACAGACCTTCTTAGCTGGAATCAGATATGCAAGCCCAAAAAGAAAGGGGGTCTGGGAATTAGAGAGACTGACCACATGAACCTTGCCTTTATGATGAAGTTAGCTTGGGGGCTGATGACAGAACACAACTCTCTCTGGGTTCAAGTCTTGAAATGCAAGTATTTCCAACATGGCAACTGGAACCCGGACAAAAAAGAATCATCATGCCTTTGGAAAGGAATTGAATCAGTTTGGCATATCACTGCTGAAAATAAGCTATGGCTCATTAACAATGGGAATTCAGCCAAATTTTGGAGAGACAGGTGGATACCCAACCTTCCTGTGTTGGAGAAGCTTACCAACAATACCTTGCTGCCTGACATGCCTGATCTGTCTGTCAAAGACTATGTCACTGCTTCCGGTGAGTGGAACTGGAGAGTCTTACACTATTTTCTACCTCACACTGCTTTCTCTTGCAGGGTTCAAAGCACCTGAGAACAATGATGAAGAGGATTAAATTCTTTGGAGCTTATGCAATACAGGGAAGTTGACTATAAAATCTGCCCCCTGCGGGTCGAGCCTCCTTTTCAGTCGCCCTCTACAACTAAGTCAGTTGAGCTCTTTCGGCTCCTAGACCAGCTTATGATCTTCCCAACGACCGGTAATTCCTTATCCGTAAAGCAGTAAACCCAGTTATAAAGGCAATGGCAATCAAGTAAAGCAGGAAAGTCATCAGGCTAAGAGCCTATTCTTGCAACAGACGTGGCATAATTGCTAAATCAGTTCCTTCCTTCCCTCTTTCCCGTTCGGGGATAAGTTTCATCTTTATTGCTTAAGTAGAGTAGAAAGAGTTCATAGAGAGCTATCAATCAGTTCAATATTCCGCATTCACTCGGTTGACTAAGACTAAACCGTTTTGTTTTCTTGAGAGATGCGAATGAATAGCCTACTTTCGTAACCACGAGAATGGGAATTTGCCAACTGACCTTCAGAGATGGGAATCAACTTGCCTGCTTCTAGGCCTTTTCCTTAAGCGCTAGTTATATTCACGATGGTTCAGTTCAGCTTCGAGCTACTAAATTACCTAAAAAGATATATTAATATTCCCCGATCTACGAAAGAGTATGTTACCACTCCGTGGTAACTAGAACTCGGTAGCGAGCCTTTTCTCGGCCTTACGAGGGGCGTAGCGTGTCCCTATTCCCTGCTCACTCTTTTTAAAGTGCCTGTTATGAGTGATTACTATTACTCTACAGCCGGAGCGTTTAGTACTAGCGCATCAGAAAGATAGGCCAGAATGCTACGGTAGGACGCAAGGGGTTTGGCATCGAGTCTCCGTGGATTTGACAAATGTTGCTTTAACATAGTCCATACAATTCTTGACCATTGTAGGCCAGTAGTACCCCCATCTGTTTGAGCTTAACTTGCATCTTTGGCCCAGACCGTGGGCACCACACACCCCTGAATGTACTTCGTACATGGCTTGCTTTGCTTCATCACTAGACAAACATCTCAGCCACAGCATAAGACTTTCTGTATAAAGTTTCGTTTAAATACACACTGAAGAATCAGCCTTCGAAGCTGGGTGATTTTGTGGCTTTCTTCTGGCCATCTGCCGTGCTTAACGTAGTTAATAAGAAAATGTCTCCAATCTTCAATAGATACTTCCATGCAGGGAGCCCTTTCCACTATGGTGACAGCATTGCAATCCTGGATAAGTTCTTTCAGGCAGGACCCTGTCATGTATAATGACTTATGTTCTGCCACCAGGGGGGCTGCTAGAGCGGCTACTAACTTGGCGAATGCGTCTGCCTTGTCGTTCTTTTTCGTGGCAGAAGCTTGAACTCTTTTATGAGCTCCATAGCCATGGCGTGGTAGGGTATTCATTCTGGTTTGCGTACTTCATATGTACCCTAGAGCTGGCGAATGATTAACTGCGAACCCCCATAGATCATGAGGACCTTTATACCAATTTGTAAGACTACCAGGAGGCCGGCAATGAGCGCTTCGTACTCAGCTTCATTGTTTGAACAGCCTTTCAGTTTCGCAAAATAGAAATGGTTAACGCCTTTCTGTGGTGTGACGAATACAATTCCTGTGCCTGAACGTAGAGTTTGATCTTCAATTTGTTCTGGGTGTGCCGCCTTCCCACTTTGGAAATCCGGCCTCGACCGTAAAGACTGATTCATCAGGAAGGTCCGTGTTCAGGGGTCTGGAACTGGATGCGCTGCCAGGAAGTCTGCAAGGGCTTGTCCTTTGATCGCGGGCATATAGGATAACAAATTCAATTAGTAAAACTGCCCATTTGGCTAAATTCAATTCCCCGATAGTGCTGATCTTGTCATGATGTAGGATATGAGCATGGTTTGATGTGCCAACCTGAGCTTTTTGACTGGGAATAGTTGTGCGAGGCACATCTTCTCGATAGGCGAGTATTTGTTCTCTGCATCCACCATCATGCGGCTTAAAAAAGGCCCTTTCCCGCCCTTCATCATTCTTTTTTTCGAGCAAAGCGCCTAAGGAATTGTCCATAACTGCTATGTATAAGATCAAAGACCTTCCTTTCTCTGGAGCTGCCATTTAGTATTTAGTAAATATTCCTTCAGGCTTTCGAAGGCGTGTTGGCATCTTCCTGATAAATTGGAAATGAACCGTCGTATATTTTAAATACTAACCTTCCTTGGAGAGATTTGAGCTCTTTCAGGTTTCTGGGTGGGGTCATTTCTTGAGGGGCCCTTTCTTTTTTAGGGTCGACCTCTTTAGCTCTTTGATTGACGAGAAACCCTTCCAGTTTTCCTGATGTGACACCAAAGGCGCATTTTTGGGGATTAAGCCTCAACTGGTACTGACGTATTCGGTCAAAGAATTTGATTAATGCCGCACAGTGTTCATCTCTGCCCCTAGACTTCACTATCATGTTATCAACATATACTGAAACCTTTTTTTTTATTATGCAACATGTCATGCAACAAGATTGTAGTTGCCCTTTGATATGTTACCCCGGCTTTTTTAAGTTTCTTTTTTAAGTAAAGGCATGACACGGTAGAAAAATCTTCCCCACTATAAAATGGGTTTTCTGCATATCTTCTGGCGCCATCTTTATTTGATTGTACCCTGAGAAGCCATCCATGAAGGATAATAATTCATGCCCCGCTGTATTGCCAACCAAGATTGAAATGTGTGGCAAAGGGAAATCCTCCTTGGGACCTACTTTGTTGAGGTCGCGAAAGTCAACGCACATGCGGATCCTGCCTTTAGCTGCTTTTCTACTTCCTCTTTGATTTTCAACGTCTATTCGGGCCTAATTCTCCTCAGTTTCTGCTTGACTGGCTTGGCATCAGAATACAAAGGGATTTTATGCTGAACTATGTCTGTGCTGAGTTCAGGCATATCATCCTAGGACCATGCAAAGACATCCTTGTATTCTTTCAAAAGGTCAATCAGGCTTGTTCGTTCTTCGAGAGTCAAATCAAAGTGGTTCCTATCCCTAACCTCTTGCGTTCGTCTGCGGTCCCTAAATGAATTGGTTGGGTTTATTCCATGACGGGTTGAGCCTTCCTTTCCTCTGATCTCTCCACCATTTCCAAGAGTTCAGGAGGAGTTTCACCATAGGTTTCTTCCTCATCTACCTGCATGAGGCAGTGATTCTTGGAAGGGGAGTTAAGGTCTGCTATTTGTTTTCCTTTTTTTTTTCAAGATTTTAAGCATCTCATCATCATCAACAAACTCCGACACGTAAGCAAACCTAGATTGAATTTCATTGCAAACCACAAGTTCCTTGATTACAGACTCTCTGGCCTCCAGGGCCGACCTCTCGACGATAACAGACATTGACAGGACAGACTTCAGACCATCCTAAGAAGAGGTTACATTAAACAGGGACTCCACGGACTTGAGGAAGATTTTGTTTGACTTTGAATTTCCATAGGCAAGACTAGCCAGGAAGGTAGTACCAAAGAAGGATCATTTGGCATAGGGGCTCTGGTTGGACTCATTTTGATATCGACGTCTTAACAGAGCCTTTTCCGGAAAGCGACACCGATAGCGCGGTGAATCAACCGGGAGCAAGGGCGGCGCGCGGCGATGAAGTGAAGCAAGACCCTCCTACCAACCCCATATTGTCCGAAATATGAGCTTGGAATCGTCCCTCCGAAATCGAATTGTAGCACTAGAAAATGACCAAACCCTCTTCCTACTTGACAAGGAAAGGGGCCTGGGCCTCTATTGGACCGAAGTCAAAATCACCCTCGATCAAGCTTCCTCCCAGAAAGAATATAACCGCTTGCTCGACTTCGAGAATAGGGATCTACAAATGCGTGAGCTGAAACATTCCTGTTATGCTCTCTTTCAACAAGTAGTTTCGGCTAATCCTGACCTGTTGAATAATTCCTACTACCAGAATCCCGAAAAAAGCCTTGATTTCATTTCTGGAGGATATGCGGGACGAGCTGGAGTGTGAACTCCCGGAAAGTCTGATCGAAGTGGACCCACATGAAAAAGAAATTCTGGAAGATGTACAAAAGGATTTTTTAAAGTATGGTGGAGGATCTTATTTTGTTAAAAAAATTGTAGGCTTTGTTGATTAAGAGTACGTACGGTGGAGGTTGGTTGAAGATGATGTTACGCGGCGTTCAGAACCAGCCTTGAAGTGAATGAATTAGAAAGAACGAAGAAGTAAGGAAATGAGACGACTCCTTCTTGAACTATATCATAAAAAGATCTTCCCCTCCACACCAATCACGAGTTTTTCTTCATTCCTCTCGTATATCGTCGTAACGCCCTTAATGCTAGGTTTTGAAAAAGACTTTTCATGTCATTCCCATTTAGGTCTGATTCGGATCCCTCCGTTGTTTTCTTTTCCTCCCGCACCTTTTCCTCGAAATGAGAAAGAAGATAGTACACTCGAATTGTATTATTTAAGTGCTTATTGCTTGCCAAAGATCCTATTTCTACAATTGGTAGGTCACCGGGTTATTCAAATAAGTTGTGTTTTCTGCGGTTTTCCCATATTACAACTTCCGTACCAATTCGGTCGATACGGAATGGATTGGTTAAACATTTCATTAGGGAGCCTGGTCTTGACTCTTCTGTGTGGTATTCATTCTCGTTCGGCTCTTGGAATCACATCCAGCAGTGGTTGGAACAGCTCGCAAAATCCAACCACTTCACCTACTTTATTGCCCCCAACCCTTTCTCGTACCTCTATTGAAACAGAATGGTTTCATGTTCCTTCATCGATTGGTTATTCCTCTCCGTTCGTCTCTCTTTTTCCAATTTCGGTCTCGATTAGTTTACAAGATTGAATGGCCAATTCTCCTCCGAACCCTCGATTCGATTGTTTTCCAAGAATGTTGAGCCGGGTATGGTTGCCATGTATCTGGGAGGAACTTAAAAAAGGTCTTTCGATGATTTTTTGTCTTGCATTAAATAAATAAATAAAAAAAATATTAAAGTACATAATATATCATACACATACATAAATCAGTTCCTGCATATCCTCTCTAATAATATCAAAAAGGACTCAAAAATGTTTCCAAGAAACTGCCCATTTTTGGGTGCCTCTTCTCATATATGATGCAAGGAATAATAGACTTACATCACGATATCTTTTTCTTCCTCATTCTGATTTTGGTTTTCGTATTACGGATCTTGGGTCAGGTGGTCTGGAGCACGTACTTTGTTACGGAACGACTTACTATGACCTTTTCCGGGAGTACTTTAAACTTACTTATTACTGCTATTTGAGTTATTGCTTCCATTGAAACCACTTTCTGTATGGATCAGAGCGACCATTCCACATTAGTTATTCCGGAAAGCAGTGTACCTCAGGACCTAATATGGCAAAATCTCAACGTCGATCGGACTGGAGAGGAATGGAAAGCCAGGATCGCTTGGTAAGCAAGCAGGCACTAACTCCCAGTTTTTTCTCTTCTTTCTTTTTCAAGTCACGATCAGAAACGGAGAAAGCAACTTTAAAAGAAAAAAACCAATAGTCGCGTTCTTTCTGTTCTACCTGAGCGAGTTCTCGCGAATCAAAGAAGGATCTAGAAGCGACTTAGGTAGACGATTGGATTCCCTTTTTTCATATGGAATAGCTCAGCTCATAAAGAGCAGGGCAGATTGGTGGATAAACGGTAGAGACGACTACAGCCGTTTAACCCACTAAATAATAAAAAAGACCCTCCCTAAGGGACTTTGGTAATTGAGCTAGATCGATCACTACGGCTAACTTCACCAAGACCGTAACGACATCTAAAAGAAAGACCCCAAGATGCTTCCAAGGATAAATAGGTTGTCCCAACAATGCTTGATAGGTTCCGTACTACAAGAAAAGGAAAGGGCTTTCGAGACAAGCAAACGCAAAATGTCGAATCCTCCCGGTGAGAGCCTTGGGTGGGAAGCGAATTCAATATATCGGATAAGAAATGAACAGGCAGTAGAGTATAAAAATAAAAAAAGGATAGACAAAGCTGTCAATGGATCCTAAAAGAAATGGTTGGTCGAATGGTTCAACTCGGGGAGCTTAAGCGAAAAGAAAGACCTAGATCTAGAAAAGCTATGCTGACTTTAAAATGAAAAGAAAAGATAAGCAGATATGGTACTGTGCTACTCCAAAGAGGTCAATTCCTGGTCTTGATTCTGTGAAAATAGTACTTTTTATGTTCCAAAGTACCTATGTGCTCCTATCTACGGAACCCAGGCAGAGGAAGGTGGGGGATATTCGCGAAGAATCAGCACGCACAGAAGAGGTATAGCTAGTCAGATAGGTAGGCGAAGCTTTTGAATTGGTGTAATATTAAGGATAGGGTTCGTAGAAAGCCTGCCTCTTCTATTGGGTAGTCAATCTACTAAGTGGGTGAATCACTCGTGGTAGTCCGTCATCACATCAGTATACTGATTTTGTTGGGGGTGGCATACGCTGCTCTTTTTGTTAGCAATTCCAGGCCTCTTCCTCAATAAGTCTAGAGCCATGCACGAATAAAGCTACGCGCCAACAAACAATTAAGTTAAGCACACGCACAAGGCGCCCTGCCCAGAGCATTCAAGATCCAAGTTCGCAGCTCTCCATTCAATCCCTAGCTTTGCGAAGCGAAGCGATCTTGTTCCAATAATGAAGAAGGTTTCGATCTGGCACATCGATCTTTCTAATTTCCCAGGACTTCGTTCCACTTTCTATTGGTAACGATCAATTGACAAATGTAGGTTTCTGTCAATTCCGGCCCAATCGATTGATTAATATAACGACCTACGAGGAAGTTCTCTTTGTTCGTGCTGGGCACATTTTTCCCCCTATCCCTATGAAGAAAGAAGTGCTCAACCTCTCGTCATGCAGTCTTCAGTCATGGGCTTTTATGTGTATGCCAAGTCAGGACGAACGGAAATTTTCTAGCCTATAGTTTGATCGCTGATCGAATGTGAAGTACGAAGCGATCAAGTGGAAGTAGTGCCAGCGATAACAAAACCCCTCGACCAGCCACTATGTATCCATGGCCATTATTGATGAGGAAGGGGCTACGGCAGTTCGTTATTCATACTCGTCATTTATATGGTTACAGATAGAAATTGGGTTTCTTGGAAATGGAGAAGCAAAACAACAGCCATTTTTTCTGTTGCCCGAAATGGTGACCCTACACTTGTTTTCCCGGGAAAGGGTTTAGATCTAGATCAAAATACATAGCCCTATTTGATCTAGTAAGGGGAAGGCAGTTTTACTGGTAAAGGGCTGACGCACCTGTTGGTACGTAGACGGATCGAAATGCAGGTGAAGTTTCTCCAGTTCCACCTGTTGATCCATCAATAGCGGAGCAGAGGACTTGAATTCTCCTATGGTTGAGCAGTTTAAGTTTACCCAGAAGAGACGAATACAAGGGCGATGATCAGTTGATCCGGCACGAGTGGTAGAGGTCGCATTCGACTGGATAGCTACTGGCTTTTAACCCGGTACCCTTTATCCCCCTTCAGCTCTGGCTTGCTTGAATGGGCAGACAGACCAAAACTTCTGACCCAGACGTGGGCTAAGGCAAATGGTTATGACCCGACAAAAAGGCGAAAACAGAGCTTAAAATGGCCTAGAGAAGCGACTTTCATCCACTTGCTCGGCTCTTTCGGGTATCTAGCTTACGGAAAGCCTGGACCAAGGATTGCTCTTTTCGTTCTTGCCTTTCCTTCTCTACCAGATGAGCTTTTTGTCAACTACAGTCTCTCACGGATGATACAATTGGTTCGCCGAGGATCTGCCTTCCTGATCGACGATGAGTACCAAATGTGATCCAAAAGGTAGTTGTCCGTGGTCATCCCTCCTACTCCTAAAAAGATAGCGGCTAAGAAGCAAGTGTCTCCATGCCGTGTCTCACGCTTTTCTTCGAGATCCATGGTGACATATATAAGGATTTGTTGTTCTGTTCGGATTGGGTATTTCATAGAGAGGTGTTTTCCTGGATCTTCATTCACAGAACGAGTAAAGCCGGAAGGAAGACATTTTTGATGTAGTTGCTTTGAGATTGGGGATGCCTGGAGACACCAAGAAATTCTATATTTTAGAATCTATTTTGTACCAGCCCTTCTGAGAGACTCGATTTTGCTGCCAGTTAGGCTACCGGGGAGATGCTGACTTGGTGGCATACCCGCTCATGCCATTCTAGCCACCTTGATGATACGAAATGAGTGACTAACGGTCACGTATATAATGTCCGTTGGGCTTTCAATCTCAAATTAGCACTATTCGAAAGGGTTTCATGCTGTGTCTCACGCTTTTCAACGAGATGTTGTGCTCCCATTCGTTTTGTCATTTGATCCAAAACCTCAGGAATCGATTCGTAGAAGCAAGTGTTTCATGTAGTTGCCGTTTTCTCTTTTTTTATCGAGATTGGTTTGGTGTGCTTGCTTATGGATCTACAGATTCATTACTTGTCAAGCTCTCATGGGCTGGTCAACTTCCAGTGATCCCTTAGCTCCGAAGAGAAAATAGTAGAGGCGGTCCCAAAGTGCTGTTTACAGCCGGGTTCTTACCGATCTTGAACAACTTCATGAGCTCTGGGAGAAGGGAGGGTGGCGATCTTAAGCTTCTTCCTTTCTTTCGGCTTCTTCTGCCCTAATGGTTGACGAGACTTTCTTTGAGCTACTGGGGAGCTACTTTCTACCCTAGATCTTCTCATTGCGTTCAAAGGTTTAGCGTAGCCCTCTACAACCGCCTAGAATTCGTGATAAAATGAGTTTCTTCGCTTATCCAGTTTGCGTTCTACTCCAGCTTTCCTGGCTAACTACTAAGCTTTCCAGGTTCGCTACTCTAGTTGAACTCGGGTTTCCCTACAAAGTCTTTCTTAATTGGCCCTTACCTGCCCGTACTATTACTAGATTGAGCACCAGAAACGAACTAAGGCTCGTTCCATTATAAATTTATCCTAAAGCTTGAAAGCAATGCGGATTAGCACAGAAAGCCTGGCAGGAAGTATTTTATTTGAAGAATTGAACAAAACTAAAATTTCTGTAAATCATTAAATCATTAAAACGGGACTTTATTTAAAGAAAAATGGTCTCTAAGGCTGGTTCAAAGCCCTATTTTAGATAGGAAAAATCCCATTTCATTCGGGTTTTCAATTCTGAAATTCTTTATCCCCACTGAGGGAAGTAGCTAACCTAACTTCATATGGATTAGTAAGGATCAACTGGGAATAAAACTCAACGTTGCGAGCTCCAAAAGTGATCCTGGAAGGCCCACGGGTAAGCAAAGATTCGAATTCGAGATTGGCAGAGAAAGGCTTTGGATGCCGTCTCACTAGTGCTTCAAAACTTTATTTTTATGGTCGCTAGAGGGCCCAGAGAAGTTTATGGAGTAGGCGACCCCACCTTCAAAAGGAAAGGCATGACTAAAGCAAAGCCTACTAATGAATCTGATCATGGACGGTTTCGGGTCTTCTTAGCCCTCTTCATCGAAATCCTTCCTGCCAAAGGAGATCAGACTCCCAACCTAGGAGTCCAATTCTCACCTTTGATGGTGATCATAGCATGTCACGCTAGAGAACAACCACAATTGAGCTGTAGGTACCATAGAAGAAGGAGTCAATGTGAGTTAAGTCAGAAGTTGTCCTGGACAAGGCAACTGGGAAAGAGAAGCCATCTCAGTCTAAATGGAAGTAGACCAATCATAGGATGAAATGTGAAAGTAGGGGCCCAGAATTCATTGAAAATGGAGTTCTGGGTACCGGTCAAGCAGAAATAATATGAATAGCGAGCCAGCACTGTATTTATTGATTGGAAAGAAGGGACTCTCAAAAGAGAGGCCCGAGCGGAATGAAGTTGTGCTAAATGAACGAGTTGTCCTAAATGCCCCTTGTTAGCTGTCGCAGGAAGTGGTGAGGGCTCAGGAAGTGAAGCAAACTCGACCAAGGGACAAGTCTGTTCCTGCTTCGTTTTCTGTTCCCGATTCAATCTTCACCTTTCCTGAATGAAGAAAGAGAGTGAAAGAGAAGAGATCAGTGCAATAGGTACAGAGGGGAGAGAAACTGTCTTCGTTCGGTTCGGCAGAAGAAAGCCGAGAAAACAAATAGGAAGAGCACTATGCAAGCTTATAATTAAGTAAATATAAAAATCACTACCTCGAGCAGTAAAACAAAGTCGTTACGGCTATGTTACTAACATGGACAGCTATGAATGGTATTCATTGACAGGAGTGACCGCTTTCTAGTCGTAGTTGGTACCGCCCCTGTTCACTTCAGCATGCAAGGAACACCTTTGGGAAGAATCCAAGTTTTTCTCCTCTGCAAAGCTATCAATGCTTTATTCAAGATCTTTAGCAGTCGATCGTTCATTCTCCCTCCCCAGTGGCTTTCGAAAGCTCGACATGAAAGAAGAAAGAAAATAGGAAAAGTACGGGGATTCCATTCCTTAGTCAGGACCGGGGCCTCCTCGTGAGCCATAGTTATAGTGTAAGCATATAAATTAGCCTTATCCGAAGCGCACGCACCCATCTGACCAAGTCGAGCCCTTTCTGGTTACAGGGAAATAAAGAGAAAGAATCGAGTCACCGATAGCGCATCTCTATAGATGCCAAGGAATTCGCGTATAATATATCCTTTTTGACTAGACTAAATGATTGATCTTGTCTTTCGACCTATCAAAAGAACTCTCCAAAAGGTTGCCACCTTTGGGAGAGTTCTTTTCTTGGTCTTGCCATTCCCTAAAGATCTACTAAAGAGTAGACTGAAATCCACCTATTATCTAACCAAGTTATCTAACCGAGTGTAGAGCGTGGAACGCCCCTTTCCTGTCTAACTGGAAAAGGCATGAGAAGCTTAAATAATAGGGCTGGATAGTTGTATGGAATCTGGTAGCACGGTTCATCATTGGCTTTGCGGATCCACCAACTTAACCAAGAGGAGAAGCTCTTCCCTTCCCATTCGGGTTAAGCTACCTGCGTATGCTGTAACATTTCCACGAACAACCATCCCGAACGGTAAACTAGAAGATGAATTCTGATAATAGAGTGTGCCGCTTCAGAGTTTATATCTCTCAGTCCCGGTCTTCGTCCTTCCTTTACCTTTAGCGCGATACGTGGGGTGTGGATTAAGGATCTTAGTTGATTAAGTGGTTCCCTTATCGAAACTACGCTCCGATTCTAAGTGGATTCAGCTTCTGCCCACTTATCTTCTATACACGTGATTTCTTCGATCTTCAACTGGCCCGTCTTCTATTTCTATAGTTGAATCCCTTTAACTTGAACGTGGAATTTCCTTGTATTGTAGTACCTGAACCCCTTTCTAACTAGACTTGGGGAACAGGCAGAGTCAGCCATTAGGTGAAAGACGTTCTAGTTAACTAAACGATTCTTAGCAGCTTTAAGGCAGGAATCACGAAGATGAACAAGAAAGAAAGGATAGGTTACTATTCAACTAAGTCAATTTCGGTTGTTCTTCCAGATGAGTAGGAGTTTCAATCTTGGTCGCTGAGTTGGACCATCCCAAAGCAAAGCGAATAGCTGTATTCTATATAGATTCTAGATCTAGAGCACTCGATCTCTTTCGTGCTGGTATTTATTATTTAGTGCTATTCCTATCTGTTTCTGATTCCAGATAGCTCTTATTCGAAAGGAAGCTTCGCTCTTTCCAATAGTAGGTTCCGCCGAAATGATTAACGAACTCTAGGATATTGAGGTGCTATATAATGCTTCCATTGCCTCTCTTTGATTTTCTCAAAGTAAAGAACCCTTTCGAGCTGTAGCTTTACAACGATAGGGCTTATCATAGTAGGGCCCTTCATTCTTATTAGTAAGATAGGTTGCTTGAGCGCATTAATATCATATATCAAAAAGAAGGTATCGATAAAGGGGCGTTAGCGCTTGAGTTTGATTGCATAGGAATGATTTTTTTTTTTACAGAGAAGAACTAGTTGAATTGCCCTCCTTATCTTTGATATTTTCTATTTTAAAAAAGCAGATATAAGATTTCAACTGCTTGAATTCCCTTCTTCTATATTGAATTCCGTCATGGATAATAGGGCATGATCCATGTTATCAAAGAACCCTACTATATCTGCCTTAATAAGTTGAAAAAGATTTTCCCATCCAAAGATATGAGTGAAGAAGGTTAGTGCCTTTGCGAAAGCCATGATAAAAAAAAGTTCAAATAAAATAGTTAACAAACAAAAGCAAGGAGAGAGCACCCAACATAATATATATAACAAACAAACCAGTGTGACCGCGTAATAGAACGTTTTATTATGCGACGAAAATGATTTTATAAGAAGGAAGACTCCTGCAAGTTCATCAAAGCTTATGTGAGCAAAGAACGGCTAGCCACTATTTCACAAAAGGGCACTCCAACACCTCGAGGAAATAATCTGTTCTGGAGTTACAGACAAGGAACTCCATTCTGTTGACTCTACCAGATAGAATAGTAGAACCCATTCATACTAAAAAGAAGAATGGGATCCTGGCTCAGAAGGAACGCTAGCTTATCTTAACACATGCGAGTCGAACGTTGTTTTCGGGGAGCTAGGCAGAAGAAATAAAAAACAGCGCCGGCAGAAAGCTTTTTTTTTATAGTTATAGAAAGAGAGTCAAGGGGGCTTCCGCGGGCGATTCTTTAACCGCAGGCAGCCCCGACTTAATGATGGCCGCGCATGAGATCGCACGAGACCACTTCGATTATGAGTCATGGAACATAGCGGCCCTAAAAGACCTTCTGCGCTATCTTAACTTTTTGTAGAAAGGTGAATAATTTCCATGTTGAGCGGTCTAAACTTCGACCTATAGAAAAGATCATCAGAGAGGAGACAAGCATTTATGATTCCAGCCGAAAAGACTAGTAAAATCAAAGGAAGGATCAAGAATGTCATCTATTTCAGGAGCTAGATTAGTTGACGATGAACAAGTCAGAATTTCCTCAACAAAAATGGATGGATTGGACCGCCATTCAGGTTCGTTATCGATTATGTATCAGTGGGAACATAAAGATAAAAGAGTTAACTAAGTAAAGTATCAGATCGACCCAATTTCACAAATGATAGGTCAAGATCATGTTGTTCATTGGGAATGGAAGAGGAGAGAACGATCAGACATCGAACGATGAATTTCGATTGATTGTTATCGTGGAATTCGTCATCAAGATGGATTGCCCTTACGCGGTCAACGAACTCATACTAGTGCTAGAACTTGTCGCAAGCGAATTCGAAAATGAAATCAGTCTTACCGAAAGCCCTTGGTACTTGTCTTATCAATCACACTGATAGCTTCAATAGTTCACTGAAATTGGATGTAGTTTTTTTGGTATTTCACTGGTTACTAATCCAGTCGTATAGTAGGTCTCCTTCGACACTCCACTAGTGGCTCGGCTTCGTCCTAGAAACTACTGCACATCTTTATCTGATCCGGAGGCTTCGTCGACCGGCTCCTCAGATAAAGATGTATCCGACGCGGAAATCACCACTTTTTCGATTGTGATTTTTTGTTGGTCAGGAGAGACAAAAGAGAGATTTTCTATCAGTCAAAAACGGATATCGCCCCCCATGCTCCCACGGTCCGCTTACCGAGGAATAGGAGGAATAAAAACCAGAGCAAGTTGGGGTATAGAGCCGTAAGCGCGATGGGGGGTGACAGAGGACGTGCTCGTACGGTTCATAGAAGGGTATGATCAACTCGTTGATTGTTGGGAACTTTCACTCTTCTATATTCGAAATATGCCTTTCTAGGAGCATTACGATCTGCAGCTCAAATGGTCTCTTATGAAGTCTCTATTGGTCTTATTCTTATTGTGCGCCTTGTGAGCGCGTTTGGATCCGCGAAGGTAATCGCTCGGATGTTCCCCTAACCCAACCCAAACCGGAGGGAACCGCAGCATGGGGACTGTCCGCGTCTCGTCGCAAGGCTTATTTTGATTTGAGTTTTGGGTCATAGGGCGGGCTTCGGGTGGGCAGCTTTATCTGAAAAAGGGCCGGGGCACAAGGATCCTGGTACTATCCAGGTGCGAAGAACCCCGGAAGTGACTGCAATGAGCAGAAATCTCACTCACCGGCCTAAACGACGAGCAAACACTCGAACGTGAGAGCAAGGGATCACCTAACGAATGGACGAGTTCCAAGGAGGGAGGCAAAAAACATGCTTTCAGAGAAGTGACGGTCCGAATCCTTATCTGAACTGCAAGAATAACTGACTAAGCCGTGACATAAGGCCCATTCTCCAACTCCAAACGGGACCAAGCCTTTAGGTTGTTTAAAGAGGTTGGGTGACAGATCGGCCATAGGAGTACTCCGGGGTATAAACCAGGGCAACAAATGTCGAGCATACGACGATGCCGCCCGTTTTCATTTCATGGAAGTACCCGGCAGAATCAAGGGCTGTAGGTGATGGCGCGTTTTGCTTTTTTATCTGGAGAGAGGCGCTGAAATCGTTCCTATTGGGTCGGGTCGTGCGTGGCAGCTAAATAAGGGCGGGCGGACGCTTGAATGGGACCTATTCTCTTCAAAGCTGAATAGGAAATCAAGGGGCCGAGCTTACTGATGAGTGCCTTTTTTCTAAAGGTTAAAAAAGGCTCTCATGTGAAGCTAACATGGCTGGCTACATACAAGTATAGCCAAATCAAGATGAGACAGGACGGACGGTCAGAGGCCGTAACGGGACTACCATAGGAAAGCCCGCCCCCTCTAGCTAACATATAAAGAGATTCCCGGATAACAGTAGTCTCTATGTGAATCTCTTCCCGACCAGGCCAGGCCGAATCGGGCCAAATTCATGGCTCCGCCCACATGCATCATTTGATGAAAGCACTCCAGTCCAGTCGCCTCTCCTCGAAAGTAGCTTGTCAACCACGCTTTCCCTCCCTCAAAATAATATCATGTTCTTCACCAATCCTTTTTTTGGGGCAACACAGCAATGAGTAGTTCGCTCCAGGACTCCACTCCCTCGAGAGCAGGATGCCGGCCGAAATGGAGCTGGGAGCCAACCTAGACTTTGATTCCTGGGGCTTGCCCCAACACCTAAATCAAAGGCGGGCGCCGAAAAGGAAACAGCTCCGCTTTTTCAAGAAAGCTTTGCTTGATAGGCGCTTCCTACTCACTCAGACAATGCTCTGAACACGAAAGTGTGCAGTTCAGCCGCCTTCTCTCCCATGCTGAGTCACTGGTAACGCCTCGGAAAGCACGGACGAGCCACATGCAGGGAAACTTGCACGTGTGGTTCTGGCCGGGGACCCCGGTATACTGTACTAATATGTGTAGGTCCCCGTAATTCGAGTGAAATTGTCATGGCGCAAAAGCAGATATGGTCTGGTATTCCTTTGTTCCCTGTATTGGTTATGTTCCTCATTTCTTGTCTAGCAGAAACTAATCGAGCTCCGTTTGATCTCCCAGAAGCGGAAGCTGAATCAGTTGCAGGCTATAATGTAGAATATGCGCGGGATGCGATTCTTAATAGTCCACTGTTGGCGGAAGCCAATGTCCCGGGGTCCCGGGGACTCATTCTGACTGAAACAAGGGGTGGGTCTTTACCAATTCAAAAAATATTCGATTTTAGGGAAGCAAAAAGCGCCTAGCGCGAGCCTTATTGAAAAGGCTCCTTACTATTACTATAGATATAGATGGGGCGCCCCTTATTGAAAACTCAAGGAAAGCCTTTATATATGTGTATTCTATTAATGTATTAATGCGCAAACGCATGCGATGCGAAGAAAGCAACAATCGAGGCCCTATGATATTAGTAAAGCGATTTTAGGCTTTACTAATATTTGTGATAGGAATTGGATTGTTAGTAAAGTCACGCTTTTCCTTTTGATAGGAGTAGGTGCTTTCTGGGGCAGGGCACTCTTCATTCTTCATTCGAAACTAATGAATGTCCGGTCAGGGGTTTCTGCCTTGTTATCAAAAAGGGAGTTGGGTAAAGCAAACTCCCTCCTTGGACGAGCACGAGGCTTAGTCAAGTAGAACGAACCGGGTTGCGTTGCTTGATGCTCCGATCGAAAACAAATCAGTGGGACCGTGCCGGTACGACTGAATATGCGTTATCAAGGTCCCCTACGAACAAAAAAAACCGGGCCGAACTTCTCCTGCCCGCTTCCATAGAACAATATCGTGGCAACGTAGACCTAAGTGGTATCATATTGGATCCTTGGGAACCATCACAAGTACGGCCGGCCTATATTTGAACGAGAATGCCGTGTCGTCTAGCGGAGCCTAGAAGAAGGTGACTCGCGCAGATAGCTGACTCCTTTTCAATAGAAAGGAATAGCCAAACCAAGGCAGTTGTCTGGTCAATCTCAGAGATCTTCTTCTTATTGGCCGGCAAACTGGAGACAGACGACCACGGTCCCAACCTTACCAGCACCAGAGGTGTACTAATCAATGAACCCCCGAAACCTACTTGATTTTCTGACAAAATAAACCAAGCCTAACCGGTCACGACATGTTGTTGATATTGATTGAGTTTGAGGGACTTTCGCCGACTGAATTCATCCATAAACTCAGACCACCGTAACCCTCGTAACCAAAGCGTCACGACAACATCCAAAGGTGACCTTTGGATTCTTAAGTAGTTTTTAGGAGGCGCGCGTAGGAATGCCGACCACTACATAAGCCACTAGTGGCTGAGAGAAAGCGAGCAGCACCTTGTATAGGTTGAAGCTATGAAGCTTACCTTATTATTAGAGAAAGCCATTGCGCGCTAGCCTAGCTAGCTAACGTTTTTTTTTCAGCCGGCTGTTATGTTAGTTGTAGCGCGCCTTCCCTCCTTCTCTCACTTCGGAAATCTTTTTCAGTCTTTTATTATGATGACCTGGTCGAGAGAGTCAAATATATCGGTGTAAAAGATTGAGTAGGATCTGTGAGGTTGGTTATATCGAAGAAGAAAACTGACGAATCCAATCTTCCATACTGCGAGCGAAGTCAGGCAAAGAAAGCTGCTGCTGCGCGCTCAGGACGAGTTATGGCGCCCTCCCTTTACGCGAATTGGGCGCAAAGCAAAGGCTTTTGGTGGAAGAAAGATCGTAGCTCAATCTCCCCCAGTAGGGTCCGAGGGACTCCCTCCTATTTTTGGTAGCCTACGCTAGGCTGTACTGGCAATTAAGGTGCTTCTGTAGCCTTTCTTTGTAAGAGGAGCCGGATTAGTTGCAGTTTTCCTTCCTGGGTGAATGGGTTGGGTGCCCAGTACTGACGCTGCGCTGACTTGGAAACCATGTCGAAGTTCCCTATCTATATCTTCTTGAGGCTTTCCTTCATCCTATAGCAAAGTCTGACTCTTGGGTCGGATCAACGGTTGAGATCTTTTTCGTCAAAGGGTCTTGAAGATTACAGATATTCACAATTCTATCCAATTCCAAGTTTTGTACCAAGCTTCCCTTCTTAATAAGTAAGAAAGAACTTGACTTGTTCAAGTCAGTCTAGTCAACTCTCCTCACTCTATCGAGTCAGTAATCCATTCCCTTCGAATCTAAGGCTCAATGATGGATCTAGGCGCTTTCCAGAGGCGAAGACTGATATCACCTGGCCCCGGGCGGACCATACTCAACCTTTCGTCCAGTGGTTAGCTTCTGCCCATAGCTCAGACTGATACTGAAAAGGTGGTTGGACCTATGCCTACTATGTCTGTGAGGAAGTTGGGCTTCTACATTTTGATTCACCGGGTGACTCTTGGGGCTCTGATTCTAGGGCGAAAACAGAAAGATTGAAGGCAAGTTTGAAAAGTCTCCTCTTTATATTATAGTCCTTCTTTCAGCTAAGTCTTAAGCCCTGTTCGCCCCAATCCCTTGTATCAGTCTTCGTGCCAGCCTTCGCGCTTCGTTCTCGTGATTTCATTCCTCTCCAAGTAAGCCTTTCAAGCTGTCTCTGTCCGCCAAGAGAAAGAGGGCAGCTAGGAATATAGCTAGGGGTAGAGTGAGTAATGGGGCTAGCGCAAGAGCTGGGGATAGGTTGTTAAAGGGCGGCGGGCAGGTAAGGTTCTAGGTCAAAAGCAGATTCTCGGGCAAGGGTCAACTAAAGGCATCTAGTTCCAGACCGGAGCGAATATCATAGAATATCATACCTTCGCCCTCGGCCTCTAGTCGCTAATAGATATGATATGGTCTATAGTAAGGTTACATAGGAGCCTTCCACTCGAGCCAATAGTTTCCAGGCCATTCTTGAAACAAAACCTAAGGGCATCTAAATTAAATAAAGTGCTAAGCCCCTTGGCTGGAGATCAAGTGGAAGTTGGAGTCTCTAAGTATTCTCTAGCAAAGTAGTCTTCCTCAGCTTGAAGTAAACTCAACTCTACTCTCTTCTCGGATAAGGAATAAGGGTCAGAAGCGGGGTAGAGGAATTGGTCAACTCATCAGGCTCATGACCTGAAGATTGCAGGTTCGAATCCTGCCCCCGCCTATGAAAAAAGAAAGAACAGCATTCAGTCAACGCTTTCTGAATCTCTTTCTCTTCATTTACCAAAGCCCATTTTCCCTGGAGAGAATCCAACTCGAAACCAAAGCATTGAGAAGGAGGTCATCTTTCTTACCTCGATCTCCAAAGAGGGGATTGATTCTCTTACGCAAATACCAGTTTGACAATCTGTCTTACCGGAGGATTAGCATGAAGAGAACCGCTGAAAAGAACCCTTTCCAAGGACGTCGTGCAGTGAAATGTTACCGCAAATGAGTGAGTAAGGCGCTCTATTTGAGCATATTAATATAGTAAAAAAGAGGAGAAACTAGCGTAAGGGTGGTTTCTCATCCCTTCCTTTAATGGGTCTCTGAATGCAAGTTGTTGTGGTACCTCGATCATTTCTCAGTTACCCCAGAATCTCTTCATGCCATGCAGACTTGACGTCATCCCCACCTTCCTCCAGTATGTCACTGGCAGTCCCTTGTCAGTTCGACACGCACCTTTCTCTTTCTTAGGGACTTCCTTCAGAGAGAAGTTAGGCTCGATGCAAAGGATTCTTCCTCGGATGACACCGAATCAATCCCGAGAAAGGGGTTTTCATTTACCTTACTTATTAGACTGACTTATTAGACAAAAGTTACAGGGAGAACTGAGCTAGTTATTTATGGATCACTCCTTTATCTCACATATAAGATCTCAAGGACCAGGTGCTCCGTTTTCTCATCTTTGAGTCGAAATCCCAGTAGCAAGTCTTGCCTATGAGCATTAGGAGCAGTCTACATCTTCTCTTACACAAATAGCAGTAAGGGGCTTTCTTCTCTCTACGCAAACGCCAATAGAAAGAGAGCTTCATTCAGTCAGAGAAGCACCGGAAGCTAGCTACCGCATGCCAACTGCGGTAAATAATGAACTGATTCAGCGGTAGATTTTTTTAGATAAAGCGAAAGGCGAAAGGTGGGAAATTTAATCTTCCTAAATCGCTTTTCTGGTTCACTAAATAGGGTTTCTGGCTCAGAATCCATTGAATCTGGTGATCGATAGCCAAGCGGATGTTCCTGTTAAGGAGCCTTAAATAAGGGGAGATCGTCCAACGAATGAAGCAAATTCTGCATTGGGATCTACCCATTTTATTGGTCCAGCCAATGAAGCTAATTACGCATCTGGTTGCATAGAATTACAATCCCGACCTAGGATTTATGGTCCTTAATCTAAGCTTTTTGGTAAAGTCAAATCAGCAAATGAAGCCTCGGGGTGTACTAAATTCAAAGTTGTATCCCCTATTTCCGATCCGGAAAGTGAAGCCAAATAAACATAGGCTTGTGAAAAATTTCAAGTGGGATCCCTGATTTCCGGTCCATTAAATGCAGCTAATGAAGATCGGGTGACGCACCCTATTCTGGTAAAGCAAAATCAGTTAATAAAGCATCGAATTGAAAGAAATTCCAATCTGGGTATCCTCTATCCGATCCAGAAAGTGAAGCAAAAGAAGCCTTGGGTTTTGCTAAATGAAGAGGAATCTCTCCTCTATCCGGTCCTGCAAATGAAGCCTTATAAGCAAGCGTCGGGTTGTACTCAAATACAATCCGGATCTACTCTTTCTGTCCCTTGATCCAAGTTAATGCTTTAAAGGGATTACGACCTTTATCCATACGGATTCTCTAGCGGCTGGTCAATTACTAAGCTAAGATAAGATAAGGCCTCATTCGAAAGCTGGATTAACAACAAGCAGAAAGAACAAAGGGAAGTTCGGCGGATTCTTCTCTTTCTCTCTTACTCCTGGACTCCCGCTTTGAACCCGTAGATTACATAGAAACTGCCTTTCTTTCGTACACGCTTTTTGTCTTAGAATCTGACCTGGACTACTTCTTTCCTTACTCTTTAACCCAGTCTCCTTCAAAGAAAGGGGTTACATTCGACTTCTTTTCTTCTTACTGACTTACCCGTACCTTATTAGAAAGCACCCGCCCAAAAGAATTCCATTCTTTCTCACTCTATTCCCTCTAGTCGACCAAATCCTTAAAATCAGGAAAAAAGGGATAACAGGAAAAAGAACTACTCAAGATACCGTTGGTGATCCATTGGCCTCTTTCCCTGGGATTCTACCCCGAAATCCCCTATCAAGTAAAAAACCAGTATTCCGTCGAAAGAACTAAGATTGACCGGACTTTGCCCTAGCCAGTAAGGTTGGAGTAGAATCTTTCTTACTTCTGGACCTTAGGATAGGAGTTCACGGAGTAAGGAGTGTATTCGTAAACCCAAGCTAAGGCCAACGGCCAAGATTCAGAATACGAGCCTGTGAAGAAGGCAAGGAGTCGAAAAAAGTATAGACTGGAGTCCAGGTATCTCCTTCTATAGAGAAATCCAATCTAAGATCTTTCAAAGTGGAGTTCTTCTATCTGCAGGTGTATTGCTTGGGATTTGTCGTTTCTTCGTGGCCATCGGGGTTCAAGCTCCGCAAATGTCAACATGCTGGACTTGGAGTTCGATGAAACAGTAAAGCGAACCGATGGAATTGAGTTAGGTTGGCTACCAGGTCAGCTAATGATTTGGGTTTGGATAAGCTCGGCCCCAGCCATCTCCTTTTACTGCCCGGGGTTACCCCACTCTATGGCAACATACCTGATTTGGTTGTAAGGTAGAGTACCATCCGGGTCATAGGAATAGAAGAAATGGGTTCCTAATTCGTCTAAGAGAGAAGGTCTGAATATAGCGTGTGTGCCACGAGTGCTCTGTCTTCGAAAAGGCAGAATGCTGTTATAGAATCTAATGAGCATACGTTCGTCAGTAGGCTTTTTGGGCGGTTCAGATAGAAACGAACCGCGGGGATACCGAGCTAAGGTAACTAGTGAATCTACCAGCATTAGTAGGGATCTTGGTATGGCTCTACTCTAGATCACGAAGGAATCCGCCTCGACCTATGGGTATGGTTTTGCTACTTTAGACTATGGCTCCTTCTCCCGCTCATGGTCATAGGTATGTATCCGGACGGGATACTAGTCTTTCTACTCTTGCTTATGGGTAGAAAGAAAGTTTTCGAGTGAAATGTAGCTAGGATAGCTATGCCTTAGTCTGAAACTTTGGGAGGTGCTATTGATGCCAAAGTTACAAATAGCTCTGCATCTGTCCATCGTGCTCCAGCTCAGTCCTTGCCTTAGCAAAACCCAGTCCATATAACAAAGATTCCCCATAGAACGATGGGGATAGCTCGTGGAGCGAGGAAGCCTACTATATGATAATAAACAAAAATGTCTCTAAGAGAGACTGGGGCCCTATAGCTTCGTTTTCGTGATTTGGTTAAAGTCAGACCTTTGAGTCTCACCCTTGATAGATATAGATGCAGAGCAATGTAATTTAATGGAAGGGGAGCTCTATAAGATAAGAAGGGTAAGGACTTTCTCGACTGCTACATGCCCTCTTGGTTGGAAAGCATGCCAATCTATGTTGATATGTCTCCGACCCAGAAGTCTTTAGCCACCTTTGATTATATGATGAAGTCGGTACCTGCCTTGGCGAAAACGTGGAACAGATGTCAGTCTTTGCCCTATGAGATAGGGAGCTTTTGCCTTCTAGATCACCTATGCCTTTTGCGCTCTCCAGAATGCCTCCTTTCGTGCCTATCTACAGCTATTATTGGTATTGGATCCGCTCTTTTCTACTGGTCGGTATAAAGCAGAATGATCAAACCATGTCTATTTCTGTTAGGTTCTTAGTAGCAATCGGCGACCTTTTTTCACATTATCACTGGATTTCGACTTTGATGAGAATGCCACTACTCCTACTGCCAAACTCCAATAAAAAATGAAACGGCGACCCCAGCAACAAAAATAAGAGAACTGTGGTTCTTTTCCAACTAAACAAACAGCATGGGGGAATAAAGAAGGTGCGGGGTTTAATGCTCTATTGCTCTGGTTATAACAAATCCCATCTCCAGACCACTCGACCGATCTCATTCATTAAAATTTCAAGGAGCCTAATTGGAAATACTTTATTCTTATTTTACAGACTTGCTTAAAAGTGGAGGAAGTCCGGGCGTCTGCTTGCCGCAACGTCTCGACCATTTCTTGCAACCTATGCGACCCATATTCCGTCCTATTATTCGTTAATAGGGAATCACCTATAATGGCCTCCCGGTTCTCTCTCCAAAAATCTGAAAATGGAGTATCCAATTCGACCATTAAATCGACCAAAATGCCTTTTAGATTGGCGATTGCCCGTACTTCCGACAAAAACCTTGGGCTATTGTAAGCAGGAGTATGACTCAACCGAAAACGGATCTTTTCTTCCGCTTCGGAGAGAGGTAGAGGTCCTTGGTCCACGACTTCTACTTCCCTTTGGAGGCCCGAGGTAGAGACAGATTCATCAGCAGGAGGTCAATGCCTAAAGGGTTGAGGCGAAAAAACCTCAAAAAAGCCCCCTGGCCCCGGCCCATCACTTCGTTGCATCGGTCGAATAAAGGGATGATAATGCTTATGGGGACTGATAGGGGTATCAAACCCTTTTCCCTTCTATCTATATTAGAATATAGATAGATATAAAATAAGTAAGAGAAGAAAAGAAAAGGGTTTTGCAGTTCAGTCTAGCTTGTACGAAGGGGACATCTAAGAGGGTGTCTTTAAGCTTCAGAGATAATTTGGAGAGGGTTCAAGGGGGAACTTAAAGAAGTTGAGTCTCAGGCAAAGAAAGCAGAAGAGGCAAAGAACCAAGAATTAGCCAAAGCCCTTACTAGAGAAGCTAAGTTGCAAAAGCAGATACAGAAACTGCAAAACAAGCCTCGGAACAGGAAATTCTGAAATCGGCTAAGATAAAACTAGAAGATTCTGTCCATCAATTGGTGTCCAAATGCAAGAGCAAGTTGATAAGCAGGTTCAGGAGAAAATGCAGAAAGCACGGCAAGAGAAAAAGCACTGAGAGATGCATGGAAGAAAGCAAAAGAACAAGTTAGCCGGTTAGGTCAAAGGGTGCAGGACTTGGAAGAGCGAAATGAGCGTCAACAGGTTGGCCATCGGCTGCGCAAAGCCGAACTGGAGGCAAAAATAAGCCAGTTAGAAAGAGAATATGAAGAATACCGACCCTCAGAGATGCCCAATCCCAGCAACAGATAGATACCCTTCCGCAGCAGAGAGCCCAGCCCCATCAGCAAGTACACCAGCTACAGCAAGCTCCCGGGCAAGAACAGCTGCGACGGCTGCAAAATGAGTTGGAAACTAGGACAATGAGAGCTCAATTTTGGCAAGAACGAGACTACCAGCTCATGGCCACATGCTAGAATCTTCTCTTCCGAGCATTCCAGCTAGCAGATTTGGCAGAACAGATGGGTGGAGTGGAGATTGACATCAACCAGTGGAATCAGTTCGTCCTCCAGTGCGCAGAGCTACTAGGCCTGGTGGGCTCTATCTCTAGCAGCTTGCATTCGATGCATCCAACTATAAGAGCTCCTTAGCGGATTCTCTTTCTGAGTCTGAGCGCTAATCCTCTTCTGCATATTTTTGCTTCTCACTTCGGGCAATTAGCTTCTAGAAGAGCTTTTTCCGCAATATATTCTTCTCTTTTTCAACCCTTGCCTTCAGCTAAGCATTATTCTTTTGGCCTGATCACAGACATTGGATTGGGACAAAGACAATTGGAATATAAGGGGCTGGTCTAAGCCTTCCTTTCGTGTTCGCTTTCGTTTGCTACTGACCTAGAGGTACTATACGGTATATAACCGGGGTCCCGGCTTTGAAAACAAGAGGATCGCCTAAAAAAGATTTATTTTTATTTAGTGCAATATCGAGAATTAGGTAAAAATCATCACCTCAGCGGGGATCGCTATGCCACTTAAATGTCTTTGTTTAAAAACTGCCTTTTGATCAAGCGAGATATCCAATTTCTTATAGAATTTCTCATTCCTCCCCAGGAACGGCCTTGGATCCAATCGTCTGATCTACTCCCTTTAGTTCGCTAACTAAACCCTGTAAACCCTCTCTAAGCTTAAAGTGCGGATAAGGGGCACCGCTTTCATTCCTGCTTGGCGCTCTAACATTCCCAACACTGACCACTGAATAAGGAAGACCTACCACCCACACAGCAAACCAACGCTCTCCTTTTAGTTCGGAAAGAAGAAGGGTTGCGCCCGGGTGAAAGACTATGCCTTAAAGGGGGCCAAAACGACCAGAAAAAGGAGCGGGAAGGCATGGTCACAAGACCCCGCTTTGAGCCATCGAAGACCAGATGATGGGTTACGAAGATATGCAAGGAAAGAGACGCTCTGGAATACCTTTCAGTTAATCAGCCGAAGGCTAAGAAGAAAGAATCAGTCCAATGAGCAGAAATTCCCTACCCTGTAATCCCATTTCTGCTACTTTAGCTACTTTTGCTATATGCTTAACTTCTATACCTAATGTTAATTGGCGTAGAGGAATGAAGTCAAGAGATTGAATCGTCTGTTCAGAAACCTTTTCCATCTTGGGAATGCACTTTCTTTCTAGTAAGGGGCGTACCGATGCTTGAGTTAATCGATGAGCTAAGTCCCCGTTTCTGACTAACTAAGGTATTGATGTTGCTGATTTCATCCCGAGTTGAAGAGTGAAGTAGCCGCTGATCCAAGGGGTAGTTAACATTTCATATTTAAGGCTGTTCTAGGAGCTACTGAGCTAACGTCCAACATCCCTAGGGGTTTAAGATTGACTCATGGTATAGAATAGGCTGCTTGAGAAGAGGCTGCACATAAAGGAGAGGTAGTCGATCACCAATCCCAACTCTTCGCCTCAACCGGGAATGGCAAAGGGCTCTCTCTTAACTATATGAAAGTGTCAGAAAATTCTTTATATTATATAGTAATAGTAGCGACAATCATTCATTGGCTAGCATGGGCTAGACTGTGTGTATCAAAGAAGCTTCCTCGGGATGCGCTTTTGGCTCCAGACTTCGGTCTCGGAAAGACCTTGCTTAGCTTTAGCGGCTTCAACCCGAGCAGCACTTCAATCACTCATTGCAGACAGGCCTTCGAGAACCTACAAGAATAAGGATAAGGAGATGACTTAGCTCAAGCAAGTACAGTCGTCTAGCTCTATTTAGCTACTCTAGCTGAATTTTCGACTATTGCAACAGATTCGCTAAGGCCAATCATTTCCTAGTCTCTCCTATATCCAATTGCTATTCTAGCTGGGATATTCTATCTATTAAAGCATATAGGAAGAAGAGGTAATATCGTATAATATAAGTCTAGTCAACAATCATTCCTATGGTCATAGTTCCATTCGTTCACTTTAAAGCACGAGCTGCGAGAAAGAGATAGATTTTCGATCTTGAAAACCATGGGTTTCATTCCCACTAAAGGTTAGTAGAGTGAGAAAAAAACTAATTGAATCAAGAATCAATGGGGCTCCGCTGACTGACAGCTTCCCCGATTCGATAATGAGATCATGAATACCTTCCTTGAGGGGAATCCGAAGGGGTCTAGCCGCTGATTCAAATTCATCTATATCCAGTGGCTGGCAGAACTCTCGGTGCTCGTAGCGTGCTAGAACTCATGGCTGGTTTGTCTGGCAGTTAGGCTGCCCATCTCACTCGCCAGTCCAGAACCCTTTTAAGTGAGACAAAATCCCAAGTTAGCTCAATTCTGTATTCGTAAAGATGAACACTAGCTACTCAAGCTTCTCACCGAACCAACTAGCATCGTTCTTCGTGCTACCACCAGATTGTATTTTTCTGCTACCCTTGGAGGAGGGAAGCTATACTAGCGGAAGAGCTGTTCGTTCTACATTTTCTTTGTTGTCGCAGAGAGGGAAAGGTGGGGGGACCAAAGAGAAAAGAAGTGCATTTCTCATCTATATCCCATAGCATATCTAACTCTGAACAACTTGATTTCGATATCAACTGCCCGGTTCCGAGCTTACTCCTTCCTTTCCTGAAACCTAAATATGACTTAAGAATCCACCTTCCTAGTTGGGAGCTCCTGGGTATGAAGAGGTCAGCCAGGCACGAACGCTATAAGAGAGGTTGAGGGGAGATGCTTGACTCATTAGGATACGGGCGAAGGAAGTTCATAGGTACTAGTTCTATTGGCCGGAGAATAACGAGATGGCAAGAGCCGGATCTCCTTCTTCTTTAGAGGCGGGAAGGTGCTCAGTTACTCCACTCAGAAGGGAGAGAGTAGCAGCTTTTCTTCGAAGTTAGGGTAAGGGTATCGACAGATCGCAGAAAGGGAATCGGGATCAGGTTTAATGGGATTCTCGGATCGGCTTCTTCTCGCAGAGGATGTTCCGGTCAGAGGATGAAACTCTGGTAGGGAAAGGCGGCAGAGATGGCTTTACGGGCCAGAGGAAATGGCATCAAGCCGAGCACAGATCTGGGCTTAAGGCAAGGAGTGACAGAAAGCATTCAATGGAAGGATCGGAGTGGAAGCTTGACTAAAAGGTTTTGAAATCCGCGGTGAGGGAATAATTCAATCAGAAGGCTGTGAGCATCCCCTTCTTTCTCTCTGGGTTCGAGAGATAGAGGAACTAACTCGACAGAAGGAAGAGGAGATGAAAGGGCTCAACCGGTAGGGAGATGAAGAGGAGGCTTGACCTCGCTTCGAAGGAAAGGGCTCAAAGAGCGCCTCTTTCTTCTTCACCGGGAAAGGCCCAGAAAGGCTACAACTTCCCGCTTACACTGGGGAAAAACCCGCATTTCGGGAAAAAGTGGCTCGGTTCCAAAATCGGTATCTAAGATACCGTAAGTGATCCACGTTCTGGCCCTCTTTAGGGTGCTATTCAGTCTTGGTCGACTAAACCCCTTTTCTTTTAGACCTATTTCCTGTCTCTGGATAGGGGGCATCTGCTATAGCAGAAATTCCAGTTTCTGACTCCCCTTGTATGTTTGTCAAAACCTGGAATGGCTGCGTCTTTTCTGCACCAATCCTTCTTTCTATTTACTACTACATATTTATGGGGTGTATAGCTCAGTTGGTAGAGCATTGGGCTCTTAACCTAATGGTCGCAGGTTCAAGTCCTGTTATACCCAAACCTACCTTACAAAAGAGAGTCTTAGTAAGGATGCGTAGTAGCGTTCAAAGATCACTCTTTGACCTTTAGACTCGCTGAAGCGACTTCGCCCTTTAATTTAAGTGACAAGATCTCTGCTAGCTTCTATTTCCGAAGCCTCCTCGGATAAGGAAATGCGTGGATGAAAGTTATCGTATAGAAAGAACACTTTTCTCGGGATTGAATTGCTTTTCATCGGGCATTAGATCCTCGTAATCAAAAGTCTTCAGGTAACCGCGCCAACCCATCGTTCTTCCTCTTCGGGTAGCTCATTCTTTGCTGGAACTAAGGTTCGTGATGATTTGGCGAAATTCAGTCTGATCCTGGAAGAAGCCCAGCTGCAAAGGTGAGAAAGAGCGGTTTTACCTAGAAGAATTTCGCTTAGCTTTATGAGAAGTATAACCGGGGAAAGGTTTGAAATCTGGCAATCAGGGAACTCTCAGGTTAAAGTCAGCCTCGAAAACCAATTCTATGGCCACAAACACGAGCCCTACGGCATTTTTCGGCTGCTGTTGACTCAAATTATTCCCTCTTACACTGGTAAAAAGACATTTAATTCAAAAGTTTTATAATATTTTTAAGAAAATTCCCCAAATCGGGGGATGAGATCTTTACGTATTAAGGGAGTGAACCATTAAATGCTTAACACATTCGAGTTGGATCCTAGCGCTAAAGCAACTGTAGCTGCTCCTGTTCCCGTATCTGCTTCTCCTGCTTGGTCTCTTTCTTTTCTTCAAGTGCTTTCCGCGTTGGGAGGATAGCAAGAACTCAGAGCCTTCACATCCACCCTTTTCGACGAAACATCTTAGAGCGAGCAGGTTACCGGCTCGTAGAGCTCCTGGTCCTATCGAACCAGTTACTTCATTCCTGAAAAAAGAGGAACTAAGTCCCATGTCTGATTCTGCTGTAGTGCTTCCAGTTTTTAAGCCATTGCCTGCTGCCAGCAAGGCGGATTCGGCCCTTTTCAGGTAGGGAGTTCATGATAGGAGTGAACAGTTGCCAGAAAGGCTCTGTGTTTGTGTTTAAAGTTCAAAGTTTCATCTCATAATCAGCAAAACGAGCAGGAGGTTGAGATGGTACGAATGGCATTGATAGCATTCATAGGCTTGTTTGAAGGGCAAATCCCACAGACAGAAAATACAAACCAGTCTTAGCAATAACCGTTGTTAGAGTTATATCATCAACCCTAGCTATTTCATCAGCTGCACACGAATCTCACTCTAGAAATTCCATTTATTTCTCATAGACATCTGATATTCATTTGAAAACTAATGGCAATCTTCGAACTTCACTTTTTTTTTTTTCTATTGGAGCTTCCCTCATTCCTTTTATCGAGCATAATGATGTGAATCGGGCTTTAATGAGTTCTAATATGCAACGCCAAGCGGTTCCGCTTTCTCGATCCGAGAAGTGCATTGTTGGAACTGGATTGGAAAGCCAAGTGGCCCTAGATTCAGGGGGTCCCACTATAGCGGAACATGAGGTAAAGATAATTTATACCGATATTGACAAGATCATTTTTTCGGGAAATGGGGATACTCTAAGCATTCCATTAGTTATGTATCAACGTTCCAACAAAAATACTTGTATGCATAAAAAACCCCAGGTTCGGCAGGGTAAATGCATTAAAAAGGGACAAGTTTTAGCGGATGGTGCCGCTACAGTTGGTGGCGAGCTCTCCTTGGGCA
>JANIJH010000225.1:25192598-25214112 GCA_024520975.1 Erythroxylum areolatum | reverse complement strand
TCGTTATTTTCGTAAATTCTACCGGTATCCGATCCGAGGGCATTTTATCATAACACTTCTAGTCTATCCTGATGGTATCCTTAGCATTCGTTATTTCCTACCCAACCGACTTCTTGTTTTCAAGTAATGGTACTTTGTTACTTTACCTCTAAAAGGTTGTTACTTTCCCCTTTTTTCACCAACGCAAACTGTTAACTTAGAAAACTTTCCTCCTTTACCCTTCCCAAATCCAACTCTGTGAACACCTACCCTTCCCAAATCCAACTCTGTAAACACCTACCCTTCCCCAACCTCCACAAGCTGCTGACCAAGCCAAAACCATTTTCCCTTAATCATCAACTGATATTAATCCACGGACCAGAAGCTGGAAATAAGTTATCAGGGAGCCTCCAAGCCTCACTTCATTACAGTCTCTTAAGTAAATTAAAGGCAGACTAGTCATTGCACCAGATCTTGAGACATTGAAAATAGATCTTGGGAATCTACAATAGTTAGTTTTTTTTTTATAAACTACAATAGTTAGTTTCTTTACGTAGCAAAGGCCACATTTTCCAGTAATCCAAAGATAGGCAGTTAACTAAAGGGCTAACAAATGTTCTACTATTTAAGGATAACTTAATCTTCTACAGCAAATAAAAGTATAAGTTGAAGTTGATTTCTCTCTTCATCTCTTTTTCCTATAGGTTACTATTTACTTCCAACTTCCGATACTCATAACTTCATCGTTTGGCCACTATTTCCAATGATCTAGGGATCTATCGAAAGCTCTCAGGACATTTTACAAAATCTTTAAACTTGTTTCTTAAAAAATGACCTGAATTTGAAAAAATCATGATTAAAATTTTCGGTTCATTTAGGTAAGTAAGCAATCTCTTATTTTGAGTTATTTTTTAGTGAAATTAACACCAACATCGTGTCTAACAACCCTAAAAACATAAGAAAGGAGGGAACTCTAATATCAATTAACTCATTTTGTCAGTGAACATAAATGTGTCACCTTTGAATTTTAAACCTTCAATTCTCACAAACTAGGAAGAGTTTTGAAACGAGACCAGTGCCATTGGATTCTTGGAGGTGAACTCGTCATTTTTGGGTAGGTGGTGAACAGTGCCAGCCCTGGGCAGGGGCCAGCAGGAAACCTGCCCAGGGCCCATCATGAGAAGGGGCCCCAAAAAATTTGACTCCCACCTGCACATCACTTCCAGACAAATGCCTTGATAATATGGTTACCGCATATCACAAATCCTCTCATGTCCTGCACTATTGCCCATTCCTAAGGCAAAATGAGAAAGCCTTTCTAAGGCTTAAACGTTATCTAAGCCACAACTGCAGGTAATAATAAATGATTTTAATGTTAGTGTAGTTGTTGTTTCAAAGAATTAAAATTTAAACGTTAGTTGAGGGTAAGTTCTAAGAGTGATTTAACATAATAACATTTTAAGTTAACGTTATAAGTTAATGTTACGGACGGTGGCTCTTGTGGTTAAGTTAACATATCATAATTATAAATAGTCTTGAAATATTTAAGTATATTTTTATCTTCTAATTTCTTTATTTTTATCAATATCTATATTTAAAGTACTTCAACTTAAATATTAGCAGCAAAAAATTTTACGATCCTGTTTTCTAAGTTCTAAGTATAATTTAAAAATAAAATTTCTAATTTTTTAATGTATTTTTTCTCTTTGTTTTTTATTTTTAATATTAGATATTAAATTTTACTATTTATTTTTTTCCTCTACGACAGATATAATGTCATTTATATATCTTTGTAATATTGCGAAGCTGTTGGAGTTTGGTTGTGCCTATATACTTCTTTCAGTTCCATACAAATACTTTTGTTCTTTTTCTAATCCAACTGTGTTATAATTGGTTTATATTATGTTGCTTAAAAAGCATTTGTCTGAAAGTGAAAAAAGAAAAAGAAAAAACAAGTAGCACAGTTGATAGAATCTCAAAAAGGAGCAATTAATAATTTATTAAAAGAGTAGGCTCCTCTAGTGAGAGTCGTGAGGAATTAGATAAAGGTAGTTTTGAACAACATAAAGAAAATTTTTATTATTATAGAAAACAACATAAATTTATTAAAAGAGTACCTTTCGTTATTTTTCATATTCTTATTATTATAGAAATTTGAGTAATGGAGAGATTAGCCATAGAAAATGGTTTCGCTATGTTATGTATTGAGAATGATATGTTAGACGATATTGATTTTGATAATATTATTAATAATTTTACATCTAGAAATACACGAAGAATTGTTTTTCATAAATCATGATCTTTAGTGTATTTGTTAGTGTTATGATCATTTAATATTTAGTTGGTTATGTAAACTTATAAATTGAGTCATTTATGTTTCATATAAACATGTAAACTTAAGTATATTGAAGATTTATTAGGGGCCTTTTCTTTTATTTCGCCCAGGGCCCATAAAACGATAGGAACGGCCCTGGTGGTGAAGGTCACTGCCCCTCCAGTGCCAACATGTGTACCCCACACTCCGATGACCGTGGTGATTTGTCGACTAGCTCAAAAATGGTTGAAAATAATTTTAAAAATTCCCAAATATTATGTAAATCAATTTTCATAAAAGCAACATAATAAAATTCCTCATAGTTTATGAGATACAAATTTAAAAAGGTTATTTTCTTATAGAAATGCACGAAATTGATTAAATTGAGTTGTTTTTTACAAGAATCGAGAATATCTTGATGTATTGAGTATAAATGAGAGTGTATAGGTTAGAAGTTGGTATACTTGAATTATGATTGGATTTATTATGAATTTTTGCGATGTAAATATGGACTCAATTAGGTATAGACTTGTAGTTTGGAGGCCCAAATTGAGCAATGATTACTGGTGGTTATTGAAGTATCTTTTCATTATAGGAATGACCCTTCCTTCAAAAGACAATGTCCATTTTATAGGGGAATCTTTACCAAATTTTCAGTACGCTCCTCATAAAATGTGACATCGTCATTTTTAAATAGAAAATAGAGCCCCTTAATATTGAGTCATGGTCTTATCCTCGAAGTGTCTAAAATTGATTTAGGTTTTAAATCTTAATGGTCATGCCTACTTTTCTTTCTTTAGATCAATTAGGAATAGACCCCTCCACTTTGAGACATTAGGTTCGGCACAAAGAAGCACATCCTACTTATGAGTTAATATTTATGGTTATAAATATGCATTAGAATTTCATATTCATCATGGAAATCACCATCATTATCATATGCATGCATACCATTCATACATATGGATTGAAACATGTATAAGTATTCTATTGTACAATGTTGTGCTCGTTTTGATATGTGATGATGTGGAGGACTGTTATAGTAGGAGTTACCTGGTGGGTGTCATTAGGTTGTGCGCACAATGAGTCGAGTATAGATTTAGGTTAGTATTAGGTCTATTGATTGAGATATGACATGGTTAGTGTGGTTCGGTTAACCTTGCTCTCGAACGCCAACCGATATATGGTATATAAAAGGTAGCATGATTGTGGCAGTTAGGTCAGCAATCACATCGTAACAAGGCTGTGGTGGTTTGGTTAAGTATGGTTCTCGAACAACAGTCCACTACTTTAAACCAAGTGACCCGTATGGAACAAAAGAGTCCCTATGGTTATAATATGTGGGTAAGAGGTATGTTATAGGGTTAGTCGTTAGTCCTTTAATATTAACTGTGATTTGCGATTGTGGTGATGATGTGACATGATATTGGTATGAAAAATGCACTCATGTTTATAAACAAAATCATTATATTATGAAATTGCATTTATGAATATAATACATTATAAATATATATGTATCATTTGATATCCTTAGGAACACATAACATAAACATTATAAAAAATGTTAGGAATGCATAAATTTTTTTAGGATCTTCTTTTCAGATCTCTTTTCACCGAGTTCTTCATCGGTCTTCTTCCTTTCCGACGATTTGATGTAGGTTTGTTAGTGACCTTTGACTCTAGAGCCGCAATAGTCTTGTATGTGTTAGATTTTTTCTTATATTAATTATCTCAATGTTGTAGCAAATTGAGGAATGTATATTGTTAAAGTTGTTTGATTATTACAATTATGAGTTTGATCATTTTGGAAATTTATCTTTATTGTAGATATAGGGATTTGATGGTATTTTAGGCTTGCTAAGGTCCAATAAACCTTGAGTTTACTACTCTTTTAGCATTGGTCACGATCCAAGGTTAGGGTTGTCATAAAAAGGAAAGAGCTAATACTTAGAGAAAGTTTTGCTCTTTGTCGAATAGCAATTGACATCCCAAAATCCCTAAAAGACTGCTTATAAAGTTCCATTTGTGAACTCAAGAGATCTTACATCATCTCATAGGCAACAACTATTGTAATAGTTAATAGCTTTCCCCTACTAACTTTAACTTTCTTTGTAAAACCTTGTTTGAAATAGAAATACTAGGATTCAAAAATGTGTCAGCTGAGTAAAATTGTCTTTCTCATCTGTCATTGATGATTGCAAGATAAGATATGTACAAAGAATGGTTATTTTTCATAATGGCCTTAATTGTTTCCTTCGCCTTCTTTATGACATCAAAAAATAACCTATTATTGCCTTTTCATCACTATCAGTCAAACAAAGCACCCTCATCAAAGACTCACAAACTTGGATAATAAATTAGCATTGCAACCAAAATTTAGTGTCTTTAAGTATAATTCTGAAAACCTCCAATGCAACACTAGATCCACCATATTGAGATGCAACACATTTATCACTTGTAAACATCTGTCTCAAGTCTTTCTTCATCATAACTAAACGTTGAAATGATAAGTTGCAGATCTTGTCACAGCAGAACGACACAAATTTCTACTATTGGTAAAATCCTTTCTCATTAAATTGAACACCCATGCACGATTATAGATTAACTTGGTCACCTTTGCATAGTCTCGTCAATAATAGGAAAATACCTAGCATCCCCTATATTTTTCAGTATTAATTCAATGCAATGTGTAACACAAGGAATTCAAAAAAAAGAATTATACTTATTTTGTAACCTTCTTCCTCCTCTTTATAAGAATAATTGTTGTCAATAATGAACTGAAAAATATTTTATGACCTTACTTCATTCATAACTTTATCGAATATCTCAAATAAAGTATCAATATTCCTAACAAAACCATATGCATCAATAAACTTGAAAAACATTGAGTACTTTACATAATAAACTAGAAAATTAATAATAGGCTTATGTCTCCTATTTTTCCAACCATCACACATGATTGAATACCCATAAGTAGCCCAATCCATTCTTCTTTCTTCCCAATAACTTTTAATTTCATAAACGAAGCAACTCAAAATTTTACCTTTGTAGTCATCAATAAAAGGAGTTTTATATCCCGGACCGTAAGAGGCTATAGCATCTCCCATAAGCTGTTAATAGTAAGATTGGGAAGCACTGAATGTTGAAACTATATCATATCATCATCTAGTCATTGTCATATCTACATTGTGAGCTACATCTCTTGATTGCATGGCACTATTAATTAAAAGCTGGGCTCTAGGAGTTGTTCATGGTGCAAAAAAATTCGTCATATGCCTTTTTCTTGTCCGAACATCAGGTCTAGATGCGACATTCACTTACTGCTGGGAAGGAACAGGAACACTACCACTACCACTACCACCTTCAAAATTTCCACTATCATTATGAAAAACAATAAACAAACTTCCACTACCAATTTCATAATTCAATCTCTCCCTTTTATCTTTCTCGTGATGATATTCTTCAAGCAAAGTTTTCATTTGTCATTTCAAAACATAACTTACTTTTTTACAGGGTTCTACATCTCTTTTAACCCCAGATAAATACTTATTTAATAGGTTATTCCTCCACCTTTCAAATGCTTGTTACAAAATAAGTAAATAGTGTGGTTCTTTATACCGAGAACCAATATAGCATGAGTCTAAGTTGGATTATTGTATCTTTCGAAAACGGTTTGATCAGGAGTACTTAAACTTTCTTCAATTTATTTGTAAAAATAAATTAAGATATATATCAAAATAAAAAACACATAATTTCATTACATAATACTCATGTCCATCTTATATAATATAACTCATTTTATATGATTACATCATATAAAATTCAATTTCATTCAACATAATTCAATTTCATAAACAATTCAATTTCATCTAATAAAATTCACTTATAAGTCAAAAAGCAACAATTCAAGGACTCAATATACAAAATTACACAATACACATATTCATCTTATATAAGATAACTCATTTTGTATGATTACATTGTATAAAAGTTAATTTCATCCAACACAATTCACCATAAGTTAAAAACTAACAATTCAAGTATTCAACATATAATTACACAATACACATGTCCATCTTATATAATATAACTCATTTTGTATAATTACATCATACACAATTCAATTTCATCCAACACAATTCACCGTAAGTCAAAAATTAACAATTGAAGTATTCAACATACATAATTACACAATAACGCATCCCTTATATTTAAGATCTCACAATCAAGTTTTAACAACTTGTTTTCTTGTCTGAAAAACTTTAGTTAACAGCTCGTTCTTACCATCTTTTCAATTATAGAAATCGCAAGCATGCAATAGTAATATTGTCTCCATATTTTTACCTACGCACATCACATATATGTTGTACGTTTTAAGAGTTTTTCACTTTATTTATGTTGAAATATATGATTCATAAATTTGAATATATGGTGTAAGAAACTAGGAATGAAATAATGAATTTATGTGTGGACTATAAAGAGTAGATATATATCACTCCCATTATACATGAGTTGCAAAATAATAACAACTTGAATGTTCAATGCAATACTCTTTAAAAGAAGCATTAGACATCACATTCCTCATTTGGTATAAAGTCATTATTTTATGTTGATTTTATGAACTCTTATTATAACAATAAACATATGTTTTGTAATGTCATGAATATTGTATACATGAGAATCTTATTAGGGCTTAGTCATTTATTTGTAATAAAGATCTTAGGATTTAATTAGTATGATTATTGTGATGATCCCAACCGGGTAATTTGAGTGGCAAAAAGTGAATACGTTACTGCTATGAACCGAAAAGATAAAGCTTCACAATTACAACTTTATTAAAACTTGATTGTGATATCGTAAATATATGGGAAATTGTTAAAACTTAATTTCCAAGAATTTCAACTATCACAATTCACTAAACATATATAAACATATTTCATTTATAACAATTTTCAACAATTTCAATTTAATAATTACAAAACGTATATAAACAATTTCTATTTTCAACAATTTCATGCCCATTTTGAGCAGTTCCGTTTCCGACAATTTTGAACAATCTCATTTCTAACAATTTTGAACAATTTCAACTCAATATGACAAAACATATATAAACAATTTTCATTTTTAATAATTACAATTTTCATTTCCAACAATTTTCATTTCTAATAATTTCCAACAATTTTAATTCAGCTATTACAAAACATACATAAATAATTTCTAACAATTCTACTTCGAACAATTTCGAACAATTTCAATTCAAATATCACAAAATATACATAAACAATTTTTATTTTCGACAATTGTATTTCTAACAATTTCCAACAATTTAATTTCTAACAATTTCAATTCAACTATCACAAAACATACATAAACAAATTATATTTTCGAAAATTTCTTTTCCAACAATTTATATATCTAATAATTTTTAACAATTTTCAATAATTTTAATTCAACCATCCAGCACCACTAACTTTAATACGGTTTTGTTTTTCAGCTAATATAGTATCTTCTGACGAGTATTGACTAGCACGAAACTGTATTTACATCGCTACTAGAGTAACTCTGTAATTCCTTTGTGTCTTGTCTGTCCTTTTACATGACGTGGAGAAGTGGAAGATGAGATTTCAATCTTGATTTAGACTTTCAACAGTCTCCGGACGGTTAGAGCACACTAGGCATAGCTCTTGTAAACCATCGACCTTAATCAAGAAAGGCCAACGGTTTGGATCCTAGCAACACAGTGAAATGCATTCGAGCTATCCACATATGAACGGAATCGCAACATCCAATCAAATTAAACTCGTTATCCAAAACATTGGACTTGCCATTTACACACTTTTCTTTGGCGTTCACCGAAGACAAAATTACAAAAACAATGGCGCTTAACATCAACATCTCTTCGTGTACCAAAATCCCACCGAAACCTCTTGTTCCCTCGTCAAAGCCCTCTATTTCAATCCCTCGTCCTCTTTCTATCTCCCCTTCACTCTCTTGGACGCCCCTGGTACTAAGTTCTGTTCTTTAATCCCTGTTTGTTTCCCTGCTCTGTTGTTTCATTTCTTGGATCAAGTTTTATCCTTTCCATTTTAATCCTTGAACAGGTGGCTTTTCTAAACAATAAAGTAGAAGACTTTGCCAAGACCAGCTTGCTTGCTGTCCTCTCTGCTTCAATTTTCTTTGTTGACCCCGCTCTAGCTTTTAAGGTAATGATTAAGCATTTGATGGTTCTGAAAGTCCTTATCACTTTTGTTTCCTATTGGGTTGTAATTACTTGAACTTTTAATTGATATTGTAATGTGTGTTGGATATAGGGTGGTGGCCCTTACGGTGCTGAAGTTACTAGAGGACAGGATCTCACCGGAAAGGATTTTAGTGGCAAGACTTTAATCAAACAGGATTTTAAGACGGTATTGTGTGATGGGATTTCTTTCACTGAGTTCAAAGTTTGTGTCTTTTGTTCTTGAATGTATCAGGTCTTTTGCGTTCCTGTTTCAGTCTATACTAAGACAAGCTAATTTCAAAGGTGCGAAGTTACTCGGTGCTAGTTTCTTTGATGCTGATTTGACAGGTTTTTCCTCCAATCCCATTGCACTTGCACATATATAATTTAGAATCATTCCATCAGCAGTTTTTGAAAGATATAGGAGCTAGGCCTTGTTCATTAAATTGGAGACCGGCTAGGAAAAGGTGAACCCCGAACCTCTTACAGAAGTGAGGGATTTGGTGACATTATCATCTGTTATTCCCTCTACGGTAATTGTTAGTGCGTACGGTCAACCAGGAAACATCTAACATCGGAAGCCAATATTGCCTTGTATTGAATTACAAGTTGTTCTCAAAGTTAGCATTGGCATATAATGAAGGTGCCAACCGAAAAAAATAATAATAATAATAAGACATTGTGCTCCTGGAGTTATTACATACTACCCTTATAATAAAAGGTGAAATTTCGTTGTTGTGTGCTATTTTGATAAGTCTGGTACTGCGATTTTTCTTATCCCATATGCAATATTTTACCTGTTCTTCTTCTAAACGAGTGCTTTCTTGGATATGATACAGGGGCCGATCTTTCAGATTCTGACCTTAGGGGTGCAGATTTTTCCTTGGCAAATGTGACAAAGGTAATAGCATCCTTCTCCAGATGCCGCATCGAATCGCAGGACTGTAATATATAATTTATACGCAAATAGACAATGTTCTTGTCTAAAACAGAAGGAGAAGCAAGATCTTACAGATAGAAAGCCTTTACGGATAGAATAGTGCAGTGCCGTATATGCATACTTTAGTTTGCACCTTTGTAATGGTCTTAGCTAGTGCCAACCTGCATATATTATTCTAATTCCTATTAATGTTGGTATCTTCTGTAGTGGTAAACCAGATCTAAAGTCTAGCTAATATTTCCACTTTACACACCATGAGCACATTGCAGGCAAATTTAAGCAATGCTAACCTGGAAGGTGCACTTGCGACTGGCAACACTTCTTTTAGGGGAGCAAACATAACAGGAGCAGGTACGTGGAAGCTACTACGATCTTTGCGTTCAGTGTCTTGAACATGTTTTTCTGGTGGAGCTGTCATGATCAAATATCTGCATCCGATATAAACCTTTTAGGAGTAGGGAAATTTGTGTTTGTGGATCGCCCCACGTTGAGTCAATTGGCACGTTGTTGTTCTAACAATATAATGCGGTCCTTGGATGCTTATCATTTGCGTGCAACTAATCAGGGACTTCCAAATAGCATTACCATGTGTATGATGCATGTGCTTAGAATTAAAATACGGTGGCTGCGGATCATCTCTGAGTTGTTAAAAATACTACAGCACCAAGATTTTAATACTCTTCTGGTTCTGGGAGTAAAGCCTTGGTCATTGTCAACAAAACTTTTAATCGGAGTAAATATCCAATTATCAGATATTAGCTTATGTAGGCTTTATGTTAAAGAGAATTTATCAACGACGTGAAGTTTTTTTACCACTGATTCTTGTGTTTCACAAGATAGCTGGTGCTATTGCTGATCGATTTTGTCTCATTTTATTTGTCAGATTTCACTGACGTGCCTTTGAGAGAGGATCAGCGGGAATACCTATGCAAAGTTGCAGATGGGTAAATGGATATGTTTTTTAATATTGATATTGGTGTCCTTGGATTAGTGTTAAGTTGACAATGAAATGGGCATTGGCCACTTTTCCTCAGGGAGAATCCATCAACTGGAAATGCAACACGTGACACATTGCTCTGCAACTAGTGCTTCCCTTATTTCCTTAGCATTTATGCGTACACGCTGCAATTTGCTTTGTAGCTGAGGTTTGCTCATACTTTTCTTGTAAAATACATAGTCCACATGATAGCTTTTTTGTTAATATTCGTTTTTCATTCCAATACAACAAATATCTATCATGAATCAGAAGATTAATTTTTTCACCTATTCGGTATCGGGGTTGTCCACCCCCTATTGAAAAGAAGCTGCCCAACAAGAAAATATGGAAACCAATCTCCTCTCCTTTTCTACTTTAAAATCACATTCTGGGTCTCTTTTTTGTTTAGTTTTGTCAGAAAGCATCAATCATAGTCTCTAGTTTTACAAACATATATTGCCTTCACAAGCAACTTTGACGCTCAAGTTGCCAGTAAAGTAACTTTCTTCTCAACTTGGACCAGTTCCTGCCACATGTTTTGTAGATTTGACTGGAGGAATTTGAAGAATTTGGCAGCCATTACATGGTTAATGTCCGAGTTGCACCGCATTCAAGCTGAACATCATCAATCATTCTTGCAACCAAATAGGTACAGGATTGATCGCCCACACTGTTGGTACATACGGGAAAAAAAATTTTCTTGCGCATTAAGTATCTTGAATTTGTGTACTGATCTGAGATTTGTAGACCTATGGCCATATGGGCTGGTAGCTAGTGGCATGGTGCTTGTATTCAACTGCGCATCTAAAATTCTTTCTTTTCACCATTTGTTTACCCTAATCATGTATTGGCTTACGTGCCTTACCTATTGGTTCGCAAATATTCATTCACAATTATAGAGTAGCCTATTAAGAGAGACTTTAAAAGTGAAACTGGAAGAATTCTCTCTCCTCCGAGGGAAATAAGGTCTGTAGTACTAACAAATAGAAGGAACGCCAAAAGAATATTCGGAGAACCTAGCCGTCAACTATAAACATTGAAAACCATTGTGCCTGTTCCCAACTCATCTCTCGTTAGGTGACTTCTCCATAGGATTGAATAGTAGATCTATATGAACAGGAGAACAACGTCAAAGGGGCCAACCTACCTCTAAGCAGTAACAGTTTCCCCCGGCCTGCAATTTCGTATCCTAATGTGCATAATGCCCTTCTTGATCCGTACTAACTCACAGCACTGCCTTCGCAGTGCCTGACCCTGCAGATTCATAAGCGTCAAAAGCACTATTGTCAGACACTTAAAAAGTTGAGTCCATTCCAGGATATTCGTGCTTCAAAACTCGAAAGTTACATCCGCCATAAAAGGTGTATAGCTCATACGCTCTCAATAAATGCCAAAAAACATTCACGTTTCGAAATGATCTGTTTAATATTCTAAGCGTGGAAATTCTAGCTAGGTTTTAAATTTCGATTAAAGGTATTTACTTTTTATTAAAAGAAATCATATGAATATAAGAAGAATATGTATGTATAATTTCATGTATAGCCTAACCTTGGTCCAATAGTTTGGGTCCATCTTAACTGTTGAAACGAGTATTCCACGTACTGACAATGCTTGTCTATATTCTGCACTGTTACACTCCTTCCCTGGAGTATAAGCAAGCCTTTTGTAACCGGTCAAGGTCCCTCTATCTCCAACTTCATTAGTACGATTCAACATGAAGATAAGGGGTCGTTCACAGGGGTTAGGACTCATAGGTCGGACGTCGAATGTGAATGGTCCATCACTGGAGCTCCTCCAAGTCTTAAACGTCTGCAATGGTTTCTGCAAGTCCATAGCTGGCAATAACAGTGGGTAGAGCTGAACCGTGTAGCCCCACGATACTGATATTGACCATATGTGCTTGCAGTCGTGACAGAAAGTTTGTTGTAGGATTCGGGGTGGATCTAAATGGTACGCTGTCATTAGAGTCCTGAGTGAGTGTACCTTGTCTTGATCAGGAAATAACGAGCTCAAATGATCAAGGTGATGAAGTGATACAAGTGGGGCTGGTGGGTGTGCTGCTAGTAGACCATATGGGTTCCCTCTAATGTCCAGCTGAAAATTCAGGACACGGAAACAGTCAGTCCCTGTCCTAACAAAAGTTGAAAGAACAAAAATAATATCCCATATATCTTTTACAACTGCTGCTCAACTTTCCACCGGAAAACTTTAAGTGGTGCAGTTAAAATGCACGAGGAAGTAAGCTTCTTTAGAAATTACAAGACCAGAATTGCATTATGTATCCATGTCTGTCGAGACTTTTTTTTTTTTTTTGGGTAGAAGTGTATGGTGAGAAGTTGAAAAATTACTTTTCGTCACTCCCCCAGGGCCCCAACAACCATTAATTCTTATTTTATGCACCCTTTTCGGAACTACTACGTGTCAACCAAAGCATGGAAATTGGTGTTTTAGCTAAATAAAGCACCAAGAACTTTTACTTTAATGTTGTCAAACTCAAAAGCAAGCCCACCCTTTTCCCCGAGAGCATATGAAAGGGGCGTGAAATTCTCTGTTCCGTTTACTCAAGTTCCATTCTATGCCAACAACTATTACCCACAAAGTTTACAATAAATAAATGAGATTAAAAAAATTGTGGATGAGAATTATTGAGAAACAGGTACGGACATTCTGTTCCAAAAGAAAGGAATTACAGTATTTTTCAAACCTGCGACGGTTTGTTACTGCCAGGTAAAATAGAACCAAAAAGAAAAGAAAACGAATAAAGAAACAGGTGGCATAGCTACTGTCATTGTTCGGTAATTATTGTAATCATTATAATCATTGTATCTCAAAGTCTCACAATGAGATAGGACTTAAGAGAGTATAATAACACGCACTCTTACTCTTATAATATAAACACGCTATTTTCAGTAAATCCAGATATAAATGTGACAAGAATAATATAAATGCAGATTAAAAAAATAAATTCGAAAAGAATACAACAGAAAAGATAATGAATATAATAATTAATACAAAAAATATTAAAATTAAAATAGATAATAATAATAATAATAATAATAATAATAATAAGGACACTAAAAAGAGAATCCAACCAGTAGAACCGCAGAAGGAATAGTTAGCAAGTGTGCTATTTTATGGAACCAGAACCAGATAGATCAACCCATTCGAATTCAAAATAAATCTGACAAGCAGATGTTCCAAATGGCTCCTGACGGGATGTTACGACACGTTGTCGTTTCTAGTAGCCCCTCGCATGCATGTTGCGATTTTCCAAACCAATAAACAGTTACGACACGTGGCCTCAACACAAACCTTGAGAAACAACTAAAGGTTAAAGACTCGAATGTTGACTTACCATCCACCGCATAACGGAAAAAACATATCAACTCAAACAAAATAGAAGTGAAAAACAAATCGAACAAACACGCAACGTACCTGGTGGAACCCCGGTTCTTTGGTGAGCGCGACGCCGATCTCAGTGATACACGCCCATATCCGCTGATCAGAGCCGTAGAAATAAAAGTAACGGTCAAGACAACCATCGAATATAGACACTAATCTTTCCGCTAGAGGGTAGCTGATTGCAAACCCACCGCCTCCAAAAGCCATATCATAGGTGTGCATCACATCTTGTTCTACGCTCTCAGAATTTCCTCCAATGTACCACATCTGATTATGATCATACTTGCCTAACACCGAAACTAAGTTGCGACAGAAATACACAGTATCGTCATCCCCCATCACGAACCATCTCACGTTTGGTAACCTCAGTTTAAAAGTATCAGTTATAATCCTCGCGATCCTGACCGCCGATTGCGAACTCGAGAATCTGAACCGCGTCCACTCCGGAGACGAAATGCGGCATGGCGTTTCAGGCGAGGAATCGTTGTTGCGGCCGTCTCCTGATGGGGGCATTTCGTCTAACCAGACGAAACCGCGCGTTATGTTAGGGAGCCACCAGAGGGCACTGTAAAGGCTGCGGTCGTGCCACGTGGCAGCGGATCCTCCGAGGCCGAAGACGATGTGGGAGATGTTAGTGGGGCCGACGGAGGGACGGGACGGCGCGTTTCGGACTGGGTATGGGGAAAGGAGCCAGTGGCGTTGGGACGAGAAGGAGGTGTATAGAGCGAGAGAAATGGAGGAGATCAGACAGAGAAGGAGGGAAATTCTCGCGATAGCCACAAATATCTCACAGGATCTATCGGGGATGGAGAGTAACTTGAGTTTTTTCACTTGTTGCTGTTGCATTCCAATCTGGCTCATTTCCTTGTGGGAATTTGAATAAATATCACAAAAAAACAAACTCTAACACAAAATTCTAATTTCTACTCGTAGATTAATGTCCTAGCACAGCACAGGTCAAGTGGTTTCGGAGACTCTGAAAACCTTGGAAACATCCTAAGTCTCTGAGACAACGATCATGTTTTATATATATATATATATTGTCAATTGTTCTGCGACGTTAAGAGATATCTTTCATGTTTTAAGGGGTGGCAGCGCACATGGCACAATACGTAACAACGCTTGCGATGAATGTAGGGTAAGCAAAAACTGGAAGAGAAGATAACATGTGAAAATGGGATTGGGAGGTGCACGCATAATTTAAATGATGGACAAAAAGAGAAACCAAAAAACCAGGAATCTACTACAAGGTCGAGGTTGAACCATGTGGCCACTTTGGCATAAGCGGCTAGCCCAATGACAGGGCTCTTAGCCTTAGGTGCTTGACTTACTTCTTGGTTTAAGCCTCCTCTGCCCTCCTGGTAAATTGTAATTGGACGAAATACAGCCAAGTTCGGTCCTGGTCTTGGAGTTTTGTTAAATAAGGGAAATTTGTTAATCGTTAGAACCCTATGGCACATCTGACGGAGTTCCGTTTAAAGAAGATGGATTCCAGGGATGGACATGAATGATCTTTGGACTACTTTAGATTTTAGATCCTAGCTACCAAACACTAAACGAAAACTATCGCTATTTAAGTAATTTATTATGCATGCTAATATAACATTTTTTAAGTGCCTTTGCTTTTAAGTTGTTCATATGAGTTCCCTTAATATTCTTTAATTTAATTTATTGTTTACATTGCTATGTTGTTTTGATAGTTTTGTTTAACTTAATATTTAATTAATGTTATAACACACTTAAATGTTATACAATTTAAATCTAAATCTATGAGCCCATAATGAAAGAGGGCGAAGGAGGCTTTTGCCGTAGGAAAAGAAGGGGAAAATAAAATGATTACGGGACATAATAATATATCAGATGGACTAACGGTACACGAATCAAGAGAAACATTCTGTTAAAAATAAATAGGAGGCTGTTGAATTATACTAAATAACTTAAATTTCAATTTTCATTTATGTATTTTTTTTCTAAATTTTTCTATTTGGACTTATAGAATATTGATCAAACGGTTAAATTATTATATATTATGTTTATTTCTTAAGAAGAAAGTAATTGATATTATAAATTAAAGTATAAATATATGTAAACTAATATGTGAATGTTTATTAGAGAATAAGTTCAGTGAACTAATCTGACTATGAAAATCTCAAATAGAGATGACAACCGGCCAGTCGAGGATGTTAACTCAGTCTCAAACTCGATCAGACTTTTTATTTTTAAATTTATTTTAATATGATGTCATTTGGGAAATGCTTATCGGGCCTAAGTCCAATTGCTAAGCCTTATCCCAAATGGCATATTACTTGTATATCTATGGATTTCCTCGAAATAATAGATTTATAATTGATCCATAAACTTTAGATTACCAAAGTATTTCACGTGGAAATTATTTGTTTTGGTGCTATTTATAAACTATCTTAGGATAATTCAATTGGAAGTATTGGATATAGTATGAACCATATGGAGATAGTTAAGCAAGTCAATAAAAGATTCATCTCTCTAAAGTAATTAAATAGAATGTTCTACTATTCTTGATTAGTAATAATTTATGGAATTATCTAGCTAAAGTGAATTGACATTTGAAAAGCATAAATATAATATATACTCTTTTATATTCAATTATATTCGTTATTGATAATTAGTAAATGATTTATAATTGATATTTGAAAATGTGTTTTCAAATATCAATTATAAATCAATTACTAATTAGCAAAAACGAACAAGATTATAATCATATAGAAACAGGTTAGTCAAATTCTTTTGACATTCCTGATATTTGAGTGTTCATAACATGTTGTTAGATGTCAATTATGATCTGTGATTATAAATTATTTAATTAGAGAATTAAAAGTAAATTAATTTTTTTTATTTTGTCTGATTATAATTATGAATTATAATTATATTTACAATTTATAATAATTGTTAATATATTAGGAACTAATGAGTCATACATAAAAGAGTAGATTGTGAAGGAAAAATCAATTTTAATTAAATTGGACTTAATTATAAAATTTGAGAAACTTCAGATATAAAAAATGAGATATTTGATTTTATTAAAATTAAATTAATTATAATTGGAGTTTGATTTTAATTATAATTGAGGTATTTAATTTTAATATAAATTAAAAAAAACCCTAACATTTTTTCTATAAATAAGAATAAGCATAAGAGAGTTACCATTCTTGCTTAATTCCTCTCAAAAGTAAATTACTTTGTGGATACGGTTAAATGCTAGATGAGTGAAAAACTTGTAGTTGACATATTGAAAATCTTTCAAAGGATTTCAATAAAAAATTGAATCAGGTATGATTTTATATTTCATGATTTAGGTTTTATTATTTAAGTTATTCAATTATCATGATTTGATCAGAAAATATAAAACTTTTATTTTTCCGCGGTGCTTATGATTCGATCATGGCTGATTTCTAACAATATATCTCACTTGAATCCATGTTTGCCAAGCAGGGTTTGCATAATGTTGCAAGAAAACTTGTTGATTCGTTTTGCTTCACTTATATTTTTTTGTTACAGTTTATAGTTTATATTTTTATTTTTGTTTCTCTTCCAAATAAAAATAAAAATATGTTTAATTTTTAATAACAATATAGTTATATTTTTATTACCGATAATAATTACATATTAGATAAAACTTAAAAATAAATAATTTTAAATAGATAAATTATTTTTAATTAATTAATTTTATTTTAATTTCTTATATAATATTTATTAATATATTATTAATAATAGTTTTTATCAAAATAAATAATTTAAAAATATTATTTATTTTACATATATTTTAATTATTAAATCAAAATTTATTTGAAATTTACATGTTTTGAAGATATTTTAAATTTAGTTATTTTTATTAATTATTAAATTTATTTTATTTTATGAAATTAAAATTTTAAATAAATTATTAAGTAAAATTAAATTATTAGTAATTTTGTCAATAATTAATTTTAGTTAATTAAATATATAACATTAAATTAAATTATTTATAATTTTTATCAGTAATTAATATATTAAATAATTAAATAGTAGATATTTAGTTGAAAAAAACATAATCATAAAACAAAACTAACTTTTGTGGTTTTGATAAAATTTGAAAATTAGAAATCAAAATCTAAAACAAACAAATGTTTTTACTAGTTTAAAAATAAAATATAAAAACAAACCCTTAATTAAATATTGCTTAGTTAAAACCTACCTAGTTAATATTTATAGAAAAGGATTCTATCTCACACATGATTCAGTTGGATTTATTGTTAAACGGAAACCATCCGTCACACCACAATTAATTGAAAGTGACGATTGAAAAAAATATGTTTTGGGTCAATATAATATCCGAAACTCTTTAATTAAGGAAAAAAAATAAAAAAAAAGGGTGCTGGATAAGTAGTCTGAGATTATTAGATAAAGTCAACTGGCTTAATCTCCTGAAAGTCGCTACTTATCCAGACCTGATGTCCCAGTCTACAGTTTGACTATGCGCGTACGATTGACTAATTTAAGCGATTCAAACTGCTGAAGGGACTCGTTTAAGACGTTTTGACTTTCGATACAAACTGCTAAAGGTTGTGGTGCGCTTGTTTTTGGATTAATAGCTACAGCGCTTACTTATTTACTGTCACATTTTCACCATAAAAATGGAAAATCCTATTAAATGTCCTCTTCATGTAGAAAACATGAAGCTTGGTGATAGAATCAGGAGCAGAGCACCTCCTTATCTACTAATTACTGGTAGGTGGGAGGAACTTGTAAATGTTAATGAAACATTTCAAGTTTACGTGGGACTACTTCATAAGAAACACGAAACGCTTCCAACTTTATGTGGGATTATTTCAAACCCAACAACATAAATGTCATAACTAGCTAGGGTACCTCATCAAGACGCATGGCCTATGCTCATATAAAACGATGGGCCTTGGTTCAAAACCTGAGCAAGCCTGTCTCACCCACATTCCAACCGTCTCATGACCCTGCATGGCCTTTCTAATAGATTGGGTTGCAAATTGTAATTAGGGACATTACACCTATCTTCTGGCCTTTCGATTGAAAATAAGGCTCACACCATTAGCTCCTGCTCCTTTCCTCGCTGCTTTTAACCTTTTCTAACCCCGGTTGTTTAATACTATGTCCTCACTACACATTCTTCGTCAATTATAAGCATTCCGAATGTATCGCAATTTCCACGGAATTATGAATAGTTACCCCTACCTTCATCAAAAGAATCTCTTGTAGTTACATGCAACACCTATAAAGACTATAGTAGCCAATCAAAGCCAAAAATCCTGCACAATGTTCAACCCGTGTGAGCATGTACGAATGTGCAATACATGTAATATCCAGTAGTCTTGGGACTGCCTTAGCCCTCATTCGTTAACTTATCGGGTGTCTGTGTCATATCATTGAAACCCACCTACGACGATAACTCCAGCTCAATCTCTTGGTCGGCACATATGCTCTCATTGATGCTCTTAATTGTTATTTTGGAACCAAGTGTATTCTAAGGCCTGTCTTTTCTAGGCAAGTCACAGGGCGGAAGAAGGCAATATATTGTAATAATAATATTAAATTTCGTTAATTTGAAATTGCTTCTCCCACAAGTTGAGAGAGTACTTTGGATAGAATCAACAGATGTGCGATGAAGACAACGTCACTAGGTTTTTCTTTTTTAAATATAAGATCAGTCTATCAAAGTCAATTATGGTTTCTATTGTAATACAAGTATTGTGAGTGTCTATATCCTATATTAAAGAGAAACGTATTTGACAGGGAATACTTTTGTTTTTATCATTATTCAGGAATGAGCGATAAATGTCACTTGTTATTTCTTTTTTACTTTAATATTTAAATGATAGACAACTCGATGATAAAGCCCCTTAGTCATGACCAAAGATTCAATTTATGAATAATCTTGTTCTCCTAGTCTAGCCTCATAAATTTATATATTGAAGTACGTTATTTCAATTTCAAATGCTTACCTGTTAGTTGTTTGCCAGGTTTCAGAGGTCAGTGCTTTCGAATTTTTCTTGAGTTTTTTTTTTTTAAAGTATACCGAAAAGATTGTATGTGTCTATATATATATATAGTATCTGTGCGTTGGCTTATACGATTATTGTCCACCAACGATCCTACAGACTTAATAGAATCCCAAGTCAACCTTATTTCCTTTGTTTTGATCGGTACATCATGAAATGATCATTTTCTTTGTATTTCACTTAAAGGGAAGTCCAAAATTGTGGATGCTAAATTTGGCCAAATCAAATTCAGTATGTCGGGAACAACTGTTAATACGCAACAACTTATGTTGGTTCTGTTAAAAATTGGTATTGGAGATTGAAAATGACGTCTGAAATATTTAATAAACCCTTTCGGTTGTCTTCACAACCACAATTTCGCATATGTAAATTTCAATTACGTGAAGGCCGGTCAATTATATTACTGAAATTGTAGTGCACAAGACAAAAAAAAAAAAACCAGCTGATACTTCTAAAATCCATCACCATAAGCACCAATTTAAAATTAATTATACTAAGTCAAACAGTTACAACCATTTGAATTCCGGGACTTGAAATAAATTTTGGTTCCCCTTGTGAGTCTTGCTTGTCATTTTCTGTTGTCCCACTTAATTCCAAGTCTGCTTGCGCACCTTGTGTTTAACTAATGGTTTACATTGATAGCTTAATAAGGGTCAACAATGATTTGGTTCTTATTATACGTCGTAAGCTTAAGCTGGTTACAATGAAACAGGAACTAGTTCACATTTCGGTTCCATTAGGAATTTCTAGGAAAATAGCATTATAAATTTCATATTGCCATGTCGATCTTAAACCTAATTGTTAAATTAATATCCAAAATATATCTTAATTAGCAATTTCTATACATACCCATCAATTTCAGGCATGTAATATCTTGATGTAAAACCAATCTTATTCATGAAATTCATTATGAAATTGTTGAATATTAATTTAAAATTTGTTTTGACATGGTCTTTGTTTAAAGATAAAATTTGTTATCTATTAAGATTAGGAGTAATAAGATAAAGATTATCGGAGTAGTGAAGATAAGATTTGTTATCTATTATCCCCCCCCTATAAGAGCTTAATACCAAGTCTTCTGTTCCCTACCTTAAGGTCTCGTTTGGTTGGCACGGATTATTGACTGGGAAAGTAATATTTTTCCTAAAATATATATTATTACATTTGGTTCGTTTTTTTGAATACTTAGGAAAGTAAAAACTTTCTCAATCTAGAGAAAGTGGCCAATTAACCCTTCTTTCTCTCCTAACTCTATGATAACTCTTTTATAAAATCCTACATCCTCTTTAACCAATATTATGAATATCATATCGGATTTGATACCAAATTGAGTTTTGATACAGTACTATACCGATACCGTTAATACCGAGTATCATTTCAGGTAATCTTTTAAATTTATAAAATGGTCTATAAAATTTTTTAAAAATTACAAAATAGTCCATTGTTATATTATACAGTTGTACTGTATATTTTAAACCCTGTCTCCAAAAATCATAATAATAAATAATAATCATAACTTTAATTTAATAAATATTAATAAATATAATTAAAATTAAAATACATTTTAAATATATAAATTTCAAATAAATTTTGATTTAATAATTAAAAATATATAAAATAAATATTAGTTTATAAATAA
>JANIJH010000225.1:25181153-25192498 GCA_024520975.1 Erythroxylum areolatum | reverse complement strand
ATTATAAAAGTTGAAATAAATAAAATAACTAATTAAAAAATTTTGAAAAAAGGGGAGAAGGAGAGACAAGAGGGAGATATGGAGGGAAATTTTAAATTTTTTTTTTAAAATTTTGCAAAAAAGTCATCCTATTTCTTAAAATTTTTGGTATCGATCGGTATTTGACCGGTATTTTGAATATCGACCGGTACTATTCGAAACGGGCCAGTATTGACTAGTATTTAAACTTGGTACGACCCACCCTTTATTCGTATCAATTTTGGTCTGGTACGTATCGGTATTCATAATACTGTCTTCAACTATTCTTATTGTTCTCCCGTTACTAGGATTTTGAATATTTTTGCTCAAAAGTTTCAATCGATAATCTTCAATTTCGTATTTTTCAAAAGTTTCAATCGATAATCTTTAAGTTCGTATTTTTCCTTATTAAACGATTTCAATTTTTATTCTGTTTGTAGGGATATAATTGGAAACACAAGTCAAAATTAAGTGACACTCTATGAAATACTGTTGCATACCAAACACTATAATAAGAATCCACCTAACTTTTCTATTAGAATTCTTATATGTATCCAAACATGTTAATATCTTTACTTTCCATATAATTATTTTATGAAGAATCATATTCCAAATTTACTTTACTTTCCTGCCAACCAAACGGGACCTAAGGGAAAAGGAGTGTGAAAGAGTGTGAGAGAGAGGAAAAAGTGAGAGGAAGCCATGACATCAAACAATTTTCTCTTCTATTTTCCATTTTCAATGGAGAACAATATCAATCATAAGCCATCAAATGAAATCCTACTTGAAAGCCTTAAGTTTGTGGAGGTTCTTGAGAGTGATTTTAATCCTACTCCACTTCGAGAAAATCTCACACTAACTCAAATAAAAAAATGATAAAGAAGTAGCAATGAAACTAAAAGCGCTTTCTTGTATACATTTGGGCATGTTGGAGGGAATTTTTACAAGCATAATGACTTGTGAAATTTTAAATCAATATTCAACACTCTCTTTTGATTTAAAATAACATACATAGAGCTAATAATTCTCTCCAAATAAATTTTGAAACATTTCTCTTCAAATGGAATGCACTTCTCATCACCTTCATTAACCTTCAATTGTTGGAGCACTTCTTTCTATGGTGCACATCTCACCAACGACTCTAAAATAGGGCTTCTTCTTTTATCTCTTGCGCCACATTTATTTGCACTTCATTTTCAAGTTTGCAATTCCTTTGTACATGCCTAAATCTGTTACACTTAAAAGTATTGATTTATACCCTACAACTAATCGTTTTGGTTGTAATTTTTAGTGATAAATTATTTAAAGGCATTTTTTATCTTGTATAATTTTAGATATATATGTTAAAGTCCATGGATAATTGTATATTGTAAGTGAAATTATAATGAGATTATAATTATGAGGTTCATATTGCATTTATGTATTATTCCTAAATGTTCCTAATCATTGTTCTATTAAGATTGGACACTAATAGAACATAAATAGACTAGCACACATTTTATTTTTTCTTATGAAGGAAGTAGTCGATCTCATAGGCTAAAGTATAGAGATAGTTAAACAAACGTGTGGGTGCTTGCTAGAGAACAAATTCACTAACATACCTGATATGAGAAATTTATTTGGAACATTACTTGTATGTCTATGGAATTCTCATTGTGATGATTGTATAAGTGATCCTTTAACTTGAGGTCATCAAAGTTATCTTCTATGAGGATTGCTATGTTTTGATACTATTTATGATCTATTTAATATAGGTCGTTTAATCGGTAGTTATTAGATGTAGCATGAACTATATGAAGATAAATGAACGATCAATATATGATTCATCACCCTAAAATAATTAGGGAGAATGTTTCGTTGTTCTCGATTAGTATTGATTCAAGAAATCCTTGGTCAAGGTGAAATGATGCTTTGTAAATAGTTTATAAATATCATTAATTAAATCAATGGCTAATAGCAGAGAACTAATATGACGAGACTCAAAATAGAGTAGACGTTAATTCCATACTCTATATCTAATCGGAATATTGTATGATGAAAGGATTGAATTATACAGAAAAATTATGCACAGAAAGATTAATCAAAATCACTTTGACATTCCTAAATATTTGAGTGGTCATGATACGTTGCTAGATGTCAATCTTGATTTATGATTATAAATTAATTAATTGAAGAATTAAATATAAATTAAAAGGAGTTTTAATTTATATAATTTTAATTATGAATTAAAATTAAATTTTATAATCATTGCCAACATGTTTGGGAACCTAATGGGTCTCACATATAGAGCAGGTTGAAGAGAGCAAAATTAATTTAATCAAGTTGGACTTGATTGCAAAATTTGAGAAACTTTATGATTAAATATAAGATATTTAATAAATAAGAATTAATATGAGATATTGAATCTTCTATGGGCATAATTGGTATTTAATTAAAATTATTTGTAATTCTAATTAAAGTTTAATTAAAATTAGACTTTAATTTCAATTAAATTTCTAAAACGTCTAAAGCTTATTATAAATAGGCTTAAGCTCTATGGAGCTAGCACTTTTTGCCTAACCCTCTCTGTAAGAGTTATAAAGTTTTCTCAACCTGTTCTATGGATATCATTAGAGGTCAGACACTTGTGCAACTATGATGGTTGAGGTGGATCGGTTTCAGAAATAGTTCGAGGGATATAATAAGATAAAGATCAAGTTTTGAAATAAGGTACGAATTAAATTTTGCTTTATTATGATTTGTTAATCATTTTATATAATTAAACAGATCTCGATTTTTGAAAAATTAAAAGTCATGAAAAGTTTTGTGATTATTTCACTGCGGTTGGAATCGAATCCCGACCTAGTTTCCCAATAAAAACATCATGTCTTGCCTTTGTGCTAACAATCTTTCTCTTCGTGACCAAGCTTTTTGCAATTGCTACATTGAACAATTTTGCCTTTTCCCTTTGAAGATGAAGTCTTGGCTAAATAAGCCCTATTAACTTTATCTTCATTTCTTCCTTTCTCATCATTCTTCTTTAGTCCATGACTTGAGGATCATATAGTAACTCTGCAAAGGTTATTTTTGATAGATCTTTAGAATCTTTAAGTGATAAGATTTTGGTTTCATACCTTTCGGGAAGAGTTACGAGAAACTTGTCCACCACTCTTTAACTTGGAAATTCTTTACCAAGCAATTTCATTTGATTGACGATAGACTTGAACTTACTTGCATATTCTTTGGCACTTTTGGATTTCTTCATCCTTAATAGTCTCAAATTCTCTTTTGAGATTTAGAATTGTCATTTTGTTTTCTTGTTGCCTTAAAACTCTTCCTTAAGTATTTTTCATGCTTCTTTAGGCGATTCACAAGCTATTATGCTTGTAAAATTGTTCCTCTGACACGACCAAATGTATACAGGAAAGCACTTTTGGTTTCTTTGCTACTTATTCATCATGTTTTTTGATTTGAGTTAGTGTGGGATTTTTTAGAAGTAAGGTATGATTAAAATCACTCTCAGCAGCCTCCAATAAACTCAAGGCCTTCAAATAGGATTTCATTTTGATGGCCTATGATTGATAGCGTTCTCCATTGAAAATAGGAAATGGAAGAGAAACAATTGTTTGATGCTTTAGTTGATAGAGCTTATTTACCCAAGACTTAATCTTAAAAAAGAAAAGGCAAAGTCGTCCAATATAGCAATTGCAAAATGCTTGAATACGAATAGAATGATTGTTAGCATAAGGGCAAGCCACAATGTTTTAAGTGCAATAGATTTGAGCACATACAAGGAATTTGCAAATATGAAAATGAAGCGCAAACAAATATGATGCAAGGACAAAAGAAGAAGCTCTATTTTAGAGTTATTGATGAGATATGCAGCAGGAAGAGAAGTGCTCCAACAATTGACGGTTGATGATGGTGATAAGAAGTGCATCACATTTGAAGAGAAGTACTTCACAATTTATTTGGAGATAATTACTAGCTCCATGTATGTAATTTTAAATCAGAGGATTATAGTAGTAAAAATAAAATTTGTTATCTGTTAAAAGATAAAATTTTATCTGTTAAAATAAAATTGTTATCTGTTAAGATTTAAACTTAATTGTAAAAGTCTATATAAAGCTTTAGTTTCAGAATAAAAAATAGCAGCAGTAAAGATTAGTAATTTGTGTCAATTAATTGCTGTTCATTATTCTTTTCTCACCCTCTTAAATAAGTTGGCTTATCTTAAATTCATATTTATGTAGATCAAGTAGGGAAAACTTATAAATGGAAATCTTCAAACAATTGAAATTTAAGGGAAAGAAAACCTTCACAAATCTTTTGCCTAAGATGACAAAGAAGGACGTCAACGTACATATTGCTTATCACCTGTTCTCTTATGCTCTATATTACTTTATCACAGTTCAGTAAAACTATTGTGAATTTGTTTTCTTCTAATTGTATTGTACACTCAAGCATGGCTATGCAATTGTTGAAGGTATCAGATTAAGAAGGTCTTAAACATATGGATTGCTTAAGAATCAAAGGGTCAAAAACAAAAGGGATGTTATTCATTTAGTATTCGGCAGAGAGAGAGCGAAAGTGTTTGAACGAAAAGGAAAGGATTCCAAAGATATTTAGTACAAAACAAATGGAAGTTTAAGTTATCAGATTGAAGATTGACAATTTACTTATCAATCATGCCTATTTCTTATTTTCCCTTTTTCGAGTCTGTAAAAACCCAAACAGAAACTGTTGAAGCTCCAGTACACAGTTCCACTGACACGCTTCGGTTGCGATAATGGAAGATCCAAACGCGACATTATTGACTTCAGACATTAACTGCTTGTCTTGTTTGATTTGACAGCCTTAACGAGTGCATCCTCTTCAATAGCTATTTATTTACCAACTATAATCAGCAAAATATCAACTGTAAGTTTTTTACAACAGCCAGTCACGAAACATGACTGGAGTAAGTGATCCTGTAATACTGAAATCATCATTATGATTTAGGGGTAAGGAGCAACTAGTGCTAACGGATAAAAGCTGGCACTCAAATTCTCCTTATTTAAACTAATTACTTAGGCAGGATGCATGAACCGGCTACATCTGATCAACGACAAGACTCCAGGGTCTTTGGCTTGTATCGATTTCTCAATGCAGAATGAATTCCGGATAATATAGTTTTGGAGTCTGCTCCAGTCGTCCATTTGTATGAAAGATTCTTATTAGTTACAAATACACACATCTTCAGATTAGAGTATTCCACTAGAGGACATCATTAGAGTCTCTAAAGTATAAAATAAAATGTAGTGCCCTGCTCTCTCTCTATTATTAACGACTATTATTAGTTCTTTCATTCATGTGGATCAAATGTTTGACAGTCGATTACGTGGGACCTCCCAAAGCATTTTCCAAAATAATACCCTTTAACAATGACTGTCCGTCGAACAAGCTAAACGCCAACAACGTAGTTTCGCTGGAACCTCCAATAGAAGAAAAGCTCCTATGCGTATAAAAGCTAGTGAGGAGACTTTTTCAGCTGAGCTTTCCTATCTTCTATATATTCTCCAATTTGAATAGCTTTCATTTTCATGTATATGTAATATGTACTAATATTTGGCTCCAACTCCATTCCCTCTATATGAGCCTGCTGTCCTCCATACACAGCTTCCACGGCAAACCTATATCCTGTTGTAGTTTATTTTGTTTTTTGGGTATTCATCACAAAAATGGAGCAAGCTCAAGAATACTTGATGTGGATGAAGAGGAAACAAATGCTTACTTCGTTTCTGCAAACCTCTATGAACTCCATCAGAGACTCCTGGGAGGAGAAAGCTTTCGCAGAAGATGCATCTGGGCTTCTCGGAGGATGTATATGGCCTCCAAGGTGCTATGCTTGTAGTTTTTGTAAACGAGAATTCAGGTCTGCACAAGCGCTAGGCGGTCACATGAACGTCCATAGGAGAGATAGAGCAAGGCTTAAGCAATCTCTTAGTCCACAAGGTGATGATTTCCAACGTCATAACCATGAACCGAGCACTCCTAGTAAATCGTTGGAACCCCAAAATAATCTCCCATTCGATCAACTTAGCAGCTTAGATTTTGAGCTTGACCCCAATTCTGCTGGTTCTAGCGTAGTTGCCTTGAGTTCTCTTTCGTCTTCTAGGGTTTCTGCTTTGTCCGGTAGACAAAATCTAGGTGATCATAGTTACCTCTCTCCTTGTGATTGTCCGGTAGGTCAAGAGCAACGTAAGAGGTCTTCTCACACATATAATCTACTTGGGTCGTCAGATTGCGTAGCACTTGAACTTGTTAACATTCCAGATTCCAAACTCGAAAAGGGTATCGGTAGGAAACACGATCCTCATGATATTTGCAATGGAACCAGTTTACTTATTGGCATGAAATCTGTTAGTAGCCAAAACCCACTAATTGATTCTTGTAGTGATGAAGCTATCAGTTGTAAAAGGCCAAAGACTAGTGCGGGTTCAACATTATCGTCGATTATGCCATGTTCAGGCGCTAGATGTGCTCTCCAATCAGAGGAAACTCGACCCAATTCTAGCTCCATGGAGGACATAGATCTTGAGCTCAGACTTGGGGAGCCACCCAGAGTGAAGTAGAGTGCAACTGTACGAACTCTGGTACAAGGATATTCAGTTTCCTCTCCCAAGAAAAGAGGAAATATTCATCAAACCTCTTATGGTATAATTCTCCATCTAGCTTAATTTCAGGTCACAATTTTAGCCAGGTTTTCCCTTTGGTCCAATAACTGTCTGGCTTATGATCTCTTGTACAAGTACCACTAAATCTAAATCGAATGAAATAATTTTTGCACCTAGACCATTTCCGAATGTTCATATCCTTCTTGGTCCAGTTCGGATCAACAGTACTCGTTGAACACTTCTTTGCCTCTGTCTAATACCATATTTGAAGTAGTTTATCAGTTGAATATGTGTTTGACATCATAAATAATCGCCAATCCAATGAACATATTTATTCTTTACTAGTTATCTCTTAATAATGAATCATACATTCTAAAGAACTTCTAGTTGTTAAATTTCCTGGAGTTTATATATGCTGCGTCGAGCTACTCTTGGAAATTCCCATTAAAAGTTGCAACTCGTAACTAAAATGGTCGGGCGGAATTGAAGTCCATATGAGTTGTGGTGCAAGATCAGATTTTGTTTTCAAAATGTGAGAAACCAGCAAGCCTTACTTTTTCCAAATAACTACATTATACTAACTGTGACGTCGTACCAGAGTTGAGACCCGAGAGAGTAGTGCAGATTTTTTGTTTAATTTTTCAGTGTTTTATCGTGTCTTATAAATCTTAGTCATTTATTTATACAAGTTCTGCTTGAATTTTACATCAATAGACGTGAATCTCACGTAAATAAACAACTAAAATTTATAAAATAAAATAAGATATTATAAAATTAAATATAAGAAGGAATTCTTCTGGAACAAATGGGTAAATCCATGGAACAGAGAGAAAAAGAAAGGGAGACTAACTTGAGTCTGGGATTTTGAAGGCGGTGAAACAGCTGACAGTAAGTCACTTCAGCTACATACCTGAGTACCTACATCGGTTAAGGTGACAAATTAAGTCACTCCAATGTCTACCCCTCTTACCTGTTATATTACCTTCAATACAATGTACGATCTGGCATTTCTTTCTCATCCATAATTTTCGGCATGCCAAGCACTTAACTGTTGTCTTCTACTATTCTAACTTCGAAATCTTCTGAACAGTCCAAAAAGGTTCACCTAGTCCATGAATCAAATTGAATAAAATATGATGCATTAGGGGAAGCGTAAAATAAAAATGGAAGAAAACATAACTCTACATCAAATCATGGACAGTATTTGCGCGTCCTTTGTTTCTACTTTTGTATGTACGCGCTATTCTATTACCAACCATTACGCTTTCAACGACCAACCCTAGAAGCCTAAATATCTCGTGAAAAAAAGAATTTTACAACCCTACACATGTTTGGTTATATATATAGAAATTCAGTACTAGTAAAGTAGTAGCCATTTAGACCCCATTTGAAATAGACGGCTCTTCCACAATATACGGCGATTTCTCAGTGCTGTTGTTTTTTCGACGTTTCTTATTAAGGGATGTTGATAAAACATCGGTTTTGACTTAATGTAGGGCTGGGCTTTCTTTTATGCAGACGATGAGAGAAACTGAGGCATTACTGTGCATACAGGGAATTTAAGTTACCAACAAATTATTACTATTGTAGGATGAAGAATTCAAGATTGTTTTGGGGGGTTTTTTTAAAACGTGATTCTTGATGTGGTTTTTACTAGGGTATTGATTAATGCACAGAGAAGCATAAAGGGAAAGTGAAGTTGGTTACTTGGGTTTCTATGAAGTACCTGGTTTGTGTAAGAGAAGCTAGAGAGGATCGGTTGAGTGCTTTGTCTGGTATGGAAGTTAAAGCAGCTGCTTAGCTACCAGTCTGAGTTAAGACAGAGCTGTTGAACGTTTTAAGATGGAGTACAGATAGGTCCTGGACTGGAATTGCACATGGGCATACGATATGTCTGTTTCTGCGTTGCTTTCAAAGATTCAATGCAGGAATATAGGGAGGAATGAGGACATATTCTCTCGGCTTGATTATGGGGTTTCTTTATTTAGGGTAATTTGGAAATTGGACAGTGATGTGTATATAGTATTATGGCTGTCTTGGTTGCTGTGTATAGGCACTGTGCTCATTCATACCTTTGGACAAACTTTTCTCCGTCTCCGTCGAATAACAGTATCTAATACGCTGGATTTGACAAAGGCTCAGAAAACTTCAGCCTAGTATAATATAGCACATTACTTTTCTTTTAGTCCACCTTGATAAGAAAATACAATGATTTACTTTTGGACTTCCTTGGACAAGACGCTAAATTATTACTACTTTACTGACTAAGAAATAGTCCCAACAGGTTTATGTATTCAAAGCAAAGGTAAAAGACCAGAAATGTCTGCCGCTTCAAGACTCAGACGATTTAGCAGGGCTTCAGAGATTTAGTCCGACCAGAAGAAATTAAGTAGGGCTACTGTTTGAGTTTGAGTCGAGCCAAGCTCCATTAATTAAGTGGTGGCCTGATCGTGAGTTTAGTATTTGGTTTCTTGGGTACTTGTGGATAGATTCTCGTAGTGGGAACATTTTGTCTGTAGTTGATCTAAAACTACTTATCGCTTACGTGAAAATGGAATTGAATATAACCCCGACCCTGAGTTCGTTTGAGTTTCAGGCTTATTCGAAACAGCTCAAGCGCATTCTGAATTTCGAATTTACTCGAAACAGCTCAGACTCATTATTCAGGTCGAATATGTGTCTTTATAACTTGAGTCCAGCTCAAAATTCTATTAAAAACAGAGAAAAAGACTTTCAGAAGAAGAATCCAGGAAACTGTAGTGAAACTATATTAGTTGCATGTTCTTAAGGTCGTGGTAGTTAATTTTAATAATCTGAAACGGTCCAACTTCAGTTTCTCGTCTCATTTTACTATATTATATATGAAAATTTAAATCATAATATGAATACAAATTTGGTACATTGCAGGTGAGAACACTTCCACTAACTTCATACGGTTCTCGAGTGCACTTACCGTCTACAACTATTCTCTTACTAATGTAGAAATTTAAACTGCAAGAAATTTGAATAATTAGTAATGACCAACACATTCTAAAATGTCAAGGGAAGTTTGAATAAATAGTAAGATTGAGTTTTTGTATTCAACGGAGAATGGCTGAGAGCTTAGATTTTTAAGTATGAATAATTCTTTAGCATTGATAAAACCTAGGCTTAGTAGCCTTGCATCTGGAAAGGGAAGTATTCGCTCGACATGAATTGAACCTCAAGAATAGGTTGACCAGGGAGCCTCCAAGCTGGAGTGGGTATATACTGGCAACGAAGCAAAGGTTTGGGAAAGTTATTTTTAAAGATCCAATGGGTGGATTGAAGGAGTTCAAGCAAAAGGGTATGGTTAGAGAACATTGTGCATAATTTGATTTGCTTCCACATAAATTAGTGATGTCTGAACAATATCTTGAGAACATGTTTTTGGAAGTATTAAAGACTAAAATTGAATGTCCTTTCAATATTTGAAATTTAAAGACTTTACAACATGCTTATGATTTAGCCAAAAAGCATGAATTTGAGGCGATGATCTATTATGGTTGGAGAAGATATAACCAAAGGAGTTATTATTTGATGGGGCAGTAAAATACATCTCTAAATAATGCCCAAGACATTTCATCGAAGCCGAGGCCAATTAAAATGTAGAGGAACAATGTTAAAGGAAAGGTGGCGAGAATAACTTCTGGTAAGGAGTTGGATGAAAGGAGAGCTAAGGCTTGGACTTTGATGCAAGAAAAAATTTGACGGGGAATAAGTAAAAAAAAAATTGTTTCAAATGCATATGGTGGAGGATCAAGATGAAGAGGTAGTAACAATGGAGGAGGAAGAGGGAAAGCAATATACTATTTCATTATAAGCAATCACATGAATGAGTAAAACCAAATATCATCATATAAAAGTGAAGGGACAAGTTAAAGGAATAATCACACATGTGCTAGTTGATGGTGGTAGCACACATCACTTTACCAATAAATGGATGATAAAGTGGATAGGAGAGCAAATAGAGGAGATCAAAGTGATTTTAATTGTGATAAAAAGAGGTATACATATATCTTGTATTCAAATAAGCAATAATTCTAAGTGAAGGATGAACATAACAAGATTTAGTACTAATACATTTGTAATCGATGCCGGAGGAAGTGATATGGTTCTAGGGGTGCAGTGGATATACTCTGAAGGACATATTATGTAACTATCGAAAAACAACCATGGAGTTTATATGGAAAAGGCAGGAGGTAGAGTTCAGCAATAAGGAACAAAAAAAGTTGATAGTAGTTCTAGAGAAAAAAATAGAAAAAGATATTGATAGAAAATAACATAATATGCCAATTTTTGGTGGGAAAGATGAGTAAGAGATGATGATGGTTCTAAGAGAGTTATGGTTAATATCAATGGAATTGAATAAATGTGAGTTGCAACAAGAATTTAAGCAAGAGTTGAAGCAACTCTTAGAGAAATATGAAGATATGTTTAATTAACCAAAGGGGCTACTTTTGAGCAGGATTCATGACCCTATAATTCCCCTGAAGGCAGGTATTGAAGCCATTAATTTGAGGCCTTACAAATGTAATGGCTTGCAAAAGGAGGTGATGGAGAAGTTGATTAAAGAGATGTTGAAGTAGGGAAAATATTAGGTCCCGATTCGCTTTAAGCAGGTTTTCTTTATTTTGAGGTTTAGATTGATTAATTCCTTTTAGTTAGAATAAT
>JANIJH010000225.1:25168053-25181053 GCA_024520975.1 Erythroxylum areolatum | reverse complement strand
TTTCGAAGCGTTAGTTTTCTAAAAAAATTTTCTACCCCTTTTTGATAAAATTAGAGATTCGAGTTTTAGTGGGAATTTATGGATACTATTAAAGAAAGCCAATTATGTGACGGTATTGAATATTTTTCCGTTTTTGGACAATTTTGCGATCTATAGAGATCCGATTGAGGAGATTTCTGATTCTATTTGACCAAGAGACATCGAATTTCATTTGAGTTTAGGAATCGGATTTTATTATGGGCCATAAGCATATCAATTTTATTGGAGGATAATTAGGGTAAATTTGTCAAGTTTTGTTTGGATGACATTAAATTAAATTCGATTTGAGGTTTCTTTCGTGGTGAGGAATTCCTCCCTCGTGAGATGCGCGTCTAGATGTCACGTAGGACGTCAGGCACGCGACTCACCGGAGAGGGGTTCCAACAGAAAATGTTGTTCCATTTGCTACACGAGTGATTTTGATTAAAAATAAGGAGAAATCTTAGAATTTTTATATGGATTACAAATCCTTGAATTAGTGCACCATTAATGACAAGTTTCTGATTCCTTTAGTAGAGGAGTTGTTTGATGAGTTGAAAAAAGTTATGTATTTTTCCAAATTAGGCTTAAGAGATGGTTACCACTAGATTAAGGTACATAAAGAGGATATGTTCAAGATGGCATTTGAAACACAAAAAGGATCTTACAAATTCCTCATAATACCCTTTGACTTTACAAACGCTATAATAATTTTTTAAAGCTTGATGAACTCTACATTGAAACCTTATTTTTGAAAAGTTTGTGGTAGTCTTTTTCACAATATATTGGTATGTAGTGCCACCTATGGAGTACTTAGGCTATTTCATAAAATATGATGGGGGTAGTTATGAATCCCAAAAAAGTATGTTGCTTGTGAGTGGCTTGTACCCAAAATGCTTAAACACCTTCAGAGATTCTTAGTTCGTTGTGGTTACTACAGACAACTTATTTATGGCTATAGACAAATGAGCAAAACTCTAGCATTATTATTAAAGAAAAATTCCTTTTTAGGTATCTATGAAGCAATAACAACTTTTGATTATCTAAAGGAAGCTCTATCTAAAACTCCAGTCTTAGCCTTACTAGATTTTTATAAAATATTTATATTAGAGATGGATGTTTGTGGTGAAAGAATTAGAGCAACTCTAATGAATGAGAAACATTTGATCGCACAAGTATTTGTAAGTATATGAGAAGAAAATTTGAGCTATAATGATGACAATTAAACATTAATCACATTACTTAGCAAGTTGACATTTTATTATAAGATTTGATCATCTAATTTGAAGTATTTGATAAATAGAAAAAATTATGGTTCTATTTCAGTAATTTTGGTTACCAAAGTTTATGGGATTTGACTTTACCAATTGATAGAAAAAAAAGGTTTGAATAGTTCAACTATTGATTTCTTATCTCGTAGGTCATGTTTAGAGTTGTTTAGCTTAAGTATTTCAAAGGTACATATAAACTTACTTTCCGAGGTAAAGAATAATTGGAGAATATATAATGTACTCAGAATGTTGATTGAATAATCTATAAAGGGCATGATGTTTCAATGTATACTTGAGTACGTATTAAGATGGAAGGGATATGTAGTGATGGGAAATTTACTAAATTGATTATAATTTTATTTCATGAAATAACATAAAGAGGTCTTCCGGGCTAGTTAGGTATATATAACAAGTTATAGATGTATTTTTATGGCATAAGATTCAACATGATGTATAAGAATTTATAAGAAAGTACAAGGTTTATTAATAAAATAAATATTAATCAATATCTTTGTTAATATTGCTTTATTCACTGTTGATTCCAATTTACCTTTGATATGATATTTGCATTGATTTTATTGATGACCTTCCTCAATCATATGGATATTTAGTGATTTTTCAGTTATTTATCGATTTAAGTTCATAAGCATATTTTCTTCCTCTAAGTAATCCTTATTCTACTACAAAACATGTCTGCACTTTCATAAATAGAGTATATAAATTGCATGGCACGTGAAGACTATTCTCAATAACAAAGATGTTTTTACTAGTGCCTTTTGGAAAAAAAATATTTCATATGTAACGAGTAATGTTACTCTTATCCGCCACTTATAATCCCTATTCGAATGGGTAAACAAAAATTTAAATTAGAGGTGAAAACTTATCTATATGCCATCAAAATGTCCATCTTAATAGAGCAAGTGGCTATCATTAATGGAATGGTGGTACAATACAACTTTTCATTTAGTTATCTCCATGTTAAAGCACAATATGGTTATGTGCCTCCTGTACTGCATATGTTTAAGAAATTCCAGTGTGTTTTTGGTTGATTGGGGTTTGGGAGATGGTGAAACTATAATTCCAATATTAAAGTTTCATTTACATCACATAAAACATTGTATAAAGTAATTGATGGATAAACATCAAACATAACGTGATTTTTCAAATATTAAACTTTGATATAGATCACAACAACATTATATAAAGTAATTGGTGGATAAAATCGACCATAAGTTGATTTTAACATAAGAGATTGAGCTTATATCAAACTTCATCCCTATCGTCAGCAAAATGTTAAACAAAGTTCATCTTAAAAATTATCTTCATTATTTTTTAGTCATTTTAGTTCAATAATCTTCTATTATACCTAATGAAACTTGATGGAATAACTTTATGATGTTCAAAAATGATTTCTAGTTATCAACCTTATGGATAACATTGTCGAGGGGAGAGGTAATTGTTGAACCAAAGGAGATTTTAATCAAAGTTTTGTTGATAACAAAATATAAGTACAACTAACGTGTTTCTGTTGATGAGAAGGAATATGAGAACAAGGCAATGCTTTGCAATCTTCAAAATCAAGATCTAATTAATAAATAAATAAAGACATATTAAGGTTATTTTATATATTATTTATTGCAAGCTCATTTTGATCGTCTTTGATAATTTAAGAGGCTCACCATGTATAAATATTTCATCTTTTTTTATTGCATAAGTCTTTATATTCATCAAGAGGCACTGAAGCTTTTGATTTTAATATAAAAGCCTTTTAATATTTAGAATAAACTTTGGAGAATATTTGGGAAGTGTTTTACTTATATTTGGATTAAAAAAAATTAGTTTTGAGCATTTAAATGCTTTAACATTATGTTTTTGGTGTGATTGGTCGACTTATATGTGTTAATGGTCGATTAATATAGGTTAAAGTTACTAAATTGGTGTACTGTGAGTTTGTAGCAATATTAGTTGATGTATTAGTTGATTAATGTGTCATATTGGGCTACCAATCTATGTATTGGATGAACAATTTTCTAATGGCTAGTGAATCTCGAGCCTTTAATGTACACTAGTCAACTAGTATGCTATACCGGTCGACCAATGCATCTAATATAGTCATTGTAATGGCTAGTTCTTAACATAAACGACTATTTTGGGTCCCAATAAGTGTTTTCTTATTTAGTTTTAGTATCAAGAAGCTTTTAATTGTTCTATACACACATTTTAAAGTATTTTCAATCAATTGAGTATTCATTGTCTCATTTGAGTGAGTAAGCCTTTTGTGATTACTATAGCATCAAAGTGAGTAATTTTTGAGTTGTAAGTTGGTTATTGGTTGTTGGATTTGAGATCATTGTATTTTTGTTATCAAAAGTGATATGGGGTTCCTTTTTGTCTTGAAGAAATATTGAAAGGTAGATTACTCTTTACCAACATAAAATATTATGCAAAGGGTATTATTCACCTTAAAAGAAGTTTTATGGTGAAAATCCATAACTTGATAAGGAATGTTTACCGAATCACTATAAATTGGTTTATTTTTCTCTTCCATTACTCTTTTTTTTACAATTTAGTTTATTCATTTTTATTTCATACTTTCATTTATGATTATTTGTGGTACTTTTCATAAAAGTATCAAACGTAAGGTAAAATCTTGATTTCACCTAATTTACCTCTCCTCTTGGGTTCTATTAGGAAATAACAAGTTAAATTGAAGTAGGTTAGGTAGTATTTCTAATAAATCCTATAGAAAAGATCATAATGACATACTTAGGAACATTTTCATCATTCTTTAACCAAGAGAATCAAAACATTAGTAGAGCTCCTTTTTTTGATGGAAATAATAGCCTTTCTTGAAACAAAGAATGAAAATTTTCTTAATGGTTAAAAATGTTGATTTATGGGAAATTGTTTTAAGTGATCCATAAATTCTTACTAAAATTTTAGATGATAGAAAAATTCCCAGGTTGAAAGATGAATGAGATCCCCAAGATAAAAGATAAATCTTTTTATATAGTAAAACTATCTACATCTTGTTTTGTGCATAAAGGGAGAGATGAATTCAATAAAGCATCTATGTGTGAAATAGTTAGCAAAATTTGGCATACGCTAAAAGTTACTTATGAAGGAATAAATAAAGTTAAGGAAAGCCAAGTTAGCATGATAGCTCATTAATATGATCTGTTCCTAATGAAACATGAGGAAAGCATGTATAACATGTATGTTAGATTTATTAATATTATCAATGTGCTCAAAGGTTTTGGCAAGACCTACACTAATCTTGAAATGATGAGAAAGTTTCTTAATTCATTATTGAAAATATGGGAAGCTAAAGTGACAGCCACACAAGAAGAAAATGACCTAACAACTATAACATTAGAGTAGCTTGTTAGATCTCTTTTTATATAGGAAATGAAACTAAAAAAGAAACAAGAGAAACAACGTTAAGAAAAAGAATTTAGCATTTAAAGTATCAAAGGAAGAATGAAATGACAAGGCAGAGACATCATTTAGTGGAAGTGATGAAGAAGATATTGCTCTAATCAAGAGAAAATTTAAGAAATTCTTAAAAAATATTTCTTTGAGAAGAAGGGACTACAATAGTGGTAAGATGGACTCAAAATGCAAGTAAATAATATTATTTGTTTTGAATTTAAGAAACCCAAACATTTAGAGTCTTAATGCCCTCTGCTTAAGGAAAGGGACAAATATGAAAGAAATGACAAGAGGAAGAAGATGGACAAAAGAAAAAAAAAGAATTCAAGGCGTCCATATGGGATGATACATGAAACTCCAAAAGTGACCTAAATGCATATATGAGTGAAAATGAAAAGATAAGAAGTGAATTGCATAGCATCAAAACTTATAAAGGTGTAACCACAATAGATAATCAAGAATTACTTACCTTACAACATGAGAATAAGGAATTAAAAAAAGACTTTGATTTTCTTAAGAACTCCTTGTCCAAATTCATTATAGGAAGTGAGAAATTAGAAAAACATGTTAGGAGCCTAAAAGAGATCTAAAATAGGCATGGAATTGGATATAGTCATAAGAATGCTTCCAATGCTAAAACCACTTTTATCAAAGGAAAGCATTTCCACAGTGAAGAACCAATGCTTAGAATGACAAATGAACATGAAGTATCTACATCTAAGCAAATACAATACACATCCATTATAAATCACATTAGGAGCAAACCTCATGCTTTCTTGTATCATTCACAATTTAGATAAAGAATTCAAGGAATAGGCACAACTTTTTTACAAAAAATATGATAATATACAATCTCACCCATACCATGCTAGGCCTTGCTCCAAGTAGAACTATATGATGAATGCTCATACTCTACATAAGCATAGTTACAATGAACAAAAATTCTCATACCTACAATTATGCTAGTATTTTTGTTATCCAAAGAAAGCATTCAAATCACTTGCACAAAGAATAAGTTTTAATAACTTATATGCATATAGAAGAGCAAGGAATGCATACATGCATCAAAGGTATAATGATAATCTTTTTAGGCCAAATCATATTATACTTTTATGGTAAAGTTGGACACATTGATAAATTTTATTTTTCAAAGCAAAGATCAATAAGTAAACTTTCAAGTAAGTGCATTGAGAAAAAAAGGAGAATAAAAATGAAGGATCTAAGCTCATTTAGGTACCTAAAACATATCGAATGAAATGTTCTATAGGTCTCTAAGAAGAAGAGGAATAAATGGTACATGGATATTGGATGCTTAAGGTATATGAATAGTGACGCATCTCAATTTTCAACTTTGAGAGAAAAAGATGGAAGATTTGCTGCCTTTGGAGATAATTCCAAGGATAAGATAATTGGCATTGGAAAAATTGGTAACAAAGACCAAAAAATTGTTGATAATATACTCTTAATGCATGGATTAAAGCATATTTGTTAAGTGTGTGTCAATTATGTGAAAAATGATACAAAGTATGTTATGAAGGAATATTATGCATTATATTTATAGTAATTGACAATAACATTGCATTTTTTGTAAAAAGAGAAGGAAACATAAATATAATTAATCTTGATGATTTCTCTAACCAATATATGAAGTGTCTAATATTTATTAGTGAAGATGCATGGATTTGGCATAGAAGACTTGGATATGCAAGCACGGACCTTATCTCCAACTTATACTCCTAATAATTTGTAAATAGGCTCCCAAAAGTCAAATTTGAGAAAGACAAGATATGTGAAGCTTGCCAAATGGGGAAACAAATCAAAAGCTCATTCAAAAGTAAAAAATCAATAAATTTTATGCTTTTTCATATTTAATGATTTTAGTTGACTCATTTGGGTCTTATTCCTAGCAAACAAAGAAGAATGTTATGGGACATTTGTTAAATTTGTCAAAAAGGTAAAAAAATGAAAAGGAACTTTCTATTGTTTCTATTAGGAGTGATTATGGTAGGGAATTTGATAATGAAAATTTGAAACTTTTTGTGAAGAAGGAAATTTTCATAATTTTTCTTTGCCAATAACCTCTTAACAAAATAGAGTTGTTGAAAGGAAAAATAGGACCTTATAAAAAATGGCTAGGACTATGATCAATTAGTATGATCTTCCTAAATATTTTTGGGCAGAGGCAGTAGCCACGACCGATTGTTACATTTCAAATAGAGTCTACATAAGACCAACTTTAGATAAAACTACTCATGAACATTGGCATGGGAGGAAGCCAAATATCAACTTCTTTAATATTTTGGTTACAAGTTCTATATCTTGAATATTAAGGATAAATTGAGAAAATATGATTCCAAAATGGGTGAAGGGATATTTCTTAGTTATTCCTTAACTAACAAAGAATATAGAGTGTTTAATACGAAGAGTCTTACCATTGAAGAATCTATGTATGTTGTTTTTAATGAATCTAACCCCTTTACATCCAAGAAAGATTTTGAAGATGATGATAAAATTATGTCCAAAGAAATAAAGTCATTAACTCTTGAAGGAAACCAACAAATTGATCATGAAACCATTTTCACACTAAGTGAGGGAAAAAATAAGTATAAGGAACTTCTGATCTAAAACTTCCTTGAGTTTCTAATTTCAAAAAGACATCCCTCTAATCAAATTTTAGGTGATGTTCAAAAAGGGGTAATCACTATATCTCATCTATAAGATGTATCTCATGTTTCTTTCATTTCTCAAATTGAAACTAAGAAAATAGAAGACGCACTCAATAATGAAATTTGGATTTTTACAATTAATAAGGAATTGAACCAATTTGAGAGGAGTAAGGTATAGAACTTAGTACTTAGACATAATCATCATCAAATCATACGTACCAAGTGGGTTTTAAGGATAAATTACAAGAATTAGATATTATTGTGAGAAATAAATCTAGATTAGTAGCAAAAAGGTGTAATAAAGAGGAGGACAAAGACTTTAAAGAAACTTTTGCTCCGGTGGCTAGCCTAGAAACTATTAGGCTCATACTTCCATTTGCATTATACATGAATTTCAAATTGTTTCAAATGAATGCTAAAGTGCTTTTCTAAATTAATTTATTTAAGAAGAAGTTTTTGTTGATCAACCTCCCAGTTTTGAGAAACATAATGCACCTAATTACGTCTATAAACTTTCCAAAGCCTTATATGGTTTAAAATAAATTCCTAGATCTTGGTTGATAGGTTAAGTGCTTTTCTTATAGTAAATGGATTCTCTAAAGGTAAAGTTGATACTACACTTTTCATTAAAACACATAAGCGTAAAATCCTAATTGTTTGAATTTATGTTGATGATATTATATTTGGTGTCATTAATGAGAATATGTCTAAAGAATTTTCTAAATACATGAGTAGGGAATCTGGGATGAGTATGATGGGATAACTCAACTTCTTTTTTGGACACCAAATCGAGCAAATGAAGGAAGATATCTTCATAAATAAAGTAAAGTACACAAAATAACTACTCAAACATTTTAGAATGGATCAAGCCAAACCATCAGGGACAATTATGAGTATAACAACAAAATTGAATAAAAATAAAGAGGGTAAACTCGTGGATATAAAGCTCTATCGAGGTATGATTTGTTTACTTTATCTTACCACAAGTAGATCTAATATCATGTTTAGTGTTTGCCTATGTGCCAAGTTTCAATTAAGCCCCAGAGAATCACATATATTGGCTATTAAGCACATCCTTAGATACTTATGTAAAACCATTTCACTAGGACTTTAATACGCTAAGAATATGTCCTTTGACTTAATTGGTTATTTAGATGCGAACTTCACTACTAGCCTTTTAAATAGAAAGAGTACAATTGGAACATGTCAATTCTTAGGGAATGCATTAGTTTCTTAGTTTAGTAAGAAACAAAATAAAATGGCTTTATTAATAACGGAAGCCGAATACATGACATTTGAAACTTATTACGCTCAAATTCTTTGGCTAAGGTATAACTTGGAGACTATAGATTATATTTATAAAAAACACCAATTAAATGGATTATACTAGTGTCATTTTCCTTACAAAGAACCCTATTCTACATTTTAAGACTAAGCACATAGAAATTAAATACCATTTTATAAGAGATCATGTACAAAATGGAGATATTAAATTAGAGTTTGTAGATACACATCACCAATTAGCTGATATCTTGACTAGAACTTTTATTGAAGACAAATTTTGGTCAATTAGAAGAGAATTAGGTGAGATTCATGGAAATTCCTTTAGATAAAGTTTTTAGGTTTATTTTTGAGTCAATTTTTTCTATGATTTATCTTGATCTTTTAATGTTATGAAGTAAGTTACTAAAACTTACTGATCAACCAATATCATAGGTTAATGAACAATGTTTGGAAAACAAACAAGTTACCTTAATTTTCCTAAAAGTTTATTCTTAGATTGGACGCATACTTGTCACCCAAACCAGTACAATTACTTGACCAATGTTTTAAGCTGGTCTACTAATCTTGCTAAGTCTTGAATTAATTTTGTCTTGTGACCTTCTAAATAATTTTCTTTCATTAATAGTGGACCAATAATATTTACAGGTTGACTAGTTACTTTTAGTGGGCAACTAGAGACACTCAGTGATTGATCGTAGATACTTACCTATAACTGGATGACTTGTAAGTCATAATGATCGACCATCATATCAGGTCCTTGAAAACCAGTTGCTCCCTTCCTCTCACCACCAATATTCTTAAGCCTTTCTGATATTCGTTCTCCACCAAACTTTCTCTTGCCACTTTAACCCTATATTTCCTATCAGTTTCACTACCCATCTCTGGTATACACCCCCATTTATCCACCATACCTCTACAACACCTCCACGCCATTTTTAGGAGTCTCTAATGCCAAACTTCCTTCATAGTGCCACTGCTTCTCCTAAAAAGTTATAGGCATCTCCTATGGCTATAACTAGTTACAACACCATAAATCATTTCCCAATTGAGCTCTATTTTAGCAGCCCTTCTCCATTATTGATGGTAAACCCTCCACCTCACCAATTTAGGTTTTTACAAATCTCTTCTTTTACCCAATTGATGATCCTATTAACATCTGATCTTAATTTCTATTATGAATGTGTGTGTTTACGCGTTCCATTTCAAAAATTGCACTTCTAATTGCAACAATTTTTAACTTAGGGTGAATTCCTAAATTCATATGAATTTCATTTACTTTTTCAAAATTGAAGTATCTTTGATTCAATTTATGACACATTTAAGCTTTACTATCTTTCAATTTAGCATAATTTTGTCTAATTTCCATTATACTGCATTTTTGTCCAAATAAATTTTGAGGATTTTCTTATTATGAATGATTTCTCACAATTAAAGATTTGTTCATTGAATTGATGAAATATTTACATTCTTTTTGTTAGGAATTGCCTAAATTGTGATTAATTTTATTTAAATAAAAATTTTGATCATTTTAGTCTATATGAAAATTAGGTCGTTCCTCTTTATACATTATTTTTCAAGTTAAATTCTTCTTAGTTACATTAATGTTTCACTACCATGCACTATGTTTAACTCAATTAACTTTTTAAACTACACATTGCTTTGTATTGCATCAATTTTTGGTATACGCCATTTTTGATCATGAATGTTATGCATGTTATCTTTATCTTTATATTTGAAAACTTTTGCTTATACTAGTACTATCTTCTCCATCTTTTAGGTTATCCTTCATATCCAACCATTACTGTCCATTAACACATCTTCCTTAATTCTTCTTCAAAAATCATGGCATGGACTAGAGGGGACCATATTCCCATATTTAGTACCTAGCCCTACACATCAGGTAGAGTCATACGTACAATCTCTAGGACTCCTAAGATTTGAGAATGTCCTTTAATCCCTCCTCCTTATTCCATATCTTCTAATGAGGATAAAAACCTTGACGGTAATTTTTCTTAATTCCCAGATTATGCTAAAACTATAAGACAACCATGTCATTCCCCTACCAGTCTATATCAATTTTAGAAATACGGTCTTGTATGCTATTTTATTAATCAAAGTTAGGAATCCTTCCTTACTAAGACCTGTAGGATTAGTCCTACTAAAGTTCATCTATTTTACACCAATCTTCATCCTAAGGTCATTTATGATGACACTCATATTTTCTCCACTTGTGGTTATTTGACCTTCCTAGGCCACGATGATCTTTATTTTTATCTTTAACCTTATGTTAGAATAACCTATTCACCCTATTTGTTTTCATTTACTCAATATGATTCAATTCTATTAAACTAAAAAGAAGAAACAAAATATCTTATATGCTCTCATCCTTATCCTTATCTTTCAATACTTTCAAATTCCTCTTGCTCGTGATAAGATCGACTTTAACTTTTTCTTTGACTCTGTACTCTCCACTAGATGGGATATTAATTGTTTGATGACTAAATGACTAAACCACATCAGTGATAACATCTTTAGCCTCAACGTCTATCTACATTCCATTAGCCTTCACCATTCAATGGTCTTGATGAGCCCCTCTTGAGTCACACTGTCGAGCTACCTGCAGAGGATGAGGCCATCACTTGTCGCTAATGACATCACTCCCCATCGGATACTCGTCTCATTATCATTGAGCATTATCTTACTATATTGTGAGGAGACATCACAATGAATCACCTTAACAACCCGTTCAGATTGATTAAGTCTCATTTCCAACCTTTGACTAGTTAACTCTTTTGATATTTCCAAAGATAAAAAATTTGTGTGATAATAGAGAAATACTATAATTCAGGGGGAGTATATGTAGTTCTATATTTCTTTGACAATGTATACTTTTTCTAAATCTTTTTTTCAATTTTGAATTATGATTATGATGTCGTTTCAAAATTTTCTTTTATGCACGAATTAAAAGGGAGTTAATTATGGTCTTAATATAGGTTTTAATTTGTCTATATAAATTCCTCTAATACTTTCTAATATCACAAATGTTTTCTTATAATTAAAAAGGGGGAGATTTTTGAACAAGAGAGGTCCTAATTTAAGTTTTAATGATAACAAAACATAAGTACTATTAACGAGTTTTTAATGTTGTTGATGAGAAAGAACATTAGAACAAGATGATGTTTTGCAATCTTTAAGATCAAATCACGAAATGGATTAAAACATATTAAGGTTATTTCATGTGTTACTTATTATAAGATCATCTTGATCATCTTTGATAATGCTCACCATACATAAATGTTTCATTTTTTTATTGCATAAAGTCTTTACATTTAACAAGAGGATTTATAGCTTTTGATTTTCATATAAAAGCATCTTAATCTTTTAAATAACATTTGGGGAATACTTGGGAAGTCTTTTAACCATATTTGGATTAAAAAATTAGTTTTGAGGTTTGAAAATGTTAAAATCATTGTTTTAGGGTGATTGGTTGATTAATATAGGCTAAAGTTGTTAAAATTGATGTATTAAGAGTTTGTAGCAACGTTGGTTGATGTATTGGTCGATCAATATATATAATGGATGATAATATTCCAACGACTAGTGAATATAAAACCTTTAATGGATATTGATCGACTGGTATGCTACACTAATTTGCCAGTGTATGGATTATAATCATTAGTTCTTAGCTTCGACGACTATCTTAGGCCCCAAAACACTATAAATAGGTTCTTTGTCATTAATTTTAGTATTAAGAAGCTTTTGAGTCTTCTATGTAACATCCCATTTCCATACTAAGGGTTAGAACCCTAGATTTCAGTAATTAAGAAATAGCAATGAGAGATTAAAAAAATGCACTTCATGCTCATGCATATGTTAACATACATACATGTGAATTTGATTATTGCACACATTACAATGAATTGTTCATGCACTCATTTGACATTTTATAGGTATAACTGATTGTTTTAATGTGATTATAATGCAAATTATAGATTATGTGTCTTAAAAAATTGATTTGGAGAGTATATTTATTGAATTAGAATTTTTGGTGAAAATTTGGGAAAATTTTAGAGTTTAAGGGTATTTTTGGATTAGGAAAAATGCAAAGTGCCAGAACAATTGATAAATGGCAGTAGAACTAATTTTTAAATGGCAATGAAAATTTTGATAAATGACATTAGGTGCTGGGCACCGATTTCGGATCCCAACCTCTTGCGAATATCATAAGAGTTGAGCGTATCTTTCAATAGGATTATTTCCAAAAACCCTTATTAGGCATCATCCCACAAGGATGGCGTGCCCATGACAATCAAACATCAAAACAAACTT
>JANIJH010000225.1:25116746-25128156 GCA_024520975.1 Erythroxylum areolatum | reverse complement strand
ATTAGATAAATTAAAACTCCTTTTAATTTATCTTTAATTCTCCAATTAAACAATTTATAATCATAGATCAAGATTAACGTCTAGCAACGCATTATGACCACCCAAATATTTAGGAATATCAAAGTGGTTTTGACTAACCTTTTCGTGTATGATTTTTTCGTATAATTCAATCCTTTCATCAATTAATGTTCCAATTAGACATAGAGCATGAAATTAATGTCTACTCTATTTTAAGTCCAATTATATTAGTTTTCCGCCATTAGCTGTTGATTTAATTAATCATATTTGTAAACTGTTTACAAAATATCATTCCACCTTGGCCAAAGATTTCCTGAATTAATATTAATCGAGAACAACGAAACTTTCTCCCTAATTACTTTAAGATGGTGAATCCTATCTTAATCATTCAACTATCTCTATATAGTTCATGCTACATCCAAAGACTACCGTTTAAATTACCTTTGATAAAATAGATAACGAGTAGTATTAAAACATAACAATCCCTATACAAGATAACTTTGATGACCTCAAGTCAAATGATCACTTAGACAATCATCACAATGAGAATTCCTTATACATACAAATAATGTTTCAAATGGATTTCTCATATCGGGTCTGTTCAATGAACTTATTCTCTAGCAAGTACCCACACGTTTGTTTAAGTATCTCTATACTTTAGCCTATGAGATCGACTACTTCCTTCATAAGAAAAAACAAAACAAGTGCTAGTATTTTTACATTCTATTAATGCTCAATCTTAATAGAACAATGACTAGGAATATTTTAGGAATAATACATAAATGCAATATGAATCTCATAATTATAATCTCATTATAATTTCATTTGTAATGTACAATTATCCTATGGACTTTATCATATACATCTAAACATGTACAAGATAAATAATGCCTTTTAAATAATTTGTCACTAAACTACAATCAAAGCGATTGGCTATAGGACATAAATCAACAAAAATAACATGCTAAAGGAAATGAACAAAAGAGAAAGAAGGGAGACATGTAAGAAGTCACAGTATCGAAAACAAAAACTCGAAGTTAAAGAAAACTCTAAATATATAGGAAGGAAATGACAAAAAAGGAAGACATCTGAGACAAAAAAAGTAAAGTGGCAAAGGTAACCTTCCAAGAGAATAAGGGATGGTATCTAACACAAACATATAAGGATGCAATGGTTGTTACAATGAGAATTAAAAATTTATCCGTAAAAAAGAATCCAAATAAAAACAAGAAATATCGTGGACATGTTATTTTATGATGCCTTCAAAGATATGAAGATCACTATAATAGAAATATAGAAGGATGAATATCACTTTCTGTTGCCCATGGCACAAAACCTAAAGTAACAAACTTTTGTCTAGTGAGGAAGCTTCAACATACAATGCCATAATTGGAAGACTAAGTTTATGCACAACATAAACACTACTTTCCTTCTATGAATTAATGATAAGGTTTTGAATCCCTCATGGCATAGAGAAAGTTGAAAGAGACCAAATAATGGATCCAATAAAGGAAATCAAGAGAGAATGAAGAGAGGAAACTAAATCAATATGCATTGAAAAGATTGACGAATTAAAAGTTTTGAAGAATGGTAGAAAAATTAAGACAGTATTAAAGAAAACCTTATATAGTTACAAAAATTAAATTGACATGTTCTCTTAAGGACCAAATGACATGTATGGAATAAGCAGTAAAGTCATCTCACATAAGCTATATGTAGATTCTCTCTTCAGACTAGTAAAATAAAAGGAGATATAATTTTGCTGCTAAAAGGCGACAGAACATTCAAGGAGAAGTCATAAAGCTCTTAGCATAGGCTTTGTAAGATAAGTAACCTATAGAGTGACTTGAAAATATGGTCAGGATAGGTAAATGACAAATGGAGATTAAATGTGAAGTTTACAAACCTAAGCAAGGCATGCTCAAAGGACAACTTCCCTTTTAAAAGATTACTAGTCCATTTATTATTTAGACACGAACTGTTAAGTTTTATAGATGTATCCTCATGGTATAATTAGATTAAGATGAATGAAGCAGATGAATAAAAAGTATCTTTCATAACCCATAAGGGAACAGATCGCAACAATGTGATGTACTTTGTGTTGAAAAACGCGAGAGCTATCAGATCTAATCAACTTGGCTTTCATAAAATAACTAGGCAATAGTATGGAAGGCTATGTAGATGATATAATAACTAAAACTAACGAATATAGAAGACTTAAAAGGAATTATTCATCCTATAAAAATATAAAATGAAAATAAAACCATAAAAATGTGTTTTCCTGGTTAGTGCAAGCTAGTTTTTAGGTTTTATAGTGACTAAAAGAGCGATGGAGATGAACCTACATAAAATTAAAGTTATAATATAGATGGAAGATTCAAAGTCTCTAAAGGATGTTCAAAGAATTTAAATGGATAAACAAATTCCAAGGGTCCAAGGACCTAAAACAACAGCTAAGGAGTTTCCTACTTTTATCCACACCAAAGAAAGGAAAAGAATTAATTCTTTATATAGTTATCCCACAACATACCATCAACTCCATATTGAATAAGGAACCTTATGTATTAAATTAATAAAATAATGTAGGGTAAAAATAGAGTATATATGCAATTAAAGAAAGTGACCTAACCACTTGTAATATCTGCTAGAAACTAGAAAGTTAAGACTCCACTTTTAGGCCTATACCATCACTGTATGCATGAATACGCAAACAAGGCAATGGTTGATAGAATTAGGAGAATTCGTTATTAGGTATGTCTTGATGAACTCTTTAAAAACACAAGTTATATTATATTTTTATAGTCAAGCTAGTATAACCAATTCGTCATGAAGAAAACTAGAAGAAAATGTTGCAATTATACAGATGGTATACATTGATGGTGCCTCAAGAGAGAGAGCCTAATTACGATTAAACAAAGTCTCTAATAATAAATAAACATTAAAACGTGATATGAATCCTAATTTCATGGACTTTTTCTTATCGAATTCCAACTTTTATAACTAGTTTAATTAAAACATATAATGGATCATTTAATTGACTAATTATGCTTGCATCCAAGAATGCCTCAGGCCATCTTCAAGCAAAAGTCAACCTTCCTAAAAACATTATCCTCTTTATTAATGTTCCATTGAGGATAGAACGTGTAATTAATCTCAAAAAGCGTAGAAGAATCAAGGAACGTGGCAAGAAGAGTAACAATTCCTTTCGGTGAGAGAATGTCACTCACAAGCTAATATGCTAAATGTTTCCAAAGATGAGTGAACGTGATAAAAGAATTTTCATTTTATGATTTATGTGAGGGATGAGAAAGGTCACGATCTTCCCATGTCAGCCGTTATGATCGGGTGACCTTCCGCCTACTTGAAAGAAGCCCAAAGGCCTTAGGAAGTGCAGGATAGTTGGAAGTTGGAACCCACAGGCAAATTTGGGGAATATTCATCTTACGGCATCTCATCTGATGTATCATGTCAAAGATAAGTATGAGCAGACTTACGTATATATAGATAACGTTAGGATGTGCATCCCTGTCGTATAAAGTTTCCTAACCCTCCCTTCCCGAAAGGAAGAACGTGAGCAGACTTCCGTATATACAGATAACGTTTGGACATACATTCCTGTCACTTAAAAGTTTGAAATCCCTTTCGTTGCTAAGTATCTAAATGGAGTTAGAGGCTAATAATCCATACTTGTAGCAAGCCTCAATTGGCATATTAGTCTAATGTTAAGGAAATTTAAAAACAAACATGCATGAGCCCACATATATGTGTAGGCGTGGGCACGTAGTGATCTATGTCAGAAAAATTCTTGTATTTCTGTAAGGATTATTATGTCCAATAACTAAAGAAAGGGAAGAGCCTTATCATTAGCAGATATGGTCAATCACAATAAGTTTACTTGTGTCTACCTAAAATCTTATAATGTAATTGTATCAAAATACCAATTCTCCCACATAACATCTATATAAAGGGTGCATCTAAAGGAGGTAATACATAGCTTGCTTTTCATTATCTATCTATTTTATTTTTCAACCTCATAATAACTTAAACGTAGGAGTGTCCTCATTTAATAAACAGCCATCACTCTTCAACATTTTAATCCTTGTAGGCTTAGAGGATTTAAGACTTTGCAACGAATCTTTCACATGCCTAATCAATTTTTATCCTACTTTAATCGAAAACAAAAGAAACAAAAGTATAAGCTCGTCTATAGAGTCAAAAACGGGGTGGTGCACTTCACACTTTTATATATACACTACAACAAAGTAGACATTTAGTTACATTTTTTTTGTGACATTCCAAAAATTGTCGCTAAAAGTGAACATATTGCAACGATTGTTAAAATTGCCATTAAAACTAAGCTTTTAGTGACTAATAATAAAAGCGTCACAAAAGGACTAACATTTGTTGACAAATGACAACAATCGTCCTCAAATGGTGAACATTTAGAAATCGTCACAAAATGGTATACATTGGGTGATGATTTTAGTAATTTGTCGCTAAATCGACTTTCGGTGACGCTCTTTGAAAATCGTCACCATAATTTGGTAAACAATTAGTGACATTTTTTCAAAATCGTCACCAAAGGGTTGACAATTAGTGATGATTATGTAAAATTGTCACTAAAAAGACATTTGGTGACAATTTTCGGAGATCACCACCAAAGGTTCGTAGATATTTAGCTATATGATTTATGCTACTTTTACCAAATTGTTGCTAAAAGTAACCATTTGGTGACAATAATTGAAAGCAACGCCGAAGGATCAATATTTGGTGCCATTCAGTGACAATTTCTGAAAATCATCACAAAAGGTTCCATAGCAACACATTTGACGGCCATTTACCAAAATCGTCACCAAAAGGTTAACATTTTCCAAAATTGTTAAACTAACATTTTTTATAATATATCATAGTTAAGATATGTTTTATTGGAGATTTGTTTTGAATGTTTACAACGTATTGCTAAAAAATACATACAACATAATTTTAAGTGTTAAACAGTAGTATTAATTAATCATTAATATTTACAAACAGTGCAAAAATTAGTTATAAAAATTTTAATAATTTTGTCAACATAATAATATGATATATGGAGTAGTATGAACTTTGAATTAGAAGGATAACAATTTTTACAGTCATGGACCAAAAAAAAAAAACAATCCACACCCGATAATATGCAACTTGACCCCTAACTAGTAGAGAGGTTGTTTGACAAATTCTTACAGATACAACAATAAATCAACTTTATAGTTGAGTCCAATTGATTGTATCAATAAATGGCAATGATATAATTAATTTTTTGGATTCCAAGTGACATGAGAGTCGGTAATAGTAATTGAGTCCCCGATGTCTAGATTCCTGAGAAGGGTCCTTGCATGTTTGAAGGGACCAATCGAAACAGTAATAGTTCTTCCCTTAGGTGTAAGGTTTTTCACACCCTCTTGCAACAATGTTTCCACTATAACTAAATTAATAGAGGGTACAGTGAATGAGTTGCCAGATTTAGTATGGAAGACAAGTTCTCTAGATGAATTACTAGTACGAAACGATTCACCTAAAACATAATCAGTATAGAACTTAGATATTGTCAAATTAGTAAACCCTTAAATGAATCAAAATTGGAGTGACATGCATACATGATTGACCAGATGAAGTTTGTGGAATTGATGAATTTTTCAAAACAACCGATTTCTCTAATCCTTTACGGACCATTGTGACATCGCTTCTACCTCCATAGGTATATATGTCATCTTCGAAATTCAAGGAAGCTTAAAACAACATGTAGTATATACTATCAAATTTGAATATATATAATAGCTTCATAAAAGGAAATGAGATGTACATAATAAGGAAAGTGACGTTGTTCAGATGATACTAAACACCTTGATGCAGAAGATCGGCCATAAAAGGCAAATGATCATTAGTGTATAAAGTGGATAATTTTTCGGCATTGTTAATTTCTTCAGTAGGGACAATTTTGCTACATTCCTCTCAACAGAATGAATTAGTACTATCCAGAAGTAGTCGCTATGTTGACATTCCTTGATTAATAATGTTAAGAGGTGTATTCTACAAATGTCGATTTAGAATAAAGTGATGATATGTTCAACTCCAATTTTGATGATAAGTGAAACTAGCCCAGTTCACCACTTATACATCTTCAATGTGCCTAACTACCCTTACTGAAATTTCAGAAATCAATTGTGTAGTTTGTATCACATGCAAAATTTAGAATTTAAAGTAAAATAAACATGGCTATGTTCTTGATGTACAGAAATTTAGTATTATCTATATTGAGCTATATTACTATTAATGGAAATGAAAAAAAGTAACATACTCTTGAAGACCTTTCATCAAATAGTTACGAAGCTTTGATGAGGGTAGCGTTAAAGGTCTTTGGGAAGAAGCCAACCCATATACAAATAACAAAGACAGACAGTAAATCATCTTCGAATCACAACCCATACATCAAATGCATAGTTAAGGACTCATGATAAACACCTAAAGGTATAAGTAAAACTTAGCATAACTTCGCTTCAATGCCGATTCAATTAATGATGGTTCTTCAACCATGTTGACCACAATACAGAACCCAAACAGAAGAGTGGAGATAGTTGTTTGTTGGAAGGAGGATTTTGAGAAATGTTGATGGCTTGAAGGAGAATAGAGTAGCCTTTTATTGTGGTTGTGATTGAAAACCTAATACAAAACGACATCGTTTTTCTTGTTTAGGTAAACGATGTCGTTTCTTGTCTACTGTAGTTGTTAATAAGGACTATTAATTAATTTGCTGCGATCTATTGGATTTGGTTGACAAACGTTAGATGTAGCGACTAATACATGGTTCGTCGCCAAAGCCCTCGGGTTCATAAATAATTTTTAATAAATTTATTTTCCTATTCTAAGCAAAAAATAGTTTGAATTGTAAATTTAATTATTCAATTGAAAACTATTTCCAAATTAATTTGTTGACCCTTTAAATAAAATATAAATGACTTACAATTTTCAAAAAATTATACATTTTAATTAGTATAATTTTAGATAAACTAATTTCAGAAAATTATACATTTTAATTATTATAATTTAGAAAAACTAATCTTTTAAAATTTAACAAGACATTCTAATGTAATTAAAAAACGTTTCTCACACATCATTACAAATAACTATTTTGTTACATAATAGTCTATATTTTATATTAAAAGAAAACCACTTTCCAAATTAAATAAAACACTTAAATAACTAAGAAATTAATTTAGATTATTTATTTAGATGTTATTTTGTTAATTATGTAGAAAGTAAAGAATTTACTTGAGTTTTGGCGATGATGTGGAAGTATGGTAGCAAATTGTCTACCATTTGCGACTAAGTGTGGTGGTTGGTCGCTGAAGTAGTCTTTTGTGACTAAACCTACTTTGTTGCAAAAACCCTTGGTATTTAAATTAAATGTATCGTTTTATACAAATAATAAGTTTAAAATGATAGATTAAGGGCTAAAGGGTATATGTTGTCATGTTAGTGATGAATTTGGTAAAAATGAAATATGGTTTGCATTCCTTATTAATTTAAATAATAAGAAAAAGAGGAAACAAATTTTTAAAAATTTTCCAATTTTATTTTGTTTATCTACCAAATTAAAATTACATATTAGTAATTCCTAAAAATTAAACAAATCAAGAACAATTGCATATATAAGTGTGAAAGACAAAATTCTTATTTTGCTATATGTAATGGGAATACCTCATGTATGTTAATCAATTAAGAAGATTAAGAATGTAAAGAAAATGCTTGGGTTTTGACCACATTGGGTATAATTAATAACAAATTTGCTACCATTGGTGATGATAGTTTTGTTCGTCACAAAAAAGTTGAACACATTTAAAAAAATAAGTGGGATGACGTTGTCCCTGGGATATATAATGTTGTACAATTTGCAACGTTATTTGATTTTTGTAGCAAATGTTTAGTGTTTAGCGATGAAATATAGATTCGTCGCCAAACGTATCGGATTAAACAGACACTAGGATGATGTCGTTTGTGGGACGAAAAACAATGTTGTCCTAGCATCTATTTAAACATAAATGCTGGGCCCCCTTTCTTCCCCTCTTTCACGACACAACCCCCTTCTCCTTTGTTCGTTTCAAAACTGTTTTTGCATTTGTGCCCTATCTTCTCCTCTATCTTTGACATTGTGAACTATTCTTTGACCTGCAGTTGCTCTCTTCATTTGGTAAGTAGTGTTGACCTTACTATGATGTTGTGCCATTGAAGTCGAAAAAAGGAAATGATTTTGTGTTGAATTTATGCATTTGTTGTCAATTTATTGGTGATGATAATGATTGAGACAAACATTGTTGTGTTATTCTTGTTAAAGAAAGGAAAAACTGAAGTTTTTATGTTGTTCTTGGTATGAATTTTAGATGCCCATAATGCTTCCATATCTGGGTGGTTAATTGACTGAATAAGATTAGGCATTGGGTTAGTGTGAGGAAGATTGTTGGACTACATTTGTGAAGTTTTGGATAACCCCTATTACAAGTTATTCACTCTTTTATTCTAGCATTATTCATGATATAGTTGTGTTAAACGTGATTGCATTAAGTGGTTTATATTGGAATTTTGAGGGATTTGTAAAATTGATTATTGAGCTGTTGCAAGGTTATTCACTTTTGGGGGCTTCTAAAATCATTTGTTAAAATGAAAGCTAATAAATTTAACATAGGTACAGTTAATTGGAAATTATAAAACACTAATATTTTTTTAATGTATTTTTGCTCTATATATTAGAAAATTATCTTGCTAAAAAACCTAAGATGTTTTACGCTTTGACTATTCTTTGTTGTTAAATTTAATATTTTAACATGTGCCAATTTCCTCTTCTTATTATCTTGGATGAATTGGAACTTTGTAAATGGTGATTATAATAGCTAAGTAACATATTGGTTTCTTAACTACTAAAGCAATTGGTACTCGACTCATTTCCTTGTCCAAGTATCTATTAATATAATAGGGTAGGGTCAAATTGCCTGTAGAATTAGGTTAAGCAAAATGTCATAAGCATTAATCATCAATGCTTTTTCCAGCATATCGCAATTGGTTTACCATTCTAATGTTTTACTTTTACTTTTTACTTTACTAAGTGGATTTTCTTATTTGAAAAATTTATATATTTAAGGAAGCTTTCAAGACTTAGGACTAAATATGCAGAGAGGCATTTAAGGAATAATCGTTGAAGTTCCTCCTTCTTAGTGGTTTGCAGTTGTCTGTCGATCTAAGTAACTCATCCAACCTAGTTATAATATCATTCAGACAAATAGCTGCAACTGTTGTTAATGCAAATTAATAGTAACAATTATTGTTAATGCGAATTAGTAGTAATCATCTTACTAATTAGCTTGTTAATTAATTGTTTTCTATATCCGTGGCCGTTTCATTTTATTGTATATAGTTTACATAATTGATGCGTATGAACTGACAACATGAATTGAGTGGATAGTTTATATATTGACAAATTAGAATTAAGACAATTAGTGTTTGTCCATCAAATTGGCAAAGGTAATTTCTTTTTTTTTGGGTAATTCAGTGAATTTATAAATAAAAATAAAGATATGTACAACAAGAGATTTACAAGTAGCCAATCTCTTATCTATACAAAGAGACTTACCAAGTGAGCATGAGGGATCCTATACTTCCCCATGCCTGCAAACGCAAAAAGCAGCCTAAGGTTTATTAGCCCACAAGATGTCCTTAACAAAGAACACCTTCCCAAAGATACAAAAATCCTAGCAGTAGGTACTGTAACCTACACTAGTCAAGACGACCTTCAGTACAAAATCAGAAGGTATAGTTTAGGAAAGAAGACATCTCATTTTCAGAACACAATGTTATGATGTTTGATAAGGACTACCGAATTTCTGGGGAATGAAGTAGACCTTCAGCTTTCTGAGTACCCATAAGATGTTTACGCATTCCTATTGTTGAGTTGTTCAGGGATGAATTGTTGATACGTCGCGCTACACTGAACCTTTCCAATCTTTCCTCTTTGTTTTTTGCACTCTTAGAATTTCTCTTCTTTGCAAACATATTTCCCCAATAGGATATCAAGCCTAGTAGAAAACGAAATCTTAGCTTCTCCCCTACTTCCGTACCCAACTTGCCTATAATCGTTAAACTCCTTTGGAAATGTTTCGGCTAGCTCACACAAAAAATGCAACCAGATTTCACCAAGCAACAATGCATCAATGTCATTATGTAATAGAAGCAGTTAAACAGACAAAGCAAACAAGAAACAACTCAACTTAGTACATACATGGGATGGTATATAGGCTGGAAACAAGAAACAACAACACTTACCTTAATTACAATGGTTTTTTTAAACGTAATATTAAACAAAAATTACATGTAATAACTCAGTTATCTTCTTTTATTGTATAGCTAGATGGATAAGAGTTGGATGTCTCATCAAAAATGGTCAACTGAATATGTAGGAGTTAAGAGTTTCATGCAATTTGTAAAAGATCAAATGGGTGATGAATGTAGTATTCATTGTCCATGCATTGATTGCTTAAATGTCAGCTTCAAAAGTCAAGATGTCGTATATAATCACTTGCTAATATGAGGAATAGATAAATTCTATACTCCTTGGCTTTATTATGGTGAACGTAAGGGAGTAAGTTGTAGTAGAAGTGGCAGTACATGTTATGAATATAGTTACAATAATAATGTAGATGATTGTAATGTGAATGATGATGGTGATGATGGGATTGAGGAGATGTTAGATGATTGTCGGAATTATATGGAGACTATGAATGAAACAGGAATGCCTAACATAATTGGTAGTATTATAGAAGATAATTTTGGGAAGTTATTGAAAGTTTCTTGAGAACAATAATATCCGAGGTGCTCTAATTTCTCATAACTATCATTTATTGTTAAGTTGTTGCATTTTTTGTTTAATGTTTCTTTCGAGTTTTTCTTATTAAGTTAAGAGTAATGAAATTGATTTGCTTGAGAATAAGCAAATGCTCAAGTGTGGGGAGTTTGATAAATTCTAAATAGACTATATTTCTAATATCATATTAAATGCTTTTGTTTATTTATTTGAGAGTTTTTTTGTTGTTTATAGTGCTTATTCTGCTTCTATCATGTTTTTAGGTCATATTTGCCTTTATGGATAAAAAGATGAAGAATTAGGGTGAAAATATTATAGAAAATGAAATAATTAAAGCTATTTTGGTGGTTGCTCATGTAAGTCTACACATTTGTATAGGTTTCTATGTAAGTCCACATGGCTGAGTGGTTGCTTGTGTAGCTATCTAGGACAATGTTGGTCCCCGTCTCCGAGGCCCAACATTCGGACCCATGCAAGCATGGAAGGCCCCAAAACCGAACATAAACC
>JANIJH010000225.1:24989504-25002978 GCA_024520975.1 Erythroxylum areolatum | reverse complement strand
GTCTTCTTTCTTCATCATCATCGTTACTTCTCTTCTCCAAGGCAAGGGCCAACGTGAATCTTAAGCTCTCCAGAGGACAGAGGTAGGCTCTAGCAGGCTTTATTCTGTTCTAGCTATTCCCGGGTCAAAGGTGTTTGATCCGGTTAGAGATAGTCTCTATTGGCTATTCTGGTTTGAGACTTCATACCGACACCTGGATCCTGGCTTTCGGGAAGGTCCCGGGAATAAAAATTTTTGTTTCCGCTGCTGGAACATGTGATGTTCCTCCCGGGATTTTCCTACAGGATGAATCCTATGTCCCACAAGATGCGGGGACACATTCTGCTCCTGATTCCGAGGTACCTAGTGTGCAACATGAAGTGCCACTGCCTCCTCCTCCTATACCTCAGGCAAACCCCATGGATCTGTGTTTCTTTAAAGCCTTTGCTCAGGCTTTCACTTACACCATAGGTCAAGGGTCTCAAGTTTCGATGCAAGCTCCAGTAGAGAGGAGTGGGCAGTATGATAAGCTCCGCAAGTATGGGGCTGTGGATTTCAATGGGACTACAAATCCAACAGAGGCTGATGCATGGTTAAAGAGGACAAAGAGGGTCTTGATTCAGATGAAGGGCTTAGATGAGGAGAAGTTGGATTATACAATCAGTTTACTACAGAGGGATGCACTCCATTGGTGGGAGTCAGTGCCCCATAGTCAAGTCATACCACCGGTACTGACATGGAGAACTTTTTGGAAGTTTTCAGGAGGAAGTACTTCTCGAGAGTTTATATCCAAGAGAAGGCTAGAGAATTTTTGAATCTCACATAGAGAGATATGAGTGTGAGTGAGTATGAGTTGAAGTTCACCCAACTGTCATGATACATGGCTAACACTGTTGCTTATAAGGAGGATAAGTGTCGCAAGTTTAAAGGAGGACTTGATTTAGGGACTAAGGAGAAAGTCCTAATCCACAACTTCTGTGACTACCAGCAGTTGGTGGATGCTACACTCTAAGCTGAAAAACTAGAGAATATAAAGAATGAAGTAAGCAGGAAGAGGAAGAATAGGGAGCAGTCTTCCAAGAAGGGAACAAGTGCTCCAATGCCTGAGAGGAGTATAAGGAATTACCACACTCAGAGTGAAGTGGGAAGTAGTGGCCCCACCAAAAACAAGCAGGCAAGGGCAATTTCAGGGCAAGCCTTAAAGGTGAGAGCATTGGAAGGATAGGGAGGAGCAGATAAACAAACCCCCAATGTGAGCATTGTGGGAAACTTCACAAAGGAGAGTACTTTAAGTTACTTGGAGCATGTTTCCAATGCGGGGAGAAGGGACACATGATCAAGGACTGTCCTCAAGTAACAAAACAAGAGGGTTTGTAGTTGTAAGCCCCAGGGAGAGCAAAAATAGTGGGGACCAAGCCAATCGCTGAGGTGGGCAGTTCTGGAGTCTCAAGGAAGGCCGTTCCTCCAAGAAGGCCTAGGAGTCAGGCTCAGGCAAGGATGTTCACCATGACCAGAGAGGAAGCTACAGCTGCACCTAAAGTTGTCATGGGTATGGGTCAATTATTCAATTCTATAGTATATGTGTTGATTGATTCTGGCTTTACGCATTCATTAGATTCTGCATGCATGATTTTACATAATGTGAATTTGGTGCCATTGGATAATCCTTTGATTGTTAGCACTCCTTTAGGGAGGAAGGTGATAATAAGTCAAGTATATAGAGATTATGAACTGGTTATTGAAGGTGCTAGACTGGTAATAGACTTATTGCCTCTAAAGCTAATGGGTTTAGATGTTATACTGGGCGTGGATGTCATGGAGAAATATTGTGCGAAGTTAGATTGTAGCCTGAAGGAGGTTGAGTTTGACTTTGGTAATGGTGAGAAGGTGATTTTTCAGAGGAGATATGAGAACATAATCACCAGAATTGTTTCGATTTTGCTCGCTGACCGAATGATGAAAAAAGAATGTGAAGTCTTCTTAGCACATGTCGTGCACACTGATGTAAATGAAGGGAAGTTAGAAGATTTTCTGATTGTGAGGGAGTTTCCAGACGTGTTTCCAGAGGACTTACCTGGTTTGCCACCGATGAGGAAAATCAAGTTTGCCATCGACTTGATTCCCGGAACCGCACCCATTTCTATACCACTACATAAAATGGCTCCAGCTGAGCTGAAGGAGCTCAAGGAATAGTTGGAGGAACTGTTAGAGAAGGGGTATATACGACTGAGTTCGTCACCTTGGGGAGTGCCTGTTCTATTTTTTAAGGAAAAGAATGGAACATGGTAAATGTGTATTGATTATCGGAGACTCAACAAAGTGACCATTGAGAACAAATACCCTCTGCCACGAATCGATGATCTGTTTGACCAATTGTAGAGAGCACGGGTCTTTTCCAAAATTGATCTCAGGTCAGGCTATCATCAACTCAAAATTAGGGAGTCTGATGTGAACAAGGCAACCTTCAGGACACGTCATATGCATTATGAGTTTATGGTCATGCCCTTCGGATTGACCAATGCTCCGTCTGCATTCATGGATCTTATGAATAGGGTTTTTAAGGAGTATCTAGATCAATTTGTCATATTATTTATAGATGAAATTTTGGTCTATTCCAAGAGTAAAGAGGAACATGAGGAACATCTCAAGATAGTGTTGCAAACACTTAGGGAGAAAGAACTTTATACCAAATTCAGCAAGTGTGAGTTTTGGTTTCATAAGGTGGTATTCCTTGGATATATGATTTCAGAAGATAGATTACATGTTGATCCAAGAAAAATTGAAGTAGTAGTAAATTGGCATGCACCAAAGACAGTGACAGAAGTGAGGAATTTTTTGGGTCTGGCAGGATATTATAGGAGGCTTATGGAAGGATTTTCTATGATAGCAGCTCCGATGACCAAGTTATTAAGGAAGAATCAGAAGTTTATCTAGAGTGACGAATTTTAGAAGAGCTTTGAGGAACTTAAGCATAAATTGACAAGTTCTCCAATTCTGACTTTGCCCAAAGGAGATGAGGGTTATACAATATATAGTGATGCTTTTAGAAAGGGTTTGGGTTATGTGTTGATACAAGGAGATAAGGTAATAGTTTATGCTTCACGGCAACTAAAGCTTTATGAGTTGAATTACTCTACTCATGATCTGGAATTGGCAGCAGTAATTTTTGCCTTGAAAATTTAGAGACATTATTTGTATGGAGTTCAGACGAAGATTTTTACAGATCATAAAAGTCGTAAGTATTTATTAAGTTAGAAAGAGCTGAATTTGAGACAAAGAAGGTGGTTAGAATTGATCAACGATTATAACCTGTTGATTGAATACCATCCAGGAAAGGTGAATGTGGTAGAGGATGCCTTGAGTAAGAAATCCTCTATAGCTCATATTCAAACAGTGTATCTGCCGTTATTGGAAGAAATGGCTAAGCTTAGGAAATCCTCTATAGCTTATGTTCAAATAGTTTATCTGCCGTTATTGGAAGAAATGGATAAGATTAGGATAATCTTGAAATAGGAGGAACCAAATTGTGTTCTTGATAATTTTAGAGTGAGACTGATACTCAAGAAAAAAGTTAAGGAGTTACAAGCCAGGATGCAGAATTGAGTAAGCTCCGAGAAGAAATTCATAATGACAAGAAATCTAAAGTGGTAGTGAGGGATGATGGACTTATGGTTGTAGGAAACAGACTTTGTTTCCCGAATGTCAAAGAAGTAAAGGATGAAATACTGGATGAGGCACACAATACGTCTTATGCCATGCACCCAGGTAGCACCAGTATGTACAGAGATATGAAAGAGCATTTCTGGTGGAAAGGCATGAAAAGAAATGTAGCAGAATATGTGAGCAAGTGTCTAGTATATCAACAGGTCAAGGTTGAACACCAGGCACCTTTTGGCAAGTTAAGGCCATTATCCATCCCTGAGTGGAAGTGACAACAGGTAACTATAGACTTTCTAATAGGTTTGCCCAAGACTAGTAGGAGGCATGATGCCATATGGGTTATCGTGGATCGTTTGACAAAATCAGCCCATTTTCTAGCAATTAAACAAACTGATTCTTTGCATGTGCTAACAAAGAAGTATATTGATGAGATAGTGAGATTGCATGGAATTCCTAACTCTATAGTTTCTACCGGAGATCCTCGGTTTACTTTGAGATTATGGTGAAGCTTAAAAGAGGCTCTGGGAAACAAGTTAAATTTTAGCACTCCCCAGACAGATGGTCAATCTGAGAGGACCATTCAGACCCTTGAGGGAATGCTTAGGGTATGTGTGATGGATTTCAAAGGAGCTTAGGACGAGCATTTGCCATTAGTTAAATTTTCTTACAGTAATTCGTACCATTCAAGCATTCAAATGGCTCCTTATGAAGCACTATATGGAAGGAGATGTAGAATTCTAATATGCTGGGATGAAGAAGGAGAAAGGAAACTGATAGGACTAGAGTTACTGCAGACGACAGTTGACAAGGTCAATTTAGTCAAGCAGTGGCTTAAAGTAGCATAGGATAGAATGAAAAGTTATGCCGATGCACACCAGAAGGAAATGGAGTATAAAGTCAGTGAGAAAGTCTTTCTTAAGACATCTCCTTGGAAAGGAGTAATAAGATTTGGCAAGAAAGGCAAGTTGAGTCTGAGATATGTTGGTCCCTATGAGATTTTTTAGAGGATTGGACCACTAGCCTATAGGTTGGCGTTGCCACCAGAATTGTCACAGATACATGACGTCTTTCTTGTTTCCATATTGAGGATATATAGATCAAATCCATCCCACATCGTTCAGACTACTTAGGTTCAATTGAGAGATGATCTGAGTTGTGAGTAGATTCTAGTGGAGATTTTAGACACCAAGGAAAAGGTCCTCAGGAACAAGACAGTTCAATTGGTCAAAGTCCTATGGAGGAACCATTCTATGGAAGAGACCACATGGAAGCCCTTGGAGGCCATGACGGAAAAGTACCCATACCTCTTCAACGATTCAGGTAAGAATTTCGAGGACGAAATTCTTTTAAGAGGGGGAGAAATGTTGGCCCCTGAATTTTTTTATGATAAATAAGCATGATTAGATTAATTTTGGGGTCTTGCTAGATTAATTTATGTTGGAATTAATTAGCATACTAATGTGAGTAGGATTTTATGATATAGGTAAATTGAATTAAAATTTAAGGTAGTAAGTTTACATGAGGGGTATTTTTGGAAAATCACTTAAGCGGAAAAGACATAAGCTTAAAAGGAAGGGGAATTTTGCACTCGTTAAGAGCATAAGAGTAAGAGGAAAACTAATTGGCTTGTGTTAGAAGAGAGAGAAAATGAAATTGAAGAGAGAAGAGAAGAGGGTATCATGGGTTGAGAGAAAAAAGAGTTTTGAGCTAGGTTTCAATTTTTCTTAGCCTTTAAGAGGGATTTTAGGGTTAAGCAAGAAGGGGAAAAGGAAGAGGAAGGATAAAGGTTCCATTAGAGCCAAGAAACTCATTGTTTAGTGAAGATTTAAGGTAAGTTGGTGTTTTAATATTTAGATTTTTGGAAGGGATTTGGTTCAAATAGCTCAGGAAATCTATGGGTTTAAGTATTCTAGGATCAATTTCATGCATAGGTTTCTTTGGGTTTACCATTTGGAATTCATTTTGAATGAGATTTTGTCAATGTTGAAGGGAGACAAAAGAGGCAAGAGGAGCGAGGGGAGAGACATCCTTGAGCAAGTTTTCAAGCAAGGAAATTGAGGTGGTTGCCATTTTTATAATTGAGTTAATAAGCCATTAAAGTTTCTTTCAAATAAATGGAAGTAAATGATTTCCAACTACCTTGAAAATGTGCATTTATTGTTCTTTAAAATGCTTTGAGAATGTGCCATATGTTTTCGTATGTGAATTTTATGAATGAATTATGAACTGATATGAGAATGGTTTCAAATTGCTTCATAATTGTTGTAATTGTTGCTTTTAAACGATTTGGGAAATGGCTATATGACTGGTATAGGATTTTGGTTGATGAAGTGTGAAATGATGATGGAATTGCATATTAGATATTTCATGCTCATGAAAGACAAGTTTTCAAAATGTGCCATTTGGGCAATTGGTTTCAAGTCATAAATTACATGCTATGTTTGGTGTAATCCATTCAAGAATGTCATGTACACGTTAACCAAGTTAAAGGATTCTCCTGCCTGCCCGCTAGTGGCACGGAGCTCCTTTATGGACTCCCTCAAGTTTACGTCTACGCAAAACCACTATATGGGATTACGATAGTACGTCAAGTTTATGACTACACAAGACCATTATGTAAAAATGTGTAGTTCATCAAGTTTATGGATCTACCCAAACTATTTTGATGTGCTTATGTGCTTATGAGATCTTAACAAGTTTGATGCATTCAGATTTGTAATTTGTGAATTTCGGTTAAGAATTTGAGAATGATACTTTTATTAATTTAATTAGAACTTGTATTGGCAAATGAACATTTCAAAAACTGTTACCTATGAGCTTTCAAGCTTACCCCTCATTCCTTCCCCTCATCAGGTGGTGAGCAATATGTCGAGTGATCGAGTCAAGAGTCAAGGCATCACTCCAATTTTCATATTTTGTTTTTGAAGCTAAATTATGTTTAACAAGGCTTAAATCGCATTTTAAGCAATTCTAGTTTATGTAAACTTTGTATTTTTTGGTTTATGATGTAAGATGGCTTGAAATGCCTACTAAATCGTTGTAAAGATCTTATCTTTTGATGTTAATGAAATACATATTTCATTATTATTTGCTCATGATTTCCCCAAGTCTTTATATTGTGTTTCCAAGCTTTTCATAGGGGTAAGAATTGTGTTTTGAATTCAGGGGAGAAACTGCATTAATCTAGTTAGAACTAACAAAGTTATCTTCTAGAAAGTTGTAGCTTATCCTCTTAGCTTTCCAACGGTGTAAAGTATGTAAATTTTGGGTATCGGAGTTAAGAGATATGAGCATTATAATTGATGATGCCGCATAAGAGGTATGTACATAACAACTATGGTGAATGATGGGAGTTTGTGTATGTTATGAGTCATTTGAGTTGAGGTTTTGTAGTTTAATGCACTCAAATTGGTAATTGAATGTTTAAAGAGTGCTATTGCATTAGAAGAAGTGAATTTGGGAAGAGTATGATTGAAGAAATGTTAGAATGGATGTAGGAAGCATTGAAGAGGCTTTGGAGGGGCTTGGGTATCCCCTATGTCCGTTAGACGGACTTTTGGTCTATTAAACAGACTTTCTTGGGTTTGACGAACATACATTATACACTCTCTTAAATTTGTATTTTTTACCCTCTAAATGGAAATCTTGCTTAATAGTCTTCATAAAAGTTGTAGATCTAGAAGTTATCTTCCAAACGGTCTAAGAATAACCTTAATCAGATATTTTTAGAGAAAGTTATGCCAATTTTCCCAAGATAGGTACAATATGATTGAGGTTATAAATCTTTTGGCCATAACTTCATCATCCGACCTCAAAATAGAGTGATTCTTAAGACAATAGATTCCTAAGATATTTTTCTATCTTTTCATTAAAATTGGTAGCTTTTGGTTTTGATCTGAGAGAGCATGACTAAGGCATGAACATACTTTGGCTTCCTAAGCATAACTCCATCTATAGAACTCTATTGAGATGATTCTTACTTCAAATTAAACTAGAGACTTAAAGCTACAGCTTTTTTTTAAGAAGTCAAATTTTGATTTTGATGATTGAGTAGTATACGCACACCACTCTTGTGGGATAATGGCTAATGAAGGTTCATTGAAATAACCCTACAGGGTAATATGCTCACATGTGATGACTCCAAATATTGGGCTCCAAAAATGAGGTACAACATCTCCTCTCTATAATGACTCTTTGGCTACCTATTTCGTTCTCCTCTCCTTCTACCCCGTTATATCACATCCTCAACTTTGAGTGCAATCTCCAGTAACTTCTTGTAATCATAAGTAGCGATCCCCATACCCAAACGAATCTCCATTCTTAAACTTTGCTCAAATCTGTAACATTTATCCTCTGGATTTGCATCAGTCTCCAATGCGTACTTAGACAAAGCCACAAAGTGAGCCTCATGCTCTGCCACCAACATCTCCTTTATCTGATACAAACTTATAAACTCCATCTTCTTTTAATCTTGATATATCCATGAAGTGTATTTGTCTCTAAAATCTCTTTAAAACTCTTGCCAAGTCATCTCTTGTGACTTATAAGATCTCTCCGCTGACTTCCACTAAGTCATTGCATTGTCCTGGAATAATGAAACAATGTATTGCAATCTTCTTTCTAAGGAACACTCAAGACGATCTAAAACTAACTCTATCTACTCTCATGCCTCATTCTCCCTAGAATTAGTAGTGCCTCGAAACTCTACTGCATGTATCTTACGAATCCACTTGTAGTTATGGTACACTCCAAAATCAACTCGAGCTGGAGCTATAGCAATAACCTACTGCATCATTTGAAAGAACTGTATCGACTAAGATAATACTAACATCTCCCATACTCAACGAGGCTTTTTGTACACTTACTAAGTGAAAAGAATGGAGAAGAAGAAGAAGAATGAATCATTTTCCTTGGTTTTTTTTTGTGGCTCATCTGTTGTCAGAATGTATGTACTCCTCTCTTTTCACTTTTATAGGTTGAGATGGGTTTTTGTGGGCTTTATAAAATGATTTCAGAAATATCAACAAAATTTAATTTAAATATATTATAAAAACGTTCAGGGATGATTTGTACCTTTTTGAATTGGAGGTTTTCTCTCGTACAATACAAGCATACTTATGTGATCCTTGTCTGGGTTGACTGTTTGTAAACCTGGGCATTTTGGGTACCTTAGAACCCTGAAAGAAAAACGATACCATCGTTTGATGTATTCCTATCTAGAACCATATAAACGACTCATCTACACAACACATGGCCATCATGCACAAACATAATACATATGCTTGAAAGAGAGAGGTCACAAATTGGCTCCTCAATTCTTCACATGCCACCGTCATGTCCAAACTGAAACTAGTCAAAAACCTTCGTACAGTATTTAACGGCATATGGAGTTATGCATCCGTACCATTTTCAAGAATACCAAAAATTATATTCAAACTATGAATAATGTATCTAATAAAAGAACATATAAATGTGTCGCAAAAAACATCATAACCAGAGTGAAGCTAATCCAACCGCAATACCACTAAACTACGTTAAAGATTGAGGCCATCGAGCGCTAATATTTCACATCTTGCTTATCCCAAATCGGTAACTATGTTATTGCAACTATTTAAAACTAAAAGCAATATGGATTATTTCGGCTGGGTCAAAATAATTGTCAAGATTTTTGGCTTCATGCAAAATTTAAGGTCTACTATCATCTGTATAAAACAAAGTAGAAATTATGCACATGAAACTTGAAATTACAAGAAAGAATAGTAGAATATTATTAAGATGAGAGAACAATTTGTAACTTTGCCTTAAAGGGTGACCCAAATGGTTTAGGTTGACTGTCAACCTGACTTCCTCACTATCTCACCAATGAATTCATTATTTAATTCTAAATTAATGATTTTATTAGTTAATTGATGCATATATGAAAGATAGAACTAATAAGGTGTAAAAGTGGATGATATAGAATTGGATCATGGACTTAATCTTCTAAACTTGCAGGAGATGTTCCTCTTTAATTGGTCAGTATATTTGATTCTGTATAGGAAGTCCAAAAATATTTAGTTGTGCTTTCATGTAGGTCAAGTAGCAATGAAAGTTTGTGAACAGCAGCAATCGGTGTGTAAGTTTGCTTCGGTCTTCACTTTGAAATCTGTAAAGCTCTAGCAAATTATTTGTTTACTCTGATTAATCATTAGAACATTTAATTTAATATATCCAGAAAGATAGTTTTACATATCCATTGAAAGCTGATTTCGCGCCCACTATTAACCTTATTACCTGGGTAAACATCTATAACTCACAAAGCCACATTAGTATGTACTATGTAGTCCTGTCTCCCAGGTGATCCACACTACACTTACTTCACTGTCATCGCTACACTTAAGATGTACTCGATCTCCTCAACAGCTTCTTTCATAGAAGGCCTGTTCTGTCTCTTTTCCTCCACACAACTTAAGCTCAGATATGCCAATGCCTTGATGGTCTCAAAATCGAAGCCTTTTGCGCTCTCTGTCAATATCGGGTCTATCACATCCATCAGTCTCTCCTCCTGAGCCATCCTTTGCACATAAACAGCCAAGTTGACATCATCTTCCATTCTGTTGAAATCGATTGCCTTTTGCGAAGTCAACAGCTCAAGCAAAACAACACCGAAACTATAAACATCGCTCTTATCTGTCAACTGATATTTCCTGTAATATTCGGGGTCCAAATACCCTAACGTGCCCTGTGCACAAGTTGAGATATGACTCAAGTCACCATAGGCTAATCTCGACAATCCGAAGTCCGAAACTTTAGCATTTAACTTCTCATCAAGAAGTATGTTGCTAGACTTGATGTCCCTGTGATATATTGGAGGAACAGCTGCAAAATGGAGGTAAGCTAGAGCCTGAGCAGTGTCATGAGCAATTCTGAGACGATGAATCCATGAAAGCTGTCCTCGTCCACCAGGTCTTAGACCTTGTAAATGATCAAGAAGTGTACCATTGGGAATGTACTGGTAAACCATAATAGGTTGGTCGAGATCAACACAACAACCAAGCAAGCTAACAAGGCAACGATGATTGACCTGACATAGAATTCGGACCTCGTTGATAACTTGGTGAGTACCTTTAGTGTTTCCAAGCTTCGCACACTTGACAGCTACTAGCGTGCCATCTTTAAGAATACCTTTGTAAACTTCACCATAGCCTCCGACGCCTAGAAGGCGTTCCTTGGAGAACTTGTTGGTGGCTTCCATTATCTCCTTGCCACTGAAGATTTTGGCTACTCTGTTCCCACCAGCATTCAGGATATTTTGGCGCTCTCTTCTCAGGCGATCTTGTGAACTGCTTTCATGTTTTCTGTAGATGGCGATGCTGCTTATCGCCACTAAAAATGCTATGCCTAAGCAGGACATTAAACCTGAGAAGAGAAATGATTTTGATTTTTCAGAAATGACATGACACTGTCTTCCACGATTCAAGCCATTCTCTACTAAATTAAAAGCTTAGACTTCCATTAGCCGCCCTTGATAGCAGAAGATAACGAGAATATGAATAAGAATAAATATAATAAAATATAAGCATAAAATATAGCCAATAATAATCCCATAAAAATGGTGTATTGCTAAAAATAAAGGAATAAAATTATTACCTCTAATAATACCAAATACAAGTTTTCATTTTATATTCATACTTTTTTTTTATTACCCCAAACAAGCACCCCTAATTATAAGCATCTATAATTCTATTGGTATGGTGTAAATACAGATACATGTCATATACCAGATATTATTGCAGTCTTCTCGCTACGGTGCCCGTGGTTATCTGCAAAAAAGGAATTCCAATGGTCAACGACTCTTAATAAATAAGTGTAACATAAGTCAAACACCCAAACTCACTCTCTGCACAAATCCCTCCAAGCGGGTCCCACCGCGAGCCTTCCTTACAAAAACATCTCTTGGTCCCTGGACCACTATCATTGGGGTCTGACCCACATGTTGACTTCTCATCACAGTCCACCTGGGACTCACACTTAGGCTCCGGAGGGAGTGCCCACTGCATCTCTACTCCTGGGTTTGGCCACTGCTCCATTTCCATGTTCGGGTTCAAGTCAACAAAACTCGCATAGGCTTTGCAACCCACATCGTGGACACGTATCATATGCTCCGTTGTTGAGCTACCGGCTCTCAGAGTACAGCAAATAGGCGCGTCTCGACACGGTAGGCTCGCTTTAGTGCTGTTCACGTACAAGTGGCACAAGCTGTTGGACGTGCAATTCAACGGTGATGACAATATCTTCTTGTTACAGTTAAGGTACATGATGGTGTTGGAACTGGTGATGTTGAAAGGGAGGGTTTCGTTTAACTGTATGCCGTGGTGGGTATAATCTGTTGTCACGCAGGTGTTCGGTGACAGAGTTGCAGGTTCGATCACGAGGCGTTGGCTTGTTGAGTTTGCGGAAATGATTGGGTAGGAGTTGTTTACTGTGTCGAAGATGAGTGAACCTGAGTTGCATCTGATCTTGTATGATTGGTCGCCGCATTTTGGTCCCGTGCTGAGCGGGTACGGTACGGCGGTGGGTCCACAATCGGGGCACTGATTAGCTGACAATACCAAAACGGCGCACGTTAGCAGAACCGCCGCCAGTAAGAAGAAAGAAGATGGTGCCTGAGACGACATATCGGCAAGACGGTGGCTAATGGTTTCGAGGAGAATGAGAAGCCTGGTGTTGGTTCTGGCGCTGTGTTCAGTTATAATACATGGACCTCATTCGAGTCTTCAGTTGGTTGTTCTTTTCCGTACTTTCTTGTTTATACAAAATTGATTAATTATATCGAAATTAATGTATAATAAATAATCTTTTATTAAGTTATAATTTTTATAAGGATGATTTATTAGTATTTACTTTTTAGAATGTAAAAATAATTCCTATATTTTATCTTCAAATCATAATGTATTTGTTTAGACACAACATCCTTTTAGATTTCACAGCGTGGTACTATGTGGCATCTCTCCTCAAATGCATATTTCTCTTCATGTTTAGCTTTAAACATGACATGTAGGAGGCCGCAATCTTTGACTAGTTGCAGGATATTTAATACATATAAGGTAACGCTTCAACTACCTAATAAATGTGTGGGGTGCTCTATCTGTGTTTGGATTATTCTCCAATAGTAGACCGCCATTAGATGTCAAAAGACCTTATACAAAAAATGCATTCGTACATTTTAATACTAGGACTTAGCCAGAGTTTAAATTTTATTAATTTTTTATCTATTGAGTATGATTTGTGACGTACGACGCAGGTTGACTGAAGTTTGTATCTATGTGACTACTTCTGGTCAAGCTAAACCAAATTTGAACTTAAAGAGCAATCATATTCAAAGTTGCCAAAGAGTTTGAGAAACCAAATGGATAGAGTGCAAGTCGCCTGTCGTAGACTGACCAGTGTTCTTGTTGACTTTTGAAGAGCAAAGTTTGCGTAGATGGCAGTCAATAAAAAAACGGTAACATTGTAAATGGGCCTTCATGCTCTACAACGGCAATTCTGTCATAGTTTCCGTAAGCGGCTTGGGGCATAATGGCGTAATATAATGCACTATCAAGGTTTATTACTATGCTCACAAGTTTTCGCACAGTTTTTACAATTAACGACTGTTTCATCGAGACATTATCATCATTTCTATTTTTATCTACGTTCTCTTAAAGATTCGAGCAAGTTTTACACATTACATAGTATATATTATCACGAGTTCATCAAATAACTTCTTAACAAAAAAATGAGATAAAGATAATAAAGAAATAAAGCTAATTCAATTGATACAAAAAATCTTAAAGAAAAGATCAACGATTGAAGG
>JANIJH010000225.1:24974902-24988476 GCA_024520975.1 Erythroxylum areolatum | reverse complement strand
AACATAATTACTAAGTGTTATCACATTACAGATTAGTTTCACAAAGACTTGGCTAAAAGTAGTGCTCAAAAATTGCAATACCAAAATGATGGTGAACTGGAAAAATCTATATACAAGAGAAAAATGAATAAGAAGCTGCATGTAAGTTGATGATAATAAAGTTCATGTGCAAGCTAATTTTTGTTAGTAGGTACATTTCAATAGCTAGTTATAGCATATGAATAATATCTGCATAATAATTGTAGAGTTGATGTCAAATGCCATAATGGAATTCTATCAACAAGAATTTCTATATGCAGTAGCTCCCAGCTTGTAAGAATGTATGTATGCTGCGACACTAGGATTCTCACATTCTGGCTCTGCCTTTTTTCTTGCAACGCATGACCATATCTCTTTAATGCTTCATGTGGACATGAGCTTGACTTCTCTGAATTTATCAAATCTGTTAATTTCTTGATAAGATTTGTGCTTTATTATTGGTGCATAGTTACCTAAGTGAATTTGTGCTTGAACGCCTTACATCACAATCGTAGTTACTTACAAGCTGATTGATATTTTTCCTAATGTAGATGGATATATAATACCTTCAATTGGCATTTTATGGCAACAAATATTGAATGGGAACCTAATGGGAGGTAATCTCTGATACAAAGAATATTTAGCTTCCTTATAAGTCATCACTTGTTTCAATGAGACTGTTTTATTATGTTCTACTTGTTTTGGTATATGACCTGTTTGTAGGTATGTTGTCACATTAGTGACTTCAGTTCATCATGAAATAGAGAATGCTTTAATTTATGGTCTTTTAATGGAAAACTACTTTATCAAATTCTAAAGGATCATTTCTTCTAGGTAAGACCGTCATTATTCCTTTGAAGGTCCAATCTCCATTGTAGCTTCTTATTTGCATTTTCTACAGCTAGCTGGGAATGTTAGATATCGATTATATGAATTTTGGTGGTAACTTCAGAAGATCATCAATTAAATTCGTAATCTTAGTGAAAATGAAGTCTTATATTGTTTCATAATTTGTTCTGGATGTTCAATGTCCTTACAAATATTCTTTTTGTCTCTAGCATATCAATTTACATTGACCAACCATGATAATTGTGTCAAATGCTTCATGATGAGCATTTGCTCATTTGCTGGCTTGTATCTTAAATGACAGTTTTTGTGGCGACCGAGACCACCATCTTTGTTAAGTCCAGAAAAGCTAGTGCTGAAGAAGAGGAATATGAAGCTAAAGAGGTGGAGGTTTAAGAGGTTGTAGACGTTTCTGAGGAGGTGTCTTTTGAATATGCTTTGTAGTCGGACATAGTCATCAGAGCATTTCTGAGATATACAAAGAAGAAAAGCTTAGCTTCTCTGTCAATACTGGCATTCTTCTTTAGGAGGGAGCTGGAGTTTCCCTCTTTAGACTTCTAATTAGTTTATTTATTTTGTCAAAAGGATAACACTCATTCTCCTCTTCTCTTTGCTTTTGTAATGTTTGCTCTTTTGTTGTACTTAATTTTCTGCAAATCGTAAAATGAGGATAATTTGGGTTATCATATTTAGTCTTGATTAGGGTTACTGTTGAATGAAGAACCACTATTATTACTATGTTGGTCTACTGATTGTCAAAAGGATTGCTTACCTTTACTGATTATCAAAAGGAAGGATAAAAGCCGTCTGAGAAGCATTTTTTACTTTGATATTAATTAGTATATTATGATATGTTTGCAAATTAATAATACAATTACAAAATTTTTGTGATACATGAATAATTATTAAAATTAATGATATACTAAAAAATTAAAGAATTATTAAATAAATAAAATTCATAAATAAAATTTAATAGTTATTAAACAAATAATATTAAAAAATTTTATTTTAAAAAATAATTAAATAACTAAAAATTATTAAATTAATATGATTTTCAAAAAAAATGAAAAAATAATAAATAATAATACAAATAATAATAAAAACGTCGCAGAAGACGTTTTGCGACGTTTTCAAAAAAACGTCATGGATTTTTTTACATTCTGTGACATTTTAAAAACGTCGCGGAATGTTAGATAATCAGTGACATTTTTTAAAAATGTCGCGGAATGTGCAAATTTTTAGTGATGTTTTCATAAACGTCGCAGAATATTAGTGTTTTCCATGACGTTTTACATAAAATTTCGCAGAAAGCTTTTACCTACACCACATTCCGCAACGTTTTTTGTGACATTTTTTGGACATTCTGTGACGTTTTAAAAACATTGCAGAATGTTTGTTTTCTTGTAGTGTAAAAGTGATATAACTAATAAACATAAAAACATATAATCTTAATGAGATTCCAAAAAAGAATACAAATCTACCCATCATTACTAACAGTAGTAGTGTTAAAGGAAAAAGCTTTAACAGTTAATTCAATCCTTATAAGATGAAGTAGAAGCAGAAACTAGAGAAGAGAACAGAGTTGAACAATTACCTAGAAAAGGAAGAAGATGATGATGAAGAAGACGACAGAGAGTTGTGGGTATTTGGATAAGGCCTGGATTGTTACTGTTGCTACTGCTGCAGCCTGCTGAAGTTGAAAAGAGGTGAGAGTAAGTTTCGGGGGTGATATTAACTCTATTTCCAAGCCAATGCTTTTGAACCTTCCAGTTCATTTGGACTGTTGATGTGAATCCTAATGAAACTCTTCAGAATGTCTATTGCTTACAAAATTAATTAATATCACATAGATTTATACTTTTATTTTGTCTTTTTAAATATATGATTTAACAATTTTATGTAGTGTCATAAAACTTTATTTATTATATATAAATACTATACTATTTTATAAAACTTCTATACTAAATAAAATTTATTAAATATATAAATATATATGAGAAGATTTGGAAATAATTTTGTCTTAGATTTAGCCACGCTTTAGCGAAAACATTGCCAAATGGTTAGCCCAAAATCGTTACAAATGCTCAGCCCTTTAGTGATGTTTCTTTGAATTCATCACAAATGGTCTACATTTGGCATCATTTTTCTAAATTCATTGCCAACGGTTAACCCTTTGACGACGGTTTTCATAAATTGCCACCAATGGTCAACCCTATGGTGACATTTCTCTGAATTCATTGCCAATGGTTTACATTTAATGACGTATTTCTTAAATTGTCATCAAATGTTGGCCATAGTCTTCAAATTTTAACAAAAACGACATCATTTGTTCCACAATAAATAACATCATTTTCGTGTCATTTTCGACCTAATGGCGAAGTTGTCTTTGTCTTTGTACATTGTTTTTCCCTTTGGTTTTTGCATTCAAGGAGTGTTTCGCATCATCTATCTTCGTCGTCTATTGTGGCTGTCTCCAGTTGTCTGTTCGTCCAAGTAAGTTGTCCACCTTATGTACTATTTTTCTATTCTACTTTCATTCTTTGGGTTTTTGTTTCTACGTTCATTCTCTAGGTTTTTGTGTTTTGCTTTCATTCTCTAGGTTTTTGTTTTTGCTTTTCTAAATTGTGTCATTTGGAAGATGGTGAAAGCTTCTTCTTTGTTAGTCTAGAATGGGTTTTTCTTTTTTACCACCATGCATGCTTGTTTGATGTCATCCTATCTAGTGTTTGATGAAAGTTATGCTAGATACGTCCTCATCCCTTCTTTATATTATCCTATAGATGTTTTAGTACTAGAAAGAGAGATTTATAAGTTATGTATAGTATAGCTATCAATTTACTAGTTGAAATAGATTCAATTTGTTTTGTATAAGGAATTTTTATTAATCTTGTATACTTATTTAATACTACTAGAATGACGAATACTTTGAAGATAAATAAGATTCCATATGTCATTCCTTTTGTTAGCATGGATTCCCTTATCGCACAATTCTGCTTTTTATTCTCAGTAATATCTTTTGGTGAAGATGTGGATAAAGATACTCAAGGTAATGGAGATAGTGAGGTTGATGGAGAAGAATCATTTTAAACTTCTTAAAAAGCCTCCTTTTGGTTTTGATCATCAAAATATTGAACAAATTTGTAAGATCCCTCCATTTAAGAGATCTAATCTTATGATGCTTCTTCATCAAATTTAACATCTCTTCAAATAATAATCTTATGTTAATGTGTGTTTTTGATGGTTGAGTTATGTAATGTAGATCGTTGATGATTGAGTTATGTTAATATGTATTGTTAATGATTAAGTTATGTTAACGCAAACTATTAATGAATGGGTTATGTTAATGTGGATTATTAGTGGTTGATTTATGTTAATATGGATTGTTGATGGTTGGGATATGTTAATGATATTAATGTTAATGATTGAATGTATTTTTGAAATGATGATTGGATGTATTATAATGTTAATAAAATTTATGTTTGTTTTTATAGATATCCAATATAGTGGCACCTGGTAGAAACAAAGGGAAGAAGGTGGCAAGTATCAAAATTATAGAATAGAGGGATCTACAACTTCAACCAGATCAATCATTTCCTAGCCAACAATAACATTCAACCTCAACCACCAATGAAATTAGTTAGGAACAACCTCATTCTTCCTCAAAAAATAATGAATCAACTAGTATAAAGGGTTCTGCAGGTTTGTTAATCTTTAACATCGACAAATAAACTTGTGTTCAAATATTTATTTACATGTTTAAAGCATATTTTCTTATCATTGTTGATTTGTTGTTAGTTTCTAATGTCAATAGTAAAAAAGATGTAGAGGTATAACTAGAGGTTATGAACTCCAACGAATGAATGTTGTAATGAATAGTAAGTTGTCAAGAAACATTAACACTTTGCAAGGTCATCCTATAGACAAAATCCAATTTGCAACATTTTCAAGTGAATCAGAGATTATTGTGAGAACATAATTACCTTACTCAAAGCATACTAAGGACTTGAAAGAAGACAACTTGCTTGAAAATGCTTTAGATAAAGTTGTAGAAAATTTTCATTTTGTTTAACTATATGCAATATTGTTTCACTTATTTTAAGATTAATTAGACTTTTACTTCTTATTCACAGATGAAGTTGAATATTGTTCATATCGAGAACCCTAATGTTTCAAGCTATGTGACTTCATTGTTGAAACAAAGTACTAGGTGTAAGGCCCTAATATATACCTTAGAAGCATTATAGTATGGCTAGGGTGTATTAAGAAGTAAACATAAAGAATTAAGTGTATCTAAGCATAGTAAGGGACATAATGTTAATTAATTTAAAAGACAAGGATAAATTGGTAATTTCATCATTTAGGTATGGACATGACAAATTATATGTAAGTTATGGACTAGAATGAAATCAATTGATGACTTTATATGTCAATGTGGTAATTAAATGAAAAAGAAAGACCAAATGTGCAATTTTGCCAAAAATCAACGGGATTGAAACATGTGTGTAAGACTAGAAACTTCTTGAAATTGGGGAATAGAAGAGTGGGGAGAGGAATGTGTATGGAGTGTTTTAACTCCAAAATTTTCTCTTTGCACCTCCTTTCCATTCCATCTCCTTAATCACATCATTTTGCATAAGGAATCAAGCCAATCCTAAGTGAAAATCAAGGTAAAAGTTTGTGGTTTTTCATCTTCATCTTTCTTGCTTTGCTTATGAAGAGCTGGAGTTATAAGGATAGATATGGGATTGAGATATGTATTTTTTGTGCTCTAGTTGGTGAATTAAGCAAAGCCAAAAGGGAAGAGAAGGAAGAATACTAAAAGAAGAGCTAATCGACAAATTTTAAGGTTTGGGACTACACTTAGTCTAATTTCTCTTTGTGTGTATGATTGAATGGATGTCAAGATTCATTTGGAAGTGGAATGGTTGCTGAGATGATGCTTTGATATTATTTTTGTGTTACCTTGCATAAAATTGGTTGGATGTTATAAGAGAGTATTGTGTAGTGGAAATCTATCTAGGGTTTCTAAACTAGTCACGTTGTTTAGGTTATAACTCAGCCTAAAGGGCTCTAAATTGGGTGATTTAAGTTGCATATGAAAACTAAGACATATAAATAGAAATATATAGAAGAGACTCTAACTTAATTATGGCTTTATGATTGAAAATTGAGATCGAAAATGGTAACCTAGTGTTGTCCCTGTTTTGGAGCAACTTGTGATGTTTGGTTTATATCTCATGATTTATAAGTCCAACTGACTTGATTTTTAGTGCTTTGGAAACTAGAGACACAGAAAAATATTTCAAAAAGACCTAAAAACCTATTCGAACATTTTCTATACGAGAATTTTGAAAAAAGTAGAGGTATGAATTCTGGGTAGGGGACACGACGGGAAGGAAATTGCACTATTTTGAGTTTATTTTCATTTTTGATTTTTACCGAATCATATCCAAACCTTTTTGGATGTTTATGAAACTTTTCAAGCATCTAGAAATAAATAAAATAGGACTTACCTTATGTGAATTGGGAAATTGAACATTGGAATTTAAAATTGAGCATAATGCATACTAAAGAAAATTTACATGTACACAAATGATTTGTACGCATATTTATTGTTCATATGTGTACAGTACGATTATACAAGTTTGATTTTGATACCCTTCTAACGGTGGTAAGTTATGACTCGTATGTATGAACACAAATACAGATTTTATGACTTGAAATGTGTTTCATATGATTTGTCAATATATGAATTGTGAAATTGGCAAATGGTTAAAGGAAAGTTATAGTGCCTACATTATTGTCTTGGTGATAGATAGATAGGCATGCCTATAGGGTTACAGTGCAGCGGCTACAGTTTGACACCTATGGTGTCTTCATTTTGAGACTATAGTGTCTCCACAGTTAGATGCCTTCAAGTATCCATAGTTTGATACTATTGAGTATCCACAGTTTTGACATCTTTAGATATCTACAACTCTTATTATCCACAGCCACGGGAATGTGCAGGCCTAACACAAAAAGTAAAGTAAATATTTATACATAAGAAATACAACATAACAATATAAATAATTGGTATTGATGAGCATTTGCATTTGTATTAATAGTTTGTATCAATGAGCATTGAATATTAATGTTTGGTTCATAAATGTGAATTTATGGTATATAAGTTGTGATATTTCTGAATGTGTATGCTTAGCAGATGACTACTATGAGTAGTCATCTAAACTAAGTGTTTCCACACTAAGCTTTCAAGCTTAGTGGGGTTGTTAATCTGTATAGGTCCAAGTCACAGGAGTGAGGTACATAGAATATCTGTAGGGATCAAGACCAATCGTTAGAAGTAAAAGTACCTTTAGATGTGTCTTTTGATTAAAAAATAGTTGTATATGTAATGAAGGAAATTATAGTTTTTTAACAATTTAATTAAGAATTTAAGATGTGTATAATGTCTCTTTTGGATTATCATATAAATGTAATGATGTAATATTACTTTTAAATGATAATGTTAAAGGATTTGAAATTTTATAATATGTATACGTACAAAATTGAATAGACAAATGAGTGACGATAATCCCTATAAATGAATAGAATTGTATGCCATGAATGTATGTATAGGAATTTGGGTGCCATGTATATAGGTAGTTATAGGTTCCATACAAAGGGTGTTACATTAAGGATCATCGTTATTGGTTACATCGATTTTATAAATCTTTTCCTTCTGATACAAAAGCCGAAAATAACTATGTAAGTATAAAAATTTGTTTAATTTTAAGTTTATTTATTTATGTAGTCATAACTAATAATATTTGCATTGACTATTGGTTTTGTTTTTTAATTTTGGAATAAGATGCAATAGTTGTAACAAAAATCAATGTCTGAGTGGAATGAGGTCAATATAGAAGACATTTGCAATATCGTGCTTAGTACACATTTTGGTTAAATCAGCTATCTTGACTTTGGCCCTAAGCCAACTATGTCATCCTCATTAAGATCCATATATATTCAATATCTTCAAGAGGAAAATAAGATGCTTAAGGCTGAATTACAGCATACTCGCAAAAAGTTAGACAAACATGATAAGCACCTCACAAAAATACCTAGCCCAGATTATAATAGCAGTGAAGTTGAAAGTGAATGGTATTAATTGCATTGCTTATACTTTTTATTTCTATTTATATTATAATTTAAATTTAGTACTTTTTCTTGGATTACAGATTTGAAGAATATGCAACAACTGAGTGATTTCCATTATAATTTATAAACTAGTCTCCGTATTTATTATTTTGTATATAAGAATTGTTGAAGTTGTAATTAAATTCTTGTATAAAAAGAAATTTAATGATATTTTATTTTTATACACAATGCTTCAAATTATCAATTATTTTTGTACAATAAATTAGCAATAAAAATATATCAAAATATTATATACAATAATATGGATTAAAAATCTAATAAATATTTTATTCCAAAATGTATAGCATTTCGTTAAAACGTAGATAAAAAATTTGACTACATTTTACAAAACATAGCTAAAAACATTTGGTTATGTTTTCAAAATGTAACGAAAAACTTTTGACTACATTTTCATAAACGTACCTAGAAATATTTGCTAGTAACGTAGCTAAAAACATTTGGATACGTTTCTAATAATTTTTAGCTACAAAAGCTAAGTCTAACTAAAGGGTATTAACGATGATTCCCTAAAACATTGCTAATAGTTTTTCACTATAAAAATAAAACGTAAGCAAAAAGTATTAGGGACGATTTGCTCAAAACATCGCCTACAGTTTTCAGCTACAAGGATATGGCAACATTTTGGTTGATGAAACTAAATCGTGGCCAATTCCTATTAGCTACCATTTTTAGACCTTTAGCAATGATTTTTTTTTTTGTAGCCAAAGGTTAACTTTGTTGTAGTGAATATAAAAAGTATTAAGTACCCTATTCTACCCACTTATATGATTACCTAAGTCTAAAAGAATGTTGCAAAATTGGAGAGATTAAATTGAAATGAATTTAATTATGAGGTAAACAAAAACATGCTAAGTACTAAGAAATATAACATGTAATTGAATGCTGAGTTTATGATTTTAACTAGGGTTAAAATAAAATAAGAAATTGTCAAAATATGTGTCTTAAGACTTATTGATACACTTAGAATAGAACCTTACGACTTAGAATAAAATGGATAAAGAACTAAAGAAAATGCCTAGGACTTGCTACCAATACCTAAGGATGCAAATGAAATTTAGTTTTGATTTAGAAGTGAGAAAATAGTAGGAATGAAACCTAGACTTGGCTTAAGCTTCAAGGTTTTGTAGGCTTATGATTTGGAATTAGATTTTCTACTATCTCTCCTTTTAATAGTTTATGTTATTGAATGAATTCACTTCTCTTGAATCACGCAATCAATTAATATTTGATAAAATAATAAGAAAGATAATTATTTTTAAGTTTATTTTAAGGACAAACTTATAATGAACACTTAGGTGTTGAGTATAAGGCCCAATTATTAAAAAAGCATTTGAACTAGGTTTTCAAGAATTAAGGATCTATATAAGGTTTTAATTAACTTTGAAAAATGTACTCATAATTAAACTGGACACTTAAGAAAATATAATATATAATTTTATTATATATAATGATTCAAATTATGAGAGGTAAGAAAGTTGATGTCTTAAGTTCAAAGCCTGATAATCGCTTTAAGTTACTTTTTACTTTAACAGTCTTTTTCTTTAAACTTCAATAATATCTGAATTGTTCTTTTTCAATTTTCTAAATGTCAACTTTATTGTTCTTCATTGAAGCCTTAAAATAAAATAAAGATGTAAAGGAAAATGAAAAATTTAAACATAGTAATAGAAATGAATAATGCAATATGAAATGAATAAAAGAGAGATGAAATGAAGAGTAAATGGTTACTTTAACAACCTAGTTTTTTTGTATATGTCTATAGTATTTGTATTGCAGTCCTTTTGGCAAACACTATTCAGCTTAAAGTCATGCACTCATCCATTTGGATGTAATAGTTTTTACTATAGCAATACGACTTTATTAAATTTTCAAAAAAAAAAAGGTGAGTTTATCTCCATTGATGCTACTTTTCCATGATGATCATTTTTTACTGCAAAAAACAAAATAATAAAAGAAAAATAATTAAGACAAAATATGAACATAATTGAAATGAGATGCTAAATTTGACATTTATGGATAATAAAAGAGGGGACTTTTGTTTATGATTATTTATGGACATTCTTCATTCTTTATGCCTTCTTTACTCCATGACTTAATATATATCCATCCTCATCAACCTCAAGGGTTAACGTTAGCGATGCAAAATGACTAGCTGCAATAGGAGATTTGTTTTATATAATCTTAGGGTAACTATAGGAAAAGAAGTTAGGAAAAACTTAAAGGCAAAACACTCATTTTTAATTGAATATAGGCTTAAAGGGTATATCCTAATCCGTACCCCTCTCTGGATATAAGAGTTAAAGTTTTAGTGGTGAACACAAACTGATATATGGTCATGTCCTAACCTATGTCTATTTTTTCAAAGTTATAAAAAGATCTATAGTCTCAAGAGTAACAGCCTAGGACACCTACCCACAGATAATGTCTGCTTTGGGTAACTCCTAGGGCCAAAGCCCTCACGGTTTTGCTCTTCCCACACACTTATAAGGCATACTTCGTTCTCCTCTCCAATCGATGTAGGATCTCACATTCCACCCCCTTATGGCCTAGTCTTCTTTAGGGCCCAGTGTCTTACGCTAGCACATCGGGTCGGGAACTAGCTCTGATACCACTTGTAATAGCCCAAACTACCTACTTTAGGTTGTCCCTCGGGCCAAGACCCCCACGGTTTTGTTCTTCCCACCCTTGGGAAAACACGTCTTATAAGGGAGAGGTATCCATACCCTTATAAGGCATACTTTGTTCTTCTATCCAACTGATGTGGGATCTCACACTCTCTACTCTTTAGGGCCTAGCCTAGCTCACACAACAGTTTGGGTCCAGGCTCTAATACCATTTGTAATAGCCCAAACCACCCATCCACAAATATTGCCTACTTTGGGTTACTGTTCGGGCCAAACCCCTCAAAGTTTTGCTTTTCCCCCTCCTGGGAAAATGCATCGTAAGAGGAGAGGCATCCATACCCTTATAAGGCATACTTTATTCCCCTCTCCAACCCACACTCTCCAACCCTTTAGGGCCCAGCCTAGCTAGCATAACAGTTCGGGTACTGGCTCTGATACCATTTGTAACACCCACAGATATTGTTTGCTTTAGGCTCCAAGCCCCTCACGGTTTTGCTCTTCCCACCCTTAGGAAGACGCCCGAGAGGCAACCCAAAGTAGCTAAAGCGGACAATATCTGTGGGCGGGTATTCTAGGCCGTTACATCAAGTGCATGCAAATCCCAAATTGTTTCCAACTTTATAAAATTACAAAGAGAACTACAACCTTTGACATACGCATAGCCCAGAACATGTCCACTTGCATTAAAATTTTTGTATCAAATATGGCCTGACGTGCGGTCATATTCATATCTTTCTTTTTAGTTTTAAATAATTTTTGAATTAATTGTTTATTAAGATTCATCAATGTTTTATTTTTCTTTTTCTTTATAGGGATGGTAACAGGTCAAACCAGACAGGCCTAGATAGCCCAAAGGCCCGCTTGATTTGATTTAACGTGACCTAATTTTTTAATTTTAAATTTAAATTAAAAATAATTCATTTTTCTATATTCAGGTCTTTGGTCTTAGCCTAGAAAGATAGAGCTTGAATTCAGTCTAAGCCCAATTTTTTCAAAAAAGCCCGAGACTCAGCCAATTTTGGCCTAGCTTTCTGACTTTGGGTAAGGTTAGGTCTTGACCTAGGCCAAATTACCAAGTCTAGTTCTTAATTGAAATTTGAACTTATCAAAGATTTTTTTTATAGCAATTAAATGCTTACCAAAATTGGATTGTAATTTTTATAATTAACAAATAAGTTCCCTTTATACATCAATTTTAGCTTTTATAGGTTCAATTTAAACTTGTTCACAAGTTCTCTACGGTATATTCCTAGGGGGTTTCACATTACTTTGTAAAAGGGTTAATTGTAAATCAAATGCGGTTATCCTTTATTTTTTATATCATTTAAATATATTTTATTTCTTTGTCTAAAAGTTAGTTTTCCTTATGACTCTATAATTCCTTCTTGAATATATTTTTTGTTTGTAAAGTGTTAAAAAATTAAATTCTATTATCTTCTTATTTAGAGTCTTTACTTCGTATTCTTCTTGTATTAGGGTTACTACTTTGTTCATTCCTTATTTCATGTAGTTCATACTAGGTTGCTTTATGTAGTTATAAAAGAAATAAAATTAAACAAAAAATGAAATAAAATAAATAAATAATAAAACAAAAGAAAATACAAAAACAATAATATCAAAAAATTATTTCTAAATATAGTTTGAAACACTTATTGATCTTTCCTTGTTTTACTTGATTTCCTTGCTTATTACTTAACTTTTGATTTATTTTATTTCTTTACCAATAGTTTTTAATTTTATGGACTTTACAAGTTTGAATTCTTACTTGAGTTTGTTAATTTCTTTAAAGAACTTGTAAATGAACTAAAAAGTGTAAAAGGACAAAAGAGAGTGAGATTAATATTGATAAAAACTAGAAATTTGGAGTGAAAAAAAAATGAATTAAGTGAAATTAATCAAGTAAAACACATCAAAGAGTATTATGAGATTATTGATGACATTTTCTTACATGTTGAATTATGCTTGATCAAGATAAAATTGATGGAGGAAGAAAGGATTATATGTTCATGTTCAAACTATGCAACAACAGTTTGGACATAATAATATGATATTTGGTAAGAATAGAAATTGATTAAAATTGTAAAATATTATCATAATCAAATTGTTAAAGGGATAAGCACCTTAAGTTCCTGATGCATGTCGATAATAAAAGTGAGTTCTTCAAAATGAATTCGGTGATAATAAAAAGAGAGATGTTTTATATAATTAATACTAACTAATAAGAAATAATGTGGGAATATTCACCAAGGTGATTAGGAAGATAGAATCCATAGAAGGGAGCCTGGGAAAGGTGATAACCTTGGAATATTAAAATGAAGATTCCTTTATTCTAAGGGAGGAATGATCCTAATACCTATTTATAGCAAGAAAGGAAGATGAAGTTGATTTTTAAGTACCATCATTATGCAATTATTTAGTAGGATTAACTTATGCTAAACAGGCAAAGGATAATAAGAATTCTATTAACAACTAGGAGGATATGAAGGCAATTATAAGGAGACAATTATTCCTAATCACTAGTATATAGATTTGTTCTAGAAGTTGCAACATCTCACTCAAATGTCAAGATTGTTGAAGAATGTTGCAAAAAGAGGGGATTTCCATGATTTGAACTAGTGCAGAAGGGGATCAAAAGCTAACATGTTAGGCACCGATTCTAGAACCTAACTCTTGCTCTAATACCATAACTGTTGGGCACCGATTCCGAAAGCAAGACCCAACTCTTGCTTTGATATCATAATTGTTGGACACCGCTTCCGGAACCCAACATTCGGAGTCATAAAATGTGTTCTTGTGTTTGTTACCATGTATGTTATTCCAATTAACCCTCATTAGTCATCCTCGGTTCATCTTCATTCTCTGATACCGTAAGTGTCGGGCCCTATTTTC
>JANIJH010000225.1:24902950-24922214 GCA_024520975.1 Erythroxylum areolatum | reverse complement strand
ATCACCAAAAGTCAACTTTCTTAATTCTTCACATTTTCACACTTTTTCTCTTTAATTCTTGATTTTAAACTTAATTTTCAATAAACTAATTTACTTTAACTTTTATAACCTATACAAATCTAATTCTCAAAGTCATCAAAATCTTTCCATTCTTTTTCTCATCAATTTCTTAAAAAAAATAAACACATGTATTACAAAATTTTTATACAACCATACTTATTTCATAACTTTTATATTTCTACTTTTCACTCAAAATCGGGGTCCAACAAGAAAGGTATTGCATGATAATATCCAAGGAATCACCAAGCCTACGATTCGCCGATTGGCTGGCAGAGGTGGGGTGAAGAGAATTAGCGGTCTAATCTACGAAGAGACTCGTGGAGTCCTGAAGATTTTTCTAGAGAACATCATCCGCAACGCCATTACCTACACCAAACACGCTCACCGCAAGACCGTTACTGCTATGGACGTCGTGTACGCTCTCAAGAGGCAGGGCAGGACATTGTATGGATTTGGTGGTTAAAGCTGATATAATGACCGAATCCAATACACCGATGTACTTTTATCGCTAGAATTGAATGTATTGTTTCTTGTTAGTTTTTGAAGGTTGAACAATGAAATCGATCAGATTCATCGTTTCAATGCTCAGTCACGTCAGTGATATGGTTGGAATTTAAAATGAGCTGCAAAATTTTGATTAAATCAGCCATCATATCCAAGTCCAAATGGGTCGCTCTACGCGTGATTTGATTTGAGAAAGGTGTGCATTTGTCCTGACGATTCGTTGCTCTGATTAAAAAGGGATATTAAACAGATAGGAAAGGATCTATATACATTTACTAACTTAAATATCTAGTTTGATCAATCTAAATCCAGGTATATCAGAAAAGAAATCATTTTAAACATTCCTTTTCTCTGGGAATGGAAACCAATCTATCAAGGATATATATATATATGTATAATATATATAGTACCAAAACCCAGAACCCACTTACAATTAATGACTTGTGCTACAAGATTGACCAATTACAAAAGAAGCATAACCTAGAACCGCCTTCGTACACGCCTGTTGTTGGCGTTTGCTGCTTCTGCCCCATCTGTAACTATTTGTCCATAAATGCTGCTACCGCTTCTCTTCCTACTAGATTGCATGCTTGAGTTCTCATCTCCTGATGCAAGTGTCTTTAGCAATTCAGATAACAGAGAAGGACAGCTCTCTTCTAAGTGTTGGAATCCCTCAGAGTCCATTACGGCTGGCCAAAAACGGGAATGACATAAGCCAACTTCAACACTAAATGTAAACCTGATATTCATATAGGTGCGATATCACACGCCCGATATAGAAATAATGACCAGTATTACTCATTAAGAATCATGCACGGTTAGATTTAGAATCCTGAAGAGAATTGAGATCATGTGACTTTTACACCATTAATTTGGGGGAAATGAAAAACTTCTACAGCAGATTAACTCTGGGTTCAATCCCAGTTCAGATTAGACAACTTAGCAAGACTAGTAATTCCATACTGTATCACATTCAGTTCCTAAAAGGATGTCATCAAGAACCATTTCTAAAGGCCAGAGTGAAAAAGAACTGGAGTAACAAGATTCAGAAAAGCATCTCCAAGCTAAGCTCTACAGTGTTCAAAGCTTTCAGCACTCTTTATCCTTCACAAAACATTACCCACAGAGACTGACTTTATTATCATATTCCGAAAGTAGAATGGAAGTAGCAAAAGCTGCAATATTCATTAAGACTACTGACATTATTACGATCCCTTCTTTGTTAAATATGTTTAGTTGGGGGCTTCATTTATACTTGAGTGGTCTAATAAGCACAATATTGAATAACCTGAAACTTTCATCGATGACACCTACAAACAAACTTACCTCCCAAATTTCCTGGATTTGCAGCAAATTTCAAACAGATAGCCTTGAGTTGAGAAAAATGATGCTGTTCAGCTAGTGCAAGTGTCGTCGCTACCGTATCTGCAGTGAGTTCCTCACACAACTTTGATGCACACAACAATTTCAATCGATCTAAATGGTAAAGGTCAGCAGCAGCTAACAGATGCTGCAACATGTTGAATGATGTGCACGTAGATGATGAGCCCGTTATTTCAAGTACATCTGGAAGTTTGTCCGTGTATATAAAAATAAGCATTGCCTGCAAATAGACAAACTCCTAAGGAAGTTAATCTGCTAGCAACCTAAAATAGTTTACTTCGGGAAGAAAAACAGTAGGATCTACCATGGAATAGGGTTTGACCCTATTTATGGGAATTCTATTACAAGACTAGTAAAAAGAAAAAAAAAATCAGTCCTAATACGTTTAGTTGAAAAGTATGTTTTAAATTGTCAAGTATCAAATATTTAGTTACGAAATCTGATTATGAGTTATTAAATAGTAAAATGAAGAAAAATTTTCAACCACTTTACAGAAAAGATGGGCAATGGACTACACTATTGTGGTAGCCGAAACGGCAGATTCTCAGGCTACATTACAATATCTCACTCCTTATCTATATGACATGAAATGAATTCATCATCGAATGATACAGTTGGAACACCAGATACATATTGAGCAAAAGTCACAAACACAACTCACCACTGACATGTTCAGAAAAGTTAAGCGATTTGATACTATCATGCATTCAGCCCTGGAAAAACCAAACAACACACCCAGGATAGAATCCATTGAATTCAATGAACGATGATCTAGAGAAGCCCAATGACGTAACAATTAGATTCATTATATCCCATTAAGGTAGAAATCTCAGGCTCCACAAATGATTAGCACTTAATCAAGAAGTAGCAATCAATCATACACTCCAGGTATAAAAAGTTCCACTTAATATTAGAATAAGATTCTGGAATCACAAAGTTTGAGTCATCAACAATAAATTTTTTGATATACAACCTAGATTATAGGATTAAGGATGATGGACAAGAACCAAACATAACTACCAGTGTGCAAAGTTTTATCGAATCTTCAAGAAAAGCTTTACCAAAGTGATGTTCACATATAGGCCTTGTTTGGTAAAGAGCTAATAAGCTCTTTTTTAACTATTTGACCCATTTCAGCTTATTGACTTTATGAAAAAGCTATTGGCTGATTCAACTCAACCAGCTCATTTTGGATAAGCTCCCGTAGAGGAGTGTTTCAACATAATCAACTGAAATATTTTTGATTAATGTCGATTTTGCCCGTCTCACTTCTATCGTTTTCTCTGGATTTTTCTTCACTCTTTCCTTGCATCTCTTACATCTACCAGATCTCCTCCATTTCAACAACCCTCACTTCGGCAAATCCGACGGCTCTTAGGCCACTTGGTGGTGGTCCTCCTCCGTCGTCGCTCTCCCGGAGTTCTCTTCTCTCATCTCAAACAAAGCTTCGTCGGAGCTCTCCAGATCTAATTTCCACACATACTTGCCCTCCGTCTCCGAGCCCTACCACCGATTCAAGGATATACGAAAGCATGCCGCTGTAGAAGAGAGCAAGGAGTCAATCAGCGGCAAAGGTGAGGCGCTTGTAGCCTATTTGCAGAAATTTCCTGCATCCTACTTCAAGGAAGATTACTCTTTCTCAAATTTTTCCACTTCAATGTGATGACTCTTAGATAGATACGGAGTTTTTTCTGTATTATAGACCCAATTGCAGACACATGATAATGAATGGAATACACAACATCTTTGTATCTTTCTCACGTCTTTCCGCATCACTTTCTTGATAAGAAGTTGCTTCCTCTTTATATTTTCCTTATTACTGAAAATTTCCCGGTAACTATTTATTAAGGTTCTGATTCTTGTTTTCTATTCTCCCATTCCTTCTGATCTTTCTTTTTTTTTTTTTTTTGCAATCTCTAATAATTCACATGTTGATATGATGAATGACCATAGATCTATCATAGATGTTGCTTTTTTTTTCCAGTAAATTTGTGCCAAGACCCCTTTAGAGGTTTATATTTCTCTCCTATCAAGTTAGATCTTTTTTGTGTTAGCAATTTCAAGGATTTGTTTTGCTATTGCTAATTATCTGATCATGCAGTCCTTTGTATATGTCTGGTCTGGTGTATACCTAGCATCAATAGGATTCAATCATGTGGTCGGTGAAGAAGTACAAAATAGTGCGGGCTTATTCTGATAGAAAATAGTTTGGTGTTCTTACAAAAGCCTCTAAAATCTTTTTTCCTGGGCATGAAAGCTTTAGCTGGCCTTTGGCTATAATTTCTTTTCTTTATAGTAGCAATGACTTAATTTCAAGTTACCTTTTGCTATGAATTTTATGGAACTTGCAGCCATTCCAACCAAGCTTTACAAGAAAGTGCTTGGTGAAGTAACAGGGGAACTGACTGAGTTGGGGGCTTGTCCAAAGCTCAATTGTTATCTCTTGGTTTTACAGATTGCATAAAGAAAGGATACATGAAGGGCCACAGGGCTCTTATGGAGTTTATTGATCAAGGAATGCTTAAAATACAAGAAGACAACATCGTCACATGGAAAAGAAGGCACTGGAGGTGATTGATGACCATGTTCATAGGATTGGTAGCACTTCCAATCTAAGACTAGCTAATATTTACGATGAAGGAGAATGGAACTCTCTTGGGTGATTGATCACCGTGTTCACGAGAATGGTCTTTGTTTCAAGTCTCACGTATTCTAAAGCAATAAAGCGTTATGCATAGTAGTTCTTTTTTACTTCCTTCTTATTTAACTAATACCTAGCTGCTTTAGAACTAGAAGTTTCACAACTTTCTGTTTCCTTCAAGCTTGTTATGCCGATGAACTTCCATAGATCCACCTTAATGGTTGATATCCTTCATTCAGCTTGGTTTGAATCAGTGTATAACTCATCAACTATGCTTGGCTAGAATATAAGTTTAAGTCAAAAAGATGGTAATGCAAAATCAAGGAGGTTCAAGTGGTGACTTTAACTATGCTATAAAAACGATGCATTCCATAAATTTTGCTTAAATGATTAGGTAATTTAATATTGATCCTTCAATTTTTGATATTTAATAATTTAGGTCTATATAAAAATAAAAAATAATGCAATATTCTGTTAATATATATATTACTTCTTATTTCTTAAGCAAAAGGCTAGTAACTTAAATTGGGATGTATTATATTCCAAATCTAAACTTTAATGTTACCTTATTTTGATTTTTAAAATTTTGATATGATAATTTATCTATAATATAAATAATATTAAAACAAATCATATTAAATATAAAAAACTTAATAGATTAATTAATTGAATCAATTATAACATAATAATAATAATAATAATAACAACAACAACAACAATTATTATTATTATTATTATTATTATTAAATGTTCTATGTTTTTTTATTAAAATTATAAATTTAATTTTTGTAGAATTAAATATCTAAAATTTAAATTCCTATAAGAATATTCAACGAAATACTAAGATATATAATATTCATACCCTTATAATTTTTTTCAAAGTTATGTCCTTATAAGTCATTTTACACATAAACAACTAATTTTACCAAACATCTCTAATAAACAGCTAATGCAATCAACTGGTCAAATCAGTTGATAAAATCAGCTACCAGCTACTAATGATAGAATCAACTAACAATTAATGCAATTAGCTGTTTACCAAACAGAGCCACAAACAGAGCCATAATCAGTGAGCAACGTTATGGAACGATGAGGAAATGAAATCCAAGAAATTAAAATCTGAACCAAAATATGATAGAAGGAAATTTAAGTGCACAATTATGGTTTGTTTCTATCATGGAATAACAAATAGAAATAGGCGAATTAAACCAAGAAGAAGAAGAGCCCTACCTTGAAGATTGAAGGATTGATGTCCCTCACAACTACTTTATCAAGCTTAGGATCTCCAACAGGCCCAAAGAACTGGGCTTTGAATACAGGAGAACGAGCAGAAAGGATCAACTTATGGGCCTTAAAAGTTTCACCTCCAACCTCGAAGACTATGTCACAACCGAATTCAGAGTCAAGCACGTCCTTAAATCCCTTACCCATATTGGAAGGTGGGACATGAATGGAATATTGTTTTGGTCCTTCAAGACGAGTTCTAACAACTCCAACGGTACAATTCATGACAAGACAATCGTCCTTTATGTAATCAGATGTTTCTAAGCTTGTTCTTCTAAAGAAACGCTTGTAGCCCCTGTAATTGACAAAGAAGAGACAAATGAAGGAACGTTAATTTCTCAAGATGTTCAGAGAGTCAATGTCAACCTCATACCCAGCACCAGCCTCTCCTTCCGACCAAAGAAGAGGATTCAACTCACATGAGCACTGGACAACAATAGAATACAGTAATTTAATTTCTATCACATTAAAGCACTAAATGGCAAAGAGGCATGTTATCGTGACACTCAGCAATGCCAATTACATCTGGCAATTATTCACCACATAAAAGTAGCACCTCATCTACCTCAAATAAAATCCTGAGTTATGATACCTACAATATTATTTCCCCAAAGAGCTCACAAATTTTTAGTCCAAAGCCACTGTTATATCCCCATATAAATCGAGAAAATCAGATCCATGTCTAGAAACAGAATTAACCATACACAAGTGGCATAAAATGAAGTATAAAAAGAAACATTACCACATGCTTCCTTTATACTTGAGTGTGTAAGGTCCACTCTCCAAAGCACGATCAAAGTGACTATGCACCTTATGCTTCCCCTTGCCGCTCTGATCAACCAACGTTAGCTCAAACAAAGCCCTCACATCTGTCCCCTCACTAGCCAAAGCAATAAACACAGACACATACATGGAGCTATCCTCCGGATTCTTACCATCAGGGTAGAAATAAATTGCCCAATCATACCCAGCCACCGTGAATATATCACTTGATATGCATTTTCCTGCTCCCATTCCCTTCGCCAACGAATAACCCTTAATTGTGAACTGATGCGACCCATTCACCGTCTCGTTTATCGACTTTGAGCATGATTCCTTATCGAGATCGGGCATCAACTCGCCCATTATTACGAATTAAATTTGTAAAGCTCAAACCTTTTGCGAAAATCTCAGCTCTTGCCTATAAAATCGCACGAATTGCAATCGGATTTCAATGAAACGTACCGTCACCGATGCATAGGGCCGTCTTAGGGCCGCAAAACGCATAAATTGGAACAGATTACACCATAAGTACAGAATCCACAAACCCTAGAAGCAACTGGTGTAAAAACTAGAATATTAGGGTTCGCAAAGCAGGAATTGTATGGAATTTGTACAGAGAGGGGAAAGAAATTGACGAAGAGTAAAAATTGGCAGTGGATTTGGCCCGAGAAAAGAGACGACAACTATATGGATTGCGGGGGCGAGGGAGAAAGCATAAAAAGGGAAAGGTTCGATTTTGCTTTCAAATTGCTAGAAAAGAGGAAGAGAGAGAGAGCCGTGTGTAGAGACTGAAATACATTAATGAAGACCTTAATAACGCTTTTGCTGTTTGCACCTGTTTGGTGGTGCCGAACTGCAGCTAGACATTGAATTTTTACCAGCTTAGGTTATTTTGGAGTGTAAAACTCCAAGATTGTGCTTTTATTTATTTAACCTTTTATTTTACACATGTTTTTAGAAAATAAAAATATTCAAGTAAATATGATAATTGAGGATTTCGTACCGGCGCCGGAACGTTGAAATTAAACCCGCCGTTTTGGGTTCAGTTGAGAAACAAAAAACGAACCAACCCTCAGTTTAATCTAATCATACAATCACTAGTACTGCTAGTAATTTCCAGTATAAGAAACAATCAAGTCGCTTTTGAACTACATTTGTCACTACACTAGGATATTGCTTGCTCACATCACATGGACCTCTTCAAAAGGCCCCCGCTCTCAAAGATCGCAGCTTTCTCTCTAATCTCTTTTACCTTCTTTTACTTCGGCAAGCATTGGTCAAATGGCGCTTACCCACAGCTCGTCTTCTTCTCTACCCCTCGCCAGTCTATCGGTATTTCGCCTAATTTCATTAAGGACTTTAATGTCACTCAACTCATTTCACAAAACCAGCCCCAAACCGTCGCCGCCAAGACAGTGTCGCCGGGAGGATCTCCTCCTACGACGTCTCGGACGTTTGGGATAATTGACAGTGATGGGAAGATGAGAGATGAGTTTGAGGTTGGGGAGTTTGATCCGGAGGTTGTGCAGAATTTGGGGAATGAGACTGAGTTAGAGACTCAGCGGAATGAGGAGTCCAGGGTTAGAGTTAAAAGATTTGAACTTTGTGAAGAGAGTAGGAGAGACTATATTCCTTGTTTGGACAATGTGGAGGCTATTAAGAGATTGAATTCGACGGAGAGAGGGGAGAAATATGAGAGGCACTGTCCGGAGAAAGATAAGGGGTTGCATTGTTTGGTTCCGCCGCCTAAAGGGTACCGGCAGCCAATTCCTTGGCCTAAGAGTCGCGATGAGGTACGAGTGGCTATGACTTGTTTGTCGTAAAGCAAATGCAGATGAATTAAATGTTTTGTTTTTGGTTCTTTTGTAATGAAAAGGTTAATGATGGAAAAACAATTTGGAAAGGTGAATTGACTAGGGAATTTGTTGAGTTTGATGATGGTCTGGCATTGAAGTGTTGCTTAGTTGCTTGTGTATCTGGGAAATGGTTTCTGCATTTCTTTTGGAAAAATAGATATCTTGTGTTCTGCTTAGGTTTTTGGTTTCTTTTAATATTATCTTTGGTGTCTTTCCGTGCATTGGAATTGAAAAAATTCGCAATTTGTGGAATCTGCTTGAATTTCCTAACCTGTTTGAATGCAATGTAATAGCGATTCAATATGATTAGGATTTGAATGAGAAGTTCGTTTGACTTTGAGTGGTGGACATCTCATTCTTTGTGAAATTTATGGTACCCTGACTACAAGCTATAGCTTTTAGTTCAAGTGGTATTAGAGCTCCAGGTGTGAACCTGGTGTAGCCCCCATGTCTCATGTTCGAGTTGCAGCACAACCACTGCTTCCAAGCCACCTTGAAGTTGCGCAGAAGCGTGGTGGGTTATAGAGGGTTCAAAGTACCCTGGCTACAAGCTCTAGCTTTTAGTTCAAGTCATCTTTTCCAAAATTCCTTTTAGCCTACTTTGTCCAATATTTTAATTGGAATACGTCACTTCATACAGGTATGGTATACTAATGTTCCTCACGCCCGACTGGTTGAGGATAAAGGGGGACAAAACTGGATGTCCAAAGCGAAGGACAAATTCAGGTTTCCTGGTGGGGGTACACAGTTCATTCATGGTGCAGATAAATACTTGGATCAGATTGCCGAGGTTTTCAATGCCTTATGTCAGCACTGTATCTTGGTTTGATATTCCATCCACTTGATTTATAATGAGTATTTCTTCAATATGTAGATGGTCCCAGATGTTGCATTTGGTAATCACACTCGAGTAGTTCTGGATGTTGGATGTGGTGTTGCAAGTTTTGGTGCCTATTTGCTCTCGCGAAACGTCTTAACCATGTCAATAGCTCCCAAAGATATTCATGAGAACCAGATTCAATTTGCTCTTGAGCGTGGTGTACCTGCAATGGTGGCTGCATTTGCAACTCGCCGATTGTTATACCCAAGTCAAGCCTTTGAATTGATACATTGTTCAAGATGCAGAATCAACTGGACTCGTGATGGTATGTCTATTGAATTTGGCAGTATAGCCAAAGGATTAAGTATACGTGAACACTGGGATCATTTTATTGCTTTTTGAAATGTGAGGCTGATTAGTGAATCTTACAAGTTTTACATGCATTAAGCTTCTAATCTTTAAAAGTTGTACGTGTTTTATGCTTCTAATCTTACGAGTTTCACATGCTTTACGCTTCTAAGCTTGCAAGTTATACCTGCTTTATTCTTCTTTTACTATTGAAAAGATTGCGTTAAATTCTTCCTTTTATTTATTGAAATTAAATTCCTTGGTCTCTGCATAACAAATGTTTTTGTAGTACTTAATAATAAGGTTTTCCTGACATTGTTAATTACTTGCCTTGTCAATTATCTCGCTGATTCTTTTTGAGCTATTCATCATTATTAACTCATGTTTTATATGACATATTGCCCCTTTGCCATTTATGCATCATATGAAGATGGAATCTTGCTCCTTGAGGTCAATAGAATGCTTCGGGCAGGAGGGTACTTTGCTTGGGCTGCACAGCCAGTTTACAAGCACGAGCAGATCTTAGGAGAACATTGGGAAGGTAAAAATCAAATTCTCATTAAACTGGTCATTAGGTTTTAGCTTCTGAAAGGTTTTGTGTTGGCAATTAATTTTCTCTCCACAGGTCATTTTATGAATGACCTGTATTCCTTGATCATCCCCTGTTATTGGTGGTGTCATAGATCAGTTTTTGAGTTTTTAATATGATCATGGCTATTTATATTTGAATGATGACTATATACCCCTAATAGAACCCCCAAATCAAACCTCAGATGCAGACATATAGGGTTCAGGCATATTGGTTTAATGAAGAATCATTTTATATTGCCTGATATTTTTACAATTAGATTTGGCTCATTGGTTATTGTTTTGTAAACATTTGTAAACTCAGAGATGCTTAACCTTACTAGTCGTCTTTGCTGGGAGCTTGTAAAAAGGGAAGGATATATTGCAATATGGAAAAAGCCCATCAGTAATAGCTGCTACTTAAGCCGAGATGCAGTAACAACACCTCCATTATGTGATCACGATGACGACCCCGACAATGTTTGGTACCTTCATCATATTTACATGTCTTCATTACATCCTTGTAAGGCCTTTCTGCTTAGCACATTTAAGAAAAAGTGACAGCAAGCTAAGGAACTGCTTGAATCCTTGTGATCGCAATTTCAGAAATTCTTGACCAATTGTAATTTTTTTCCGAGTCTTTCCTCATGGAACTTCAAAAGACTTGTGAAACAGCTGCTTTCTGTCTCATATTCTGGTGTTTTTCTACAAGTTTCTTCTCCAAGATAGGCTATGCAGATACTCATTTGGTATTTTTGTGGAAAAGAATATATAGATCAGTAATTCCATGCTAATTCTTCTCACGAGATATTAGGTATTACCCATTATAGCTTGTTTGTTCCATGCTATTAGGTATGCTGATTTGAAGTCATGCATTTCTCGGCTTCCTGAGGATGGTTACGGGACAAATGTTATAGCATGGCCTGCCCGTTTGCACAGTCCTCCAGATAGGCTCCAGAGCATACAAATTGATGCGCACATAGCAAGAGAAGAGTTGTTCAAGGCAGAGTCAAAATATTGGCATGAAACAATAGATGGATATGTGCGTGCTTGGCACTGGAGGGAGTTGAAATTAAGAAATATTTTGGATATGAAAGCTGGCTTTGGAGGGTAATATGTCTATTGAGCTCAATTTTCAGTTATTCAGTTACAAATTTCCATTATTTTGCCTAATTTTGTACTTTACGGTTGTTGGTTTTGGTAGATTTGCAGCTGCATTGATTGATCTAGAACTTGATTGCTGGGTCATGAACGTGGTTCCAGTTAGTGGACCAAATACATTGCCTGTTATATATGATCGTGGACTCGTTGGAGTTAGGCATGACTGGTATTACCTCTTGTCCCTGATTAAATTGCCAAGGGTTGGATTCATATTTAGAGTTTTGATATTGAAAGTTCTTGTTGACACTTAGCAATCCCTTCACCCTTGATCACTTGTCTTCATATAAAAATTTGCATAAAGTATTTCTTCGGATTTATCAGGTGTGAGCCATTTGATACATATCCAAGAACCTATGATTTTGTGCACGCAGCTGGCCTCTTTTCTATTGAAAGGAAAAGGTATCTCGCACTTTGTTGAATAGACAAACAAGCTATCTTTTAAGGTGCTGATAAGGACTTTAACTGGCTTACTTCTTTGCATCAGATGTAATATGTCCACAATCATGCTTGAGATGGACCGCATACTTAGGCCTGGTGGCAAGGTATATATACTTGATTCTCTTGAAGTCATGGATGAACTTCAAGAGATCGCAAATGCTTTGGGCTGGCAAGCAACTTTGCGCGACACTTCTGAGGGTCCTCATGCAAGTTACAGGATCTTGACATGTGATAAACACCTTTTGCTTAGCTGAGAGAATATAATTTAGAAACTAGTGGTGATCATGTAAATATCAGATAAAGCACAATTTCACACCAAACATTGTGAAGAAAATAGCATCAGGAGGGAATTTGAATTGCAGAGGAAAGAGAGTTTGTTCAACTTATTATTAACCAACCAGGAAAATTTGATCTACATATTGCATTCTCATTTCTAGAAACGGACATTGCCGTTATTGTTGGTGAGGGCATTGTATTCTCATACTGACAATATTTAGGTTCACCGCAATGATGCTCCAGCGGTGGGAGGGAGGCACTAAAACCTGTTTAACTCTGCATTTGTAACTTAACAATTGCAATAACCTAAAAGTAAAAGCCATCTTCTTTCTCAAGTTCCATTGCACTCCCAGTCATTCTTCTAGACAATGAACCAAAAAGAACAAGGTAGGATCAAGGAATGAAGCACAATCAGTTCAAGGGACTACCAGAAAACAAACATGAACTGTTCAAAAGAAGGTAACTATAAAAATTGACCGGGTTGGTGCCAGAGTGGTCAATTCTCAAGATATTTTGATGTTTAAAGCCAATTCGGCCCCAACCAACAAATTAAGATGCATCGTTCATCAATCTCAAAATCCCTGATGGAACAGTCATGTTGAAGCTTTTAGCACTTCAAATATAAGGCTTCGGCCTCCAAACATGCTGGACAGCACTGTTATATTGTTTGACAGGTCTTTGGCTGGTAGATTTGTTTGAAAACCTTTCCTGCTGTTGCACATTCAAATTCTTGGGATGAATGCCTGTGTTTTGCTTGGCCGAACTGCTAGAGTAATTTTCTTTTCTGTTAGGACGCCCATCCTTTCTAACATTTGTACGGTTCAATGGTGAACGTATTGCACTGCGAACTGGACAAGTTGAGCCATGTTGAACATTAGGATAGCTTGGGTTCCCAACTGGAATTCCAGCAATGAAATGAGATATATGGGGCCTGACCAACGTGCCAAGGATAGAAATCCGAGTCTGATTGGCTGTGGCAAGTTGCTGATAGGTTGTCCGAAATGCTTCAGATATCTTAATCAAGTTTCCAGCACTGACAGCTCTTGCAGTATTTTCTGGTTGCTCAAATGGATCCTCAATCTAATCAGTTTTGAGCAGTGGGAAAAGAAAAAACCAGCAGCGTTAGGAATCACTGCTTTGTTCAAGGGAGATGAACAGAGAGTGACAAAGAGACATACAAATAATGAGTAAGTTCTTGGCAACCATCTCATGTTGCTTTTCACATCTTCCCACTGTCCTGTAAAAGGACAAATTCCTAGTTCCTTGGACTTCAAATGAATGTCGGAAAACTGCATCAATAAAATCGCAAGTAAATCACTAAGGAAAAGGTTAATACTAAAAGACCAACTCTTTTGTAAGACTAAAGAACAGAATTTCAACAAGTTCAAGCACACCAAATTATATGCACCAATATGCAAACAGTCAATTACATAGAAAGATAGTTGAAACAAATCTCAGCATATGTTTTCTGAATCACATATCATTAGAATAAGACCAACTAAAATGGAGGGTCAAAGAATAATTACCTTGGCAAGAAATGAAAGGAAAAGCCCAGACAAAGAACTGCTATTGATAGCTCTGTATTTGCTTGATCTATATTCCATTATATTAGAAGCACAAATTTCTGCAATATTTCTCTCAGCATCAGCTCTTAAGCCTACAAGAAGCCCATGGAAAACAAGCCAGATCAGATACTTCAAACCATAAGACCAACAAGAGTCAATTTTCCATGTAATATGAAAAACAGATTTTCTCAAGTTTCACGCCCTTAAACTTCAGAAATGGTAATGCAAGAGCACATAAATCTAAGAACAGATACCTATAAGATCGTTGGTAGCACTTCTTGGGTATAAGGCCTGAAGAGGAGGTAAAATTGCTGGAGCACAAGTCTACAGGAAAAGGGGGGGAAAGTAACAATCATGGAATAGTTCCAGCAAATCACAAAGACGTGGTACTGAACATACAAGACCAAGCAAGTACAAGTCAAAAATATTTCTGAAGCAAAATGTTAATAGCAGTCATCCCCAAGAACTATTAAACATTAAGAGAGTAAAGGTAAGGGGGGAGGTGAACCCCTCTAGTACACAGGTGTACATAAGAGCAGCACAATATGTCTGCATCTAGAGATGTATAATCACCTGAAAATGGAAGATGACAAGCAAACTAAGGGAGTAAGAGTTGAATGTCCCTGCCTTAGGGTTATTGATGTTGTGGGCTTTGGCCCATTCCTTTACCTGCACAATCAAGAATAATTTAAAGAGAAGAGTCCTCCCTCAGAACCCTAAATGTTCTTTGGTCTTCAAACATACCAGCAAGATCATTTGACGAAAGCGTCCATCTATCTCATTAATCCAAAACAACAACTTGGACTTAATATGACCATGGAGGTTATCAATTGAAATATCACAAGAAATGTTTTGATGGGCACTCTCAGATGTCAAAATTGGAACCCTTGCATTTGGGATAAATTGCAACCTGTGCCATCCACCTGCAGACAGATTTTCTTATATATGAGAACAATGACACTTTAGTAAGGGAAACCTCTTATCCCCTGAGCCTTCCTACTAAACTAGAACACAAAAATACTAAATCATTATTGACTCAACAAGCCTTCTCTCCATCAACATACAATATAACCAAAGGTAGCTTCTGTTTTGGGAAGAGAGACTAGGAAAATGAGGCCAAAAAAAAAAAAAAACACAATTCATCCACTAAAATGAGGACAAACATATTTCACAAGTAAAAAATCAGGCATCATGAGTAGCATCCGGTCCGGAACCAATGCAGGAGAGGCAAGCGACAAAAACATCTTTAATACAAATAAAAAGAGCAACAATTCAAGTTCTAAAAGATTTCTACAAACGTTTTTTAACTCCACTTCACCAAGAAAAATGGCAAAATAAAAAATTATCATATTTCCAGGATCTTATGCACAAGTAGCGTAAAAAAGTTCTGAGGGGAATGCAAGAGAAAATCATGATACTGAAACCTTTCTGCCTCAATGCTCTTAGCAATTCTCCAAGTAGTTTTTGTTTGCACTTCTTCCCTGCAGATGAAATACAGGAACGGTTGGATAGAGTGACTGAGATATCCAAGTCTCCCCAACGAGTGAAAAGATTAGATACAAAAGATCCAAATGGTTCCACAGTTGCCCCTGTTCACACCAATTAAGTAATCAACTCAAAAGTTGATGTATGTCACTGTTTGAACTGACAAATGATCATAGTTCTCCAATTATAAGAAACAATGGCATATAGGTGAAAAGGAACAAAAAAAACAAGATATGATGCATCTTCACATACACTTTATTCTTTCATTAGAGAAAGTTTCTTCTTCAATGTTAATTTAAGCTAAAACCAACAAACTTTCTAAGTTCCAAGTTTTATCAGCATCCTCTTGTACAGTTCAAAGCCAAATCAGAATCAGAAGTCAGTTCTCATATTTGAAAATTAAATGAAATATATTATTCAGTAATAAATTGCATGTAAAGTCATTCGGACTTCACATAACTTCGCAGCATAAGAACCAAGAAAGGAAAAGAAAACAGCCGCAAAATAGAAAGAAAATAGAAACCTTTAGCGCTGCTTTAATAAGGGATGTCAATCAGAAGATTCATAGTTGTTCATAATGATGTTCCAAGACGATTTTACTGAATTTATTACCATTCGAGTATGCATACAGACTGTCGTTAAGATTTTGAACATGTAAGTTGTTTTTGTACACAATCATCAATACTTGGCTTTCAATATCTTAGCATAAGAGCACAAAACTGTAGCAGTACCTCTAAGACTTTCCACAGATCTAACAACATCTTGCAATTCTTGAATAATTTCAGATCGCACCCGCCAATCGTCACTTAAAGGTTGGATTGCATCAAGTATGGCCTTAAGAGTTGGTTCCAACACTTGGTCGACATTCATTTTGTTCACTGCAAGGTAATGCCAAAGTCATGGTTAAGCATGTCATACACTAACTTCAAATTGATAATGTTAAGTGAAAATGCATAGATATGCATAGCATGTATAACGATATACAAACCAGTTACAGAGCGCCCATCCAATTCAAGTAGAGTCTCATTCAATCATGATAAAGAGTTTTAGCTCTAGACAGAAAGACAGGTCACTGTTGGGAAAAGGGGGAATCTATCCAACCATTGATTAAGCTAACTAACACGCTACTTGATCTTGATCAATAAGGGTAATCCTGGTGGAAGGCTGAATCCACCGACATTGTAGGTATAAAATGGTATTCTCGGAGACAAATCACAGAATATATACAACAATAACGTAAGGAGCACAGATGGCGGAGAAACTTAGGTCTGGCACATAAAAAAATAATAATTGAAAAAAGGGTAGGAAAATCCCAAAGTGTATCAGGGTAGGAAAATCCCGAAGTGAATCACAACAGCAAACCATGGTTAGTTTACAAATACACCATCTCCATCATAGATGTTATTCCAATTATAGCCAAGCCATACAATTAAGGCAAATGAATACACTGCCAAACTAGTTACATGCTACGAATGTATCTGCTCACTATGTGCCTGGCATTGCAATGCCAAATCTTAACTACACACACAAGTTCTTGTTATTCATAAGACTGTCAAAGAGTCAATAATACATCTTAAATAGAAAAGAAATTTCTTGAACCTTTAAATTGACTGCCTTCCTCTGAATTATAAAATATAGTGTCTAGAACTCTAAAATATGCATTGTAATGCACATATAATCCAAATTCCCCTAATCTTTAAGAAAAATTTAATTTATGGTTCAAAATATATCACCCTACAGACCAATTCGAAATAAACCCAACATATTAAACAATAAACTTGAAAACTTCATCCAGAACCATCCAGTTCCCTTGACTAAGGGCTCTCTCTGTTTCTTTCATCTATAAAGAACACAGCAAAACCTGTTTATCTAATTTTTGCTAGGTTCGGTTTGATACAGAAGATCCTAAAGAGCAACTCCTTGCGAACCTTAACCTGATACTGCATTTTTTTTTTTTCAATCTTTAACACTTATCATTCTATTGCAACTGCAATTATATATAATAATGGGAGTCCCTAAAACTACACAGTGGAAAACTTAAGACTAACAAATTCATTTAAAATGACAAGAAAGGGAAGGCAAAAAATAGAGAGAGAGGGCCATATTGGGTAATTAATTTATCAAGAATTAAAAGCAGTAGAATCAATAAAAGACGCCACCTTTGTCTCCAAATCAAAACCAGCACCAAATTAGGAAACGCAAACTGAACCGATTACAGAAAGCAAGACAGGCAACTCCACGAGAAAACAGCGTTGAAAAGATGAGATTTACGAAGCATCAACATTACATATTTTACAAAACAGTAAAGCAAGAGCAATACCATTATGCAATCCCGGCAGCAGGTAGCCTTTTAGATTCTTTCTCGCTAGGGTTTTGCGGGCTAAATTACACCCATGATATAAGGGCTCTAGACAGCCAAAGCAAACATAAGCCAACTGTCAATACATACATTGTCTGTCCTCGTGGGTCGGCTTCATTTGAGTTCCATTTTAACTGGTCGCAGTCCCATTATAACTTCGCGGGTAAGGCATTTTAGGGACAGTACAAACAACATCGTAGGATTTATTATGAATTGTTTGAAACGAAGGGAAAGCAAAGCAAGGTCAAAAAGGGGGGGCTGCATCGCACTCGCATATTGTCTTTGGTTTCATCGCTTTTGCATCATTGAGAATGGGGGGTCCAGCCACCAAATGGTTTGATCTCATAAGAATTGTTTCGTGTTTTAATAAGAATTGTTGGTTTATAAATGGTAGACCTATACATTCTGTGTTACTTGTAGAAAGTATACATGAGAAACGAACAAAAGGAATGGATCAAGGATCGCTGCTTTTTCACGTTGAAGGATTCGCATTCATTTTCATAATATCTCCCATTACTCAAAAATTCTTTTCAAGACAAACAAGTTTTATCACATGATGTATCTGATCTAAGAACGTGTTTCTTCAAAATGACCTTAACAATGGTAATCATTTTTTCTAAAGACACCAGCCTCCAAACAATGAGAGTTCCCACAAATATCTTTAATTGTATGAATTAGTAAAAGGGTTTTGCAGTCTCAATACAAACATTCTTACACAATCGAATACTATTAATTGCCAGACTGATATTACAACATAGATCCATACACGGTATTTCCTCATAACAGTATAATGAAGGCTCATGGAGCAGGCAGATTTTGCCTTCGGACCAGGCCTAATTCCCAAGCTGATATCATCACCAAATCTTTTCTGCACGCAAGAAAGAACTTGATGAGATAATCAAAGAACAGCTCTGGAAGTGAATTACTTTATCATAATCAAACACTAGAAATTTAGAAGTTGAGTTTATTCTATCAAATGTAGTTAGTGGATCAGATTAAGAACCCATAATCGAGGAACACTATCATGAGTTACGACCACCAACAACTATAATCTGGGTGACTTACTGACCATTCACACAGAAAAAACAGCCAAGACTGGCTAAAGTGTGACTGGCTAATTAGTCACCTTGACTCTTAGTAAAAGTAGCAAATCCACACAAACAGGAGAAAGGGACTCCAATTATACAGCACCCAGTCACCCAGGTTTTAGAACTCCCTAAACACCAAGTCATTATTCAAATCACCTTGTTGGTGTGGAAGAGTAAGAAGGCCCTCTGATTCTGGCGATTGTTCACGCGCAACTACGAAGCGATGAGCTCTCCCAAGTTTTAGGGTTTCTCCTGAAACTTTATATTTATTGAAACTCACTGGACCAAGGTCCAGTAAGTAGATAGAGAGTGCCAGTTCAGTTGAGTTGACAACCGAGATAAAGCCCAATTCACCCATTTGCAAATTTCAGTATGGACAGTGAACCCAAAAAAAAATTTCTTACCTACACCAGCCTTTTCTTTTCTTTTCTTTTCTGATAATCCATATATTCAAACTTCAACAGTATCAAATTCAAATTCTTCATTCTTTATACTTGTAAATTTTAACCAATATATATACCATGTCTAATCCAAACCCTTTTTAAAAATCATTCCTACCTTTATATTTCAACATATTTTTATTAACAATGTGGTTCTGCCGGATTCTGGCGGAATTGAACGTTGCCGTTTGGATCCATGATTCCGAGTAGCTTTGGCTAGAGATTAC
>JANIJH010000225.1:24884970-24897518 GCA_024520975.1 Erythroxylum areolatum | reverse complement strand
AAAGTCAAACTTTCTAAATTCTTCAAATTTTCACACTTTTTCTTTTTAATTCTTACTATTTAACTTCATTTCAATCAACTCATCTACTTTCTTCTCTTTATTTCTTGATTTTCAACTTAATTTCAATTTAGTCAACCACTTTTCAATATTTCTTATTTTCACTCAAAAATTGGGGTCCAACATCTTTACACTCACACAACTTGCTATTTTTTTCCTCACATCTCCATGCATTTCCTCTATCACTAACTTCCTAACCTTATAACAAACATTGTGACTAATATCAAATCTCATATCTTTCTTCGCAAACTTCCTCAAGTCTATTAGCTTCAATGCAGTGAATATGGGAAGTCTCTAAAGTAATTATTTAAAGACACTTTGAACCCATACTTATGTCTCAAAAAACATAATTGCATATATGCTTCTGTTCATAAAATCTTACTTGCATACATATGTGTAAGCAGTCAATCTATAATATTAATGAGGGCTAAATTTAAAATTACCAAAAACTCTCTAAATAAACTATTTAAATCTTTCACCAAGCTTATCGAAATATACCATTTATAGTACTTACTTATATATCTAGCTCTCACAAATTATTTGGTGTTCCTCATAAAAGTAAACTCCCTTATTTCATCAATAGCCATCTTGTGAAATGCTTCTTTAAATTGGTTAGAAACATCAAAAAATATACCAAGCTCAATCTTAATCTTTTTTTCTTGTGAGGGTTGAATTTACTAATATTTGATTTATATTTTAATCCCTTTTCCAAATTTGAACCACCTTCTTCAAAGCTTTAATTTTTTTAATAAAAATAATGTCATAATTTTGTTCTCGTCATTATCATCTTCATCATCTGTTACATTTGCTTCTGTAGCTGTCCTTTTTTTGTTTTATTCTACAAATGTTTCTCTTAATTTTTTCTTCGACTCTCCCCTTTTAAATGAAGTAGTTAAATGCCTAGATAATTCCAACTTTCCATCATCCAAATATAAATCAAACTCTTTTCTAATCCTTACATCAATAAATAAATTCTCTTTCTTATTCTTGTGGATCAACTTCACTCATATTTACACCTACATGTTCTTGTTTACCTACATCTTTAGTCATAGATTACACTATAATGGACTGAGTGACATTAATGGGTAAATCATCTATAAACCCAATAATAACATCCACCTTAACATCACCATCAAAGGGTTGTTTTGAATTAGATCCATGATCAACATAGATCTCTATCACCTTATATTATGCAATTAGCTTACATATGTCCATCACATAAAAATCACTCTTATCCACCTCTATTAACCCAGTTTTGAGACTAGTTATTGGCACCTTATACATAAACTTACTTGTTTTTAGACCTCGAACACCATCCATAAACATCCTTTTAAGATCCTAATAATAAAAGCTATCAATCTTAATGCCCTAACTTTCTACATTTCCACCCACATATTGAACATCTTCTCCATAAACTAACTTTCCACCATAAAATATAGCTAATTTTCTATCCTAACCATCCATCTCCCTTTACTTTGTTTACCTACATGCAAAAGTGTATAATTTGTTACCATAATAGGAATATCACAATTTGATGAATAACATATTTGGAATAATTGGATAATAGTATAATCAGTTGGAATAGCATAACTAGAATATCACATTGTTTTCAAACTCCATATATGGTATCCATAAAAACAACCAAATATATATTTGACCTAAATCAAGTTATGAAACCAATATATATCACATTGTTTTCAAACTACATACATAACATCCATAATTTAGGCCAAAATTAAGTTATAAATCAATATATTGAAAATTAATTGAATAGCCAAATTTCAAACTACACATATAGCATCCATAATTTAGGCCAAAATCAAGTTATAAATCAATATATTGAGAACTAATTGAATAACCAAAAACAATTTTCAACTTGGAGAATCAAATTAGGCCAAAATTAGGTTATAAGTCAATATATTGAGAATTAATTGAATAATCAAAAACAAATTTCAGCTTGGAGAAACTAACTAGTGCAAAATTAGGTTATGATTTTATTAGGGATAAGGAAAGGAAAAGAATTTTTTCTTAGATCTAAAATATTATTTGAAAAGTATGCATCATTTTGCACTTTTAAGCCCTCCCAATGACAAATTAGATTTAATATTCATGCACACCTCATCCTAGCCCTTTCAAACTTTGAAAGTGTATTGATTTCTATCTATCTAATTGTATGTACTAATTTCTAGCTAAGCCATAATGTCAAGGACAATATTAATTATGTGCAATAACAAAAACTACAAGAGCAATTTGGCAAACCATTCCAGCTTCATCTTCTAAGATATGACAAAACAAACACATATATATAGTATTGCACCATCACTTGTTAAAACATGCTACAAGTTTCAAAGAGGATGATTAGCCTACTCCTGTTTCATTTCTTGAAACACCTTTTGTAGATGATCTGTCATCTAGTTCTAAACGCTTTAGAAGTGTCAATGTCGATTTACATAATAATATAAAAGAACCTTCATATATTCCTAACGATATATCAACATCTAATTACCAAAAAAACAACAAATTTATCATAATTTAACAAAAATCATCACAATTTAACAAGTAATGAGCAAAATTGCATATCTTAAATTAAATATCATCCATTTCTCATACAATTCATCGAATTAATCCAACAATTCATATGGACAAGGATGAAATTCAACTTCTAATTGAAAATCAAGCACCAAAATGGTTTAAATCATATTCAGATGCAAATATGTCATCACCCTGACATTTTGAGGATGAAAATGCCACAAAATACTAAAAAGTTCAAGTAAAAATCAAATAAAATGTGTGGAATAACTTACTTGGGTGTTGAAAATTAAGTAAAAAGCATTGGGCTGGGCCGGAGAAAGAAGAGATACGACAACAGGTGGTAGAGAAAGTAGAGAAAAATGAAGGAAAATAAGGTTTTCTAAAAGTTGATAGAGACTTATATAAACATTTATACAGTCGTATAACTGTCGCGTAAGTCACAGATGCATAAATTAGAAGGGACTTGAGTATCTAAACAATTGCAGACTTACACGATTAGTTACATGATCATGTAACTGACCGTGTAAGCCATACACAAGTGTGTCCTAGGATCATGAAAGTCTCTATGAATGTGTGAGGTTGGAAAATCATGGAATTATATGTTAGTTACACCGTTATGTAACTAACTGTGTAAGTCATACATTAGTGTGTCCCTGGACCGTGTAGGTATCTACAAATGTGTGAACATGTTAAAACAAAATTTTTGTATACATGGGCATATAAACAGGTGTGTGCATGATTGTGTATACCATAAAATTCTTTAAAACCTTGAAAATATTCTTTCAAAGTTACAAAATTCAACATATATACCATAATATAAAAAATTTGCACAATCAAATGAGGATGCTATATATCCTAACATAAAACACACCAAAATTAATAAAATTCTATACTAACACTAAAATGAAAAAATAAAATTAAAATGAAATTTATCATAATTTTTAGGTTACCTCCCATGTAACACTTGTTTAATGTATTTAGCTTGATGTACCCGTTAAGTTTTAAGGTGACTTGGTGAGATTAATATCCTCTAGACTACCAACAAGTTCACCTCCAAGTTATAACTTCAACCGACGGCCATTCACTTTGAAGTTACCTTTGTGTGGATGACTTATCTCAATTATGCTATATAAAAGTACTTTTTCCACTACGAAGGGTCTAGATCATCTTAATTTAAGCTTATATGGAAACAATCTTAGGTGGGAATTGTATAAAAAGAACGTGATCTCCCTCCTTAAATTGCTTTGAATGCTTGATCCTTCGGTCATGATATTTCTTAATCATCTCCTTATACATTTTGGAGTTCTCGTAAGCCATCACTTTCCATTCTTCCAATTTATTAACTTGAAAATTCCTCTTTTCACTTATAAGTTGAAGATCAAAATTCACAAGCTTAATGGCCCAATATGCCTTATTTTCTAATTCTATAGGTAGAAGATATGCTTTTCCATAGACAAGTTTATAAGATGTAGTGTCAATTGGTGCTTTGTATATTGTTCTATAAGGCCATTTAGCATCATATAACTTAATTGACCAATCTCTTCTTTAGTGCTCTACAGTGTTCTCTAAAATTCATTTCAAGTCCTTATGAGCTACCTCAACTAGTTTGAGACTGATATGAGGTGGCAATTCTATGAATAATTCCATATTTTTTAATTACCTTTTTGAATTACGCATCACAAAAATGTGTTCCCTTATCATTAATAATTGCTCTAGGTATGCCAAATGAGAAAATAACTTTTTCAACAATCTTACAATAAACCCATCATCATTTATGGATAAAGCTTGCATCCATTTAGAAACATAGTTAACGTCAATGCCCCAGATATCAAACAGTTCACAAATAAGAATGAAATCTTGAGGCATCTCATCTTGATGAGAGATATTAACTAATCGTTGGCATCTATCACAAAAAACTACACACCTTTGGGCTTCCGTAAACATTGAAGGCCAATAAGAACCTGACATAAGGGTCTTCTGAGTCATTTTATTCACATTATAATGTCCTCCAATGGGTCCATCATGACAATGTCCTAAGATTTTCCAACCTTGGAGTGAGGTACATATCTTCTCACTATTTGGTCTGCATAAATACGAAACAAATAAGGATCTTCCAAAAATAGTCCCTCAAATTAATAAATAATTTTTTCTTTATTGTTAGGAAAGACCTTTTGGCAAGAACTTAGCCACTAAATAATTAGCAATATCTGCAAACCAAGGGGTTTCAAACTTACTTACCTCCTCCAAATTATAGAGGTGCTCTTCTAGGAATGAATCATCAATGTTTTCTTTATTCAACTCCTCTAAATTTGGGTTTTGCTAGGTGAGATAGATGGTCTTCTACTAAATTTTTAACTCGTTCCTTGTTCTTAATCTCTAAATCAAATTCTTGTAATAACAAAATCCATCTAATTAATCTAGGCTTATAAGCATATTTATTCAAAAAATATCTTAATGCAGAGTGGCTAGTATAAATAAAAACTTTATATAAAACTAGATAAGATCCAAATTTATTGAATGCAAAAATCAATACTAGCAAATTTTTGTATGTTGTTGTGTAATTATCTTGGGCATCTGCTAAAGCCCTGTTGGTATAGTAAATTGGTTGAAAATGTTGGTCCTTTCACTATCGAAATACTGCATCTACTACAAAATCATTTGCATCATATATTAGCTCAAAAGGTAAATTCCAATATGGTGCAACCATAATCGGGGAATTCTTTAACTTTTCCTTAAGGATGTTAAAAGCATCTAATTCTTAAGTGAACTCAAAAGGCATATTTTTCTCTAACAACATAGTTAAAGGCCTAGCAATTTTATCGAAATCCTTGATAAATCTTTTATAAAAACTCATATGATATAAAAAAAATTCTAATAACCTTAATTGAGGTAGGGGTGTTAGCTTCTCTATAATTTCAAAATTTGCTTTTATCTACCTAAGTAAGAGATATTATGGCCTAAAATGATGCCCTCTTGTACTATAAAATGACATTTTCCCAATTTAGCACCAATGTCATTTTCTCACACCTATCAAGCACTCTTTCTAAATTATAGAAGCATAAATCAAAACAATCGTTGAAAACGAAAAAAATCATCCATAGATATTTCCGTTATGTCTTCGACTAAATCATTAAAAATAACCATCATCCACTTCTGAAATGTGGTAGGTGCATTCCAATCCTTTATGTTAGGATTCAACCTCTTTTAAGGCTATACAATTGGATTGAACTCCCCCTCTATCAAAAACTTGTGTGTCCAAAAGGAAGGAATGATTCTTCTAATGTCAGAGATCTTCCATGCAATGGCTTTCTTATACTCCTTAAGCATATTTAGTAGTTTTTCTCTTTGATCCACTTTTAAATTTGATGCAATAATTACAGGAAATTTTAGATTTTTTTTACGAATGCGTATTCCAAATAATCAGGAGGTTTCTTTAAATCTATCTTTAATGGTTCTCCGATGGAGGGTTTCAACCTTGTCCTTTTACTTTTGTCGATCCCTTCAAACTCTTTCTTTCTTATAATAGGCTTATTGGCCTCATCTTCATCCTTACTTTGAATAATAAACACCTCTATCATGTCTTTAGATAAAAATTCCTACATAATGTCTAAAGTTGCAGAATCACTAATTTCTATAAAATAACAAGCATCATCATATTCAAGGGGGTGTCTCATGGCATCAGAAAAGTAATCTCTTCTTCTTCTACCCTAAGAACTAGTTGTCATGGCTAACATCAATAATGGCTCTAACAGTGGCTAGGAAGGGTCGACCTAGATTAAAGTTACCTCTATATCTTCATCCATATCAAGTATTACAAAATCTACTAGGAAAATGAACCTATTAACTTTAACGAGTAGATTCTTGATGATACCATAAGATATGTAACAATCTATTGCCCAATTGAATGTTCATCTTAGTGGGTTTGAGTTTCCAAAATCTTAGTTTCTTGAATAATTTATAAAGAATCAAATTTATGCTAGGCCCCAAATTAGCTTAAGCCTTTTTTACTAACAAATTACCAATCAAACAAGAGATAGTAAAACTCCCTGGATCTTTAAGCTACTCAGGTAATTTGTTTTATAGAATTGTTGAGCATTCCTCACTTAGTCTCATGGTAGCTAACTATTCCAACTTCTACTTTTTAGATAGTAATCTTTCAAGAATTGTGCATACTTCGACATCTGTAAAAGAATCTTAACAAAAGATAAGTTAATGTAAAGTTGCTTTAAAAGTTGAAGGAATTTACCAAACTACTCATTCATGCAATCTTTCTTTAACTTAGCGGCATATTGGATGGTAGGCTAGAATTTCTTGATTTTTAGAGGATTCACTACATCTTTAGCTTTCTCTTGACTTTTTTTTGCCATTCTCGTCCTTCCTTTGCATCTTGTTAGCAACTTGCACCTCCTTTTCACTCCTAAGGGTGATTGCCTTCATTCTTTAGGATTTGTCTAGGTGGTACTAGGCAAATTAGTCTTTCAAACATCAACTTTGCAAGCTGACTGACTTGAATTTCTAAGTTTTTTATAGAAGCCTTTGTTCTCTAATGTCTCATCTCCATCTCTTGAACAAGTCTAGACATTATGTCTCCTATATTTGACTTCTTATCTTTAGGTGGATGTTGCAAAAATCCTAGGGGAGGGTTGTTCATTGCTTGCCTTTGATTCCCCCAAGAGAAATTGGGGTGATTCTTCTATCCCGAATTATACGTATTGCTATATGTATTAGTTTGGGGTCTAGGAGCATTCCTATGAAATCCACATGTTTAGGCTGCAGTGCTTGACAATCTTGTCCTGGATTTCTTAGCTCACACACCTCACATTGTATAACTTGAAAGTAAGGATTCATAATCAATCCATCAATCTTTCTGCTCAAAGCTTTAACTTGGTTTGCCAATTGCGCAACTACATCTACTTCATATACCCCCGTTGGCTTGCTAAGTCTTGCTTAGGAAGAGCACCACTGATATTTGTTCATAGTCATGTCTTCAATGAGGTCATGAGTTATTTATGGTGTTTCATTATTTAGAGTACCCCCAATTGTTGCATCTATCATCTGCCTTGTAGTCTAATTTAAGCCATTGTAGAAAGTTGGAATTTGTATCCATAATCGTAGACCATGATGTGGCATTTTCTTAATATCTCCTTGAATATCTCTCAAGTCTCATATAATGTCTCTGAGCCAGCCTAGGAATAGGAAGAGATGTCATTCCTCATATTGGCAGTCTTTGCTAGTAAAGTACTTAAGAAAAAACTTCTGCACTACTTAGTCCCACGTAGTACGTGATGATCTAGGAAAAGAATTCAACCATTGCTTTTGCCTACTTCTCATTGAAAATGGGAATAATCTCAATCTTATTGCATCATCATTCGCACCATTGACTTTAAATGTATCACAAATCTCTAGGAAGTTTGAGATATATGCGTTAGGGTCCTCATACTGTATCCCATTAAACTGGATAGACTATTGCACCACTTGAATGATACTTGGTTTAATCTCAAAATTGTTTACATTAAAAATTGGTCTCATAATGTTGGACTTTTCTCACATCAAGTCCAATCTAGCATAATCAAACATAATTCTTAGTTGGTCTACAATGGTTCCTAATTCTCTGGTTGAGCTAACCTTCCAAGTCCCTTATCTACCAATCTAACCATAACTCTTTGAGTTGGGTTCTGTAGAGATATCTACAAGTTGTTTTCTCAATCTCTAGATCTTCGTCTACTATAGTCAATGGATTACCTTATGTCATAAAAGATCTATGAAAAATGAGAAAATCGAATAGCTAATAAAATAAATAATGGGATATAAACAAAAAGAAAAAATCAAAATAACTAATAATGGATAAATTAATAATTAGGCTTTCTTAATATCATAGTCCCTAATAATGACACCAAAAACTTAATGTGCTATGATATTATAAGTTTTAACTGCAAGTGCATGGTGTAACTGTAGCTAGCCTTAACAAATACAAATTAATCCCACGAGGACTATAAGTACTAATATTAACCTTTTTTTCTATTATCTATTTGTTGAATCAAGTTGTGGATTTAATTCAAAGCTACACTAAACAAAATAAACTAAAGTACTACGATTAAACAATATCCAACAAGTAGTGATCAGGTGACGAATCCCCATAAGATATCTTAAACATTAACCCTTTATTTTTCAATTATAATTATGGATTATTGGACCGTTAAAATTTTTGTATTATGTTAATATCTTTCTTAACACTATTAATAACCAACTCTTAGTTAATTAACTGAAATCTCTTTTTACTGAAAACCCTTAAGATCGTATTACTTGATTCGTGAATTTTATTTTTAAGTTTGACCATAATCTGAAAGATTTATGTTGATTTGTCTGTAGGTTTGCATGCAACTCCTTCCAACTATAGTAGATGTATTCAAAAGAAAGGATTTATCAATCTCATTAATATAAAATGACACATTGAACTAATATCCCAAATATATTAGTTCAAGAATATAAACACATAGTTGAATCATAATAAATCAATTAATAAATTTGCATTGAATAAAAGACTACAACACTCCATCCATCCCGACTTAGGGTTTATCACACATAGGCACTAAACATATTAGTTCGTAAGGATAGAAAATAAATCCATCATTAAGTATTCAGAAGAACAATTAGAAATAAAATAATTCATGATTTATATATCCTCCTTTTATCTTTAATGAAATCTTCTTAAAATTTAGATCAGAGGTTGCTTTCTATTAGATCTTTCAAATTAATCTTTGTGTTTTCCTCATTCTTCATTAAAAACTACTTCTTCTTTCCTTTTTTATATACATGACCAAATAATTTCCTTTGTGTTTTCTACAGCCTTCATAATTTCCTTTTATAGTAAGAAAACAAGGTTTCTTGAATCTTAAAATTCCCTATAAATCGTGACTTTATACGATTTCAAAAGCCTACATGGGTTATATACATGACTATGTACGTCACATACATGTGTATCTTCACATGGGCATTAACAAGTCTTCAAAGCTTCATTCGTTTATAGTAGTTTGCATGGTCTTTGTACCCGATTGTGTATCTCCAAATTTGCCTTAATTTTCTTATTTTATGCCTCAATTTACTCGTTTTCTTCTATTTTAGTTTATGAAAGTAATTATTACCGAAAAATACATTTAAAGTAAAAAAAAGTATCAAAAATATCAAAGTCTCAAATAACAAACAAAACACAATAAATATATGTATAAAAATCAATTAATCGTTTATCAGGTATCCTTGAAACAACAAAGATGAGAGGAGAGGACACAAACAACGCCTAGCCTTGAAATGACGTCTAGCCTTCAAACAGTGCCTAGCTTCCCAGTCGCAGATGAATGAAGATGCAAAGAGAGATGCCTTGAAAACGTCCCAATCACCGCCAGTCACAAGGACCACGAAAAGGAAAGATATTGCTTGTCGGACGTAAGACGACGACGTAGCTGAGAGGGACGATGCACAGAGGTGAAGACTTGAATCGGTTGGGGTAATTCGTGTATGGTAATGTGTATTTATAGGTAATGGGGATCTAGGTAATAGATAATCCTGTTATTGATTATTGTGTATGATTAGTTGACTACAATTTTTTCAGGTAGACAAATACATGATAGGAAGAATAAAGCTTTCGTTAACCATATCAGTAAATTAGTAACAAAAAATAATATTTTGAACTTAATTATTAAAATTTTAAAAGATGATTATTGAATTTAAAATTTTTAAAATTTAGATATTAGGTTAAAAATTATAAAAATTGAACACTTTAAAAATAGTTATCCCTATTTTATTTAATGTTTTATTTCATTAAATTTATCATTTATGTTTATGGACATTCGAATCCGTCTGCTGCACTGACATTTCGCGAGATGTAGACTACTACTGTCTACTAGAAAGAAGTTTGGACTAATGATGGTTATTTTATCACAATAAATTAATTTTTAATAATTAATTAACATGTATTAAAAACATAAACTGTTATTATATTTATATAGACTAAAGGCCAAGATTGGAAAATGGATTGTAACCCAGTTTCATTTAAATTTAACCCACGTTGTACTTCATTAGTGCAGTGCAAGAGAGCCAATTTGTGCAATCGTAATTGACTGTAACCTAAAAGCTTAAGTGAATATAAGATACTGATAAATGGAAGTAAATGGACATTAATCAAAAGACACAGTCATTCTACATTCACACCACGGCTACCCAAACAATCTTCAAATTCGAATCGTTAGATATTTCATATTCTATAAAACATCATCGTGTAGCTTACGTTAAATAGGATCGTTTCATATGCATATAAAACAAAGAATCACGTACTTGAATTCTTATTATACTTCTATCAGTTAAAGAACTTTTATCGCCAACTTTAATTATAGAGATCTTCTTGTTACCTACTGTACTCTTGATGGAAGAAGAACCACTCAATAAAAAATATACACTCAAATGTATATACATGTAACGTTTCATTCTTCATATAACTACCTTTTGTAGTTATTTCAAGAGTATTGACTATTATACCCTTCCTAGGTGTATATTAGTCATTATCTCCCACTTATATATAATAGGTTTAATCTTATTAAAAATAAACTCTGCAATGCTCATACTTATTCAATAATTAGTGTGACTAGCATACGAAGAGAGAACATTGCCATAAATCTGTTTAAGAGTATATCTCGATTAATAAATTGATCTTGAGACTTATGAGTCCTTGAATAGATATTGTATACTATACCCTAAGTTGTATCTCGAATTGTGGCGTGCACTTTATTCCAATGCATGTAATATAAATGAGTTGTGACTGATGTTGTTACTGATACTGTTTGTTGGATCTCGTTTCCGGAACCCAACCTAGAAGCAAACCATCATCGAACATCTAAAGCGTGGTTCCTTGAAATCTCTTCTTGCTTTGATACCACCGATATTGGGACCCGATTTTTGAAACCGGAGCCCAATCTCGGAAACATAAATTGAAAACATGTACTAAACGTGAGCGGACTTATACTTAAACAAAGGGGCAGAGCAAATCAAAAGCGGAATCCATGAATCAAATCGGATCAAAAGCGAAGGAAATCGAAAGCAAATCAAAGGTTCGGAATCAAAGAAAACCAAACGGTCCGATCAAAACTGAAACAAGTTTCCGACATCCGAAAAAAATGTACTTTGAGGAAACGTTGCGTTGGAAACCTATAAGACTATCTTGTTCCAACCAATCCAATTTGGTATAAATTTTTCTTTTTCATCATTTTCATTTTACTTAATCTCATTCAAGCAATCTTAATATCCCCTTAGGAAATTCATCCTCATGCAAACCTCAATTCATAAAATCTTCTTAACATTCATTCTTATCTCATCCGTATTCATATCCAAGTCATATTCATATATCAATTCATTATATAAACCATAATTTACTATTGTATTCCGTATACAATCCATAATTCAATGAATCCCAATTCTATACACAAGTCCAGAAGTCACTTACATCATAAAATACATGCTTACAACATTTTAATGGCATTTTCAAGCCATATACAACACAAATACCTAAATCCAAAAATATAATAATACACATATGGGCAACAAAAACCTTCATTTTCTTTCACCCGATCTTCTTCTCATCACCTGTGGATGGGAATGAAGGGGGGTGAGCTTATAGCTCGTGGGTAACAGCTTATAACAGAAAAATAAGCAAAACCGTTCAAAAGTTTATTGTCATATAAAATCCTTGTTGAAATTCATAAAACACTTATTTCTCAAACCATTTTCAAAAGCTCATTATCGTCGTACATTTTTGAAACCATAGTAATTTCGCATGTAAATAATAGATATCTTCATCTCAAAATACTTGATTTTCAAACAATTCATGAGCCATTTTAAAATCATGTATGCATCAACTTGTTCACATGTCATAAGCACATAACACATCAAGATGGTTTGGGTAAGTCCAAATT
>JANIJH010000225.1:24858906-24871585 GCA_024520975.1 Erythroxylum areolatum | reverse complement strand
CAAAAGAATGAACAATTCAAAATATGCAAAGTGACCTACTAGCCCGTCCCAATTTACCAATATACCCTTCCCATCGATGATGGGATGTTACACATATAATATGTATGAATTTTATTATTTAATAAATTAAAAATATCTATAGTTATATTATGATACATATAAGATATATAGTAGTTATATACTAAAAATGTTAATTTGATGTGATTCTTTATGTTGAAAAATTTAATATTATGGTATTTTTAAATGGAAACTAATATTATAAAATTAAATAAAGATTAAAAAGTTTAATTAACCCTTTTATTATATTCTTTCAAACTTCGCAATGTAATATAACAATAAAAAAGCTAACTTTAAAAACACATATAGCAAAAGTAGAGAGTAAAACGGAGGATAATATTGTTATTAAGTAAACAACTAACTCCAAACGCTACACTTAAGGAGCTTTTAACCCAACCAGCTTATTACCAAACAAATAAATAACTTTTTAATACAAGGCAAATAATTAATTAGGGTAAAATAGCTAAAAATCAACTTTTCAATTATTTCTCAAATACGCCCGATATCCAAAAGTCAGTTTTTACTTTTTAGGCCTATTTGTTTTTAATCGAGTACTTTCAAGCCTAAACTAGTCAAACACAAACAGACAAGGATTAGCCTGTGGAGATATGGTATAATAAACTTAAACAACTGACTTAGTGCAAGTGGAAGATTATTGATTTATGCTCTACTACTAATTAATTAGTTGTAATTCAATGATATAATTATTTGAAGACATTCTTTATCTTATACATATTATACGAATAATCATATGACCTTGAACTCAAATATCAAATCATACGTAAAATAGTGGATATCTTTATTAGTTCACAAGTATAAGATATTTCAAATACTAAAAACCTTTAGTATATTAGCTATATACTCAGGCTAGAATAAGTAAATGAATTTATATTCATTTTTATAAAACTAATTATCAAAATTCTTAGACTATCATATATTCAATAATTGAAAATATATATTTTCTCTCTATGAGTAGTATGTCTATACACACTCCTACTAAATAGTACAACTATACTCCCAGTAACTTTCTTGTAGACATGATAAATCCATAATTATTTCTAAAATCAACATTTTAAATTTATCATGAAAGTGAATCTTTCAACACGTCGTATCATTTCAACTATATATTAAATGATTTGATAAAGACATTAGTTTTAATTAGATGTACTGTCATGAGAGTTGAACTTTTTGAAATTTCATCTTACTCTTACTACTTATCTTGATAACCATTATTCTATAAATGTTTATTAAAATAAAAATTTTGCAATAAGGTATGTAAGATTATATGCAACAATTTGGATACTTTATAACTTTTTAATATTCAATTTAGATATGAACGTATTGGACAATAGATGTTATAACTAAGCATCACACCAAAATTATTAATGTTGACTCTTTCAAAGTCTTACCATTCTATATCTTATATGAAATTATGTTAATTGATTTATTTGGAACTATCAAAGGTAAGTTATTGTATTGAGCATAATAATAAAAATAAATAAACATTGTATCATATAATATTCCATATCTTATTTTTCTCCTTACAAAAATCCATACTATTATGATATTTAGTTATAAGGATATTCACTAAAGAATCTTATTCCTTATAGTTAACTAAGAAAATTTGAATCACACCACATTAATCTTATCAAAGTGATTCAAAATTATCAATGCTTAATTTCTACTTACATTTAAATAATTTAAACTTTTCAAAATTTAAATAAATATTTCATTTAATATGTATTGATGTATCATATAAAGTCATTAGTAGATATAGTGAAATACAAATATTCATTCTTTTATGAATTATTAACACATCCAAACATATAATATATATCAAATTTAACAATTCAATACTATCATCATCCTTTCACCAAAGGTTGTTTTGATTATTCTTCAACCTAATAGGTTTCATACATTTTATATGATTCATAATCAAAATAATTCCTATGTCCTTGTAAAGTTGATTTAACCAATATGGTATAATAAGATAATCTCAGTTATGTGACTTTGTATGCTTGCTACTTATGTTAAGCATAAGTTTCTATTTGACCCAACACAGAAACAATTTGTATAAACTTCGATCAACTAATTTTGCTCAACAATCTATTTCTATTATGCCTTGAACGTTGTAATAATGTTGAATCCAAAGTCGTTATCAAATACTTAAAAGAATATCATATAAAGACATTAAAAGTCATGCAATCATTTTCCTTTTAATGATAACTATTATGATGTTATACCAAATACCTTCAATTATTATCCATATTTATGCTTTTAGTAGGATAAACTCAATGAAGTAATTTCATTAAGGTACTATACCTTTCAGCTTTACCTTATGCAACTATTTGTATTCTATTGACATCCATATGATATATTTCCATTAAAATTTATTAGAAGTTAGTCAACTCAAAATGTCATTATTTTTATCATCTATATGATATTGACATATCTTTAAAACTTTGTCATTAAATACTTAACAAAGATTAATAGCAAAATTGCATAATAGATATATAACTTTCTTTTATCCAACTTTGAGAACTCTTTTCAAACCTAACTTATGCCTAAGAAATTTAGTTCACTAATACTTAATATTAACTATACTAAACAAAGGCAATTTTCACTCAAAAAATATAAATATAAGAAAAGTTAGTAATATATTATATGTCATAACAACTAAATATGATTAGAAATTTAATCATCTTCCACTACTTTATTCGAAATAACAATCCTCACTACTATTCAGAATAATTACTTTAATATCTCTAGTGGACTAAGATCTCATTCAAATTTAGTTAATCTTGAATTTACTTAACAAACCAGCTAAACTTAAATTAGTTAGATAATAACTTTAATAACCAGATCTTTTATAAATCTTAAAAATCTTAGGTGACAACTAGTATTCAAAATATATGTTATAGGTTATTCATAACCATACCTCTAAATTCATATAATCATAAGTGACTCATCTAAATCATACAATTTTAGTTAAGTATGACTAATTAATTTAAATAAAACATATTTGGGCTAAAGAGACCTTGAGTTGCTTAACAAATCATGTAATAAACAAAACTTTAGTTTTATGTTTAAATAATGGAAGAAAACATTTATATTTTCAACTCGTACTTACTATTTTAATGAGAGATTTAATTTCAATCATCTCATCAATCACAAAAATGCATGTAAAAATATCTTATGTATAAAAATACAATCATACATAACATACAAAGCATGTATTAAAACATGTCATTCAAGCACATATAATCAAATTATATGCATAAAAATAATCAAAACATATTTGATTCTAGTTACGAATCTTCATAATCTAAATTAATATTTCAACTCTTTAGATAATTAAATTAGATTAAGCCTATTGATTTTCAAATTACTTAAATTTTCATTCCAAATAGAAATTTAATTGGAATTGAAAATAATTTTTAAAATGAAATTAAAAACTATTTCTAATTATCTTAAATCCTTTAATAAAATTTAATTAAAAATTTTGAAGCCTCATCAAAATGCATGTTTCTGATATAGGCTTCTTGGTATTATTTTAGGATCCATCTGTACATTTTTTTAAAATCTTTTTACGTCAACTTACTTCCACTACATCTGCGTCGTCTCAAGAATAAGCAAGAACATAAGGAATAAACAAGTTCCCTCTTGCTTTATTATCAGCTTGTAAAAACTAGTAGGAAGTTAGGTAATAATTAAATTAAATTAAACTATTGATTCCTATATAAATTAAATTCATATTTTTTAACAAAAATTCAATTTCCCTTATGCTCCACTGGTTCCCACCTTTGTTTAGAGCACCACCTATGTTGCTTCTACATCTCCCCCATCCTTGATGTTAGTGAGTTCTTCTCCTTTTAGCGATTACTCCATCATATTCTTAGGTGATTATCACCCTTATTTGGCCCCTTGTTCTAAGGGCGATTTCACCTTTGTCAGTGGTGATTGACATAATTGGCTCTGTCCGTACAAATGCTGCAATAAGTTGTTAAAGCTTTTATAAAAGTCAGGCTAAGCAATAAAGTATCTCGTATTTTTCCATCCGCTTTATAATATCTTGCTGCCTTCTATAGCTTAGCCTGAAGCAGTATCTTAACCAACCCTAGGTCTAATAGAAGGAAGCCCAACAGCTAAACCAGCAATAATAACGGAAGCAACAGAAATCAATGGATTCTTGATAAGTTCCTCTCACCAAAATAAAGAAATGGTTAATGATACAATCAACCAAAAAATTGTGAATTCATTATTCTATTCCATTGACAAGATTTTCATCTAGTTAAACTAGCTATGAAATCTAAATTCAATTAATAAGATTATTGAATCATCAAAATGACTTTGTATACAACATGTATAAAACCAAAGGCATAACCATCAAACACAAGACACCCAGATGCACATTCATACAGAACTTATGCAATCGATTCTTAGAATTAGAAAAGCAATATGTGTTTTTCAAGATCCATGAATCAAAATAGAGGCAATAAATGCATATTATCCAATTAATAAGAAAAATCATAGTTTTTTTAGTAATCAATTTCCAAATATGGGAGAGCATGTACTAGAATTTATAAAAGAAAAAGAAGGTTAGTTGTGATTTTAGGAATAACTCAAAATTAAGAGGAGCATATGATGAGTTATCAAAGACAATATAATTTCCAGAAAACACAAAACAAAGGGTTTCATTCTTAATTTTTAGAAAATTAAAACAAACATTAATTGATTAGGCAAATATGTTAAAAGAAAATTTGAGCCTTAATTTTTATCAAATCAATAACATAAAGAAAGTTAATTAAGTTAAACAATTAAAGAAGGCTCTCAACCAATATTGAACACAGTAGAAAATAATTTTTTTATCGTTTTTACGAGATCTATTTAATTGAATAACTTGAAAAATATGAATCATAGATAAAAGGGTCGAAACATATATCATTCAGATCCTAAACAAAATTTTGTTCTCAAACTATTAACTTTAAAATGTTCACGTATCTAACCTATAATGATATCTAAAAATTAAAGAAAAAGACTTAACAATTGAGGAGAAAAAAGTAAGAGCCGTAGCTGCCTTATGCCTTCTTTCTATTTATAGAAAAAGAAACTAAAGTTTCTTTCTTATTAAACTTAAAATTTCCAATTATAATTAAAGTCTAATTATAATTAAAGTCTAAGTCTAATTATAATTAAAGTCTAAGTCTAACTCTAATTATAATTGTAATTACAATTTAATTAATAAAATCAAATATCATATATTTGATTCTTGAAGTTTCTTAAGCTTCACAAATAAGTCTAACTTAATTCAAATTGATTTCTCTCTTTTTAACTGCTCTTTTATCTATGACTTATTAAGTTTCTAATATGTTGGCAATAATTCTAAATTATAATCATAATTTATAAATAGAATTACATAAATAAAAAACTTTTTAATTTATCTTTAATTCTTCAATTAATCAATTTATAATTATAAATTAAGATTGATGTTTAGCGATATGTCATGATCACTCAAATATTAGGAATGTCAAAGTTGTTTGACTGAATCTGTCTATCCTTGGTTATGATATATAATTTAATGCTTTCTTCATCTAATCTTCTAATTGGACATAGGGTGTATATTTAGTGTCTACTCTATTGAATACAACCATTTCATTATTTCTAATTAGTAATTAATTTATAATTGATACTTGAAAACACATTTTCAAATTTCAATTTACTCTAGCCAGAGAATTCCTTAAATCACTACTAATTAAGAATACTGAAACATTCTGTCTATTTACTTTAGAGTGATGAATCGTTTATTGACTTATTTAACTATTTCTATATGGTTCATAATATATCCAAGTATTATTGACTTAGTTACCCTATATATAGAATAGGTCATAAGTAACATCAAAATATAGTGATTCCCTCATAAGATACTTTGGTAATCTCATGTTTAAGGATCTATTAGACAATCATTATAATGAGAAAATCTAGTGACATATAAGTAATACCATTTGGGATCCTCATAATTGAGTTAGTTTAATAAAATTATTCTTGAATAAGCACCCACATATTTGTTTTAGTATCTTTATACTTTAATCTATTAGATTAATTACTTCACAAATAAATAAATATAGATATAGATATATATAGATATAATGTTTGCTAGTTTTTCCATTTTATCAATATCTCGTCTTGATGTAACTACAACTGAGAACATTTTACAAATATTACATAAATGCAAATTGAATCTCATCACTATGATCTCATCATAATTTTAATTACAAAATAATTATTCCATAGATTTTACCTTTAGCATTAAAATATCAAATGTAATTAACAAAAAAATAGTGCATTTAATTAATTTTGTTACAAAATTACAACTAACCGACTGACTATTATTATATTTGTTGTTGTTATTGTATATTAATTGTTATTATTATTGTTATTATTGCTATTGTTATATATCGAATAATTAAGACAATAATGACAACAATAATAATTTCGCTAATAAAAATAGAAGTGGTGGTGGAGAATTTAACAAGCGCTCTACTTCACGTTCAATTGAATAACGATTCCACCATGGTAGATATCAAGAGAGAGATTGGAACCCAATAGCAATTGCAGCATTGATCTTCTCATATTGTTCCTAAAGCATAGTCAAACCATTTGATGATTTAGGAAGAAGCATGTTTAGTCGATTTTGAAGCTGGAGATGGATCACACTTTTATCTCCTTCTTCAATCCCCTCGATGATTTTTATTAGGGTAGGCCTAGCTTTTCTTTATGTACCATATAATTTCTAGTTTCTTTTGTGTGATCAAATGATTGAAAAGGAGAGATCATTTTACAGTGATGACACATTGCTTTTATTATTCATAATGTGGTTTATCACTATTTTTTAAAATAATTGATATTATATAAAATCTAGACTTTTTTATATTGCTATGTGAAACAATTAATATAAAAGTTAGAACAAACGATTGAATTTACTTTTTTGAATTTATTTTTCTCTGACACTTAATGGTCAAGAGAAGTTTAAGAATACATTAATGAGAAAATGCAAATATCTAAAACAACGTTTTCATGTTAGGTTAAATATAAAGATGATAATTATATAGAAGAACATCTCACATCAATTTGATTTGGCAGACATTTCGATGGAATTTACTCTATTATACATGTAATATTTTTTTAGATATAAAGACCATACACCGATAATGTTTTGAAAAAAAAGTACATGTGATTCAAGTAAAAAAAAGTAATATATGTGTTGCTTTAAATAATTATAGTGTATTTATAATTTTATAGAAGTGTACAAAATGCTATTTGATAATAAAGGTAAGTTTAGACTTCCATTCTTAAGGTTCTTTTATTCATTTAGTATATTATTAACAATATAGTTTGTGGTTTTAACTAAAAAATAATGAAGAAGAAACATATTACTCACTTGAGAATAACTTTCAAATTATTTTAAGTGATCTTATTTTAAATTATTATCCTCTTTAAATTTAGTCATCTACAAATTTCCAATTTTGTGAAGAGGGTGAGGATATTCAAATTTAACATGATGAAAGTATTAGATGTCTCCTCAACTTGACCTATAAACTCACTTTTTGCTATAATAAATTACATCGTCTTTTCTATATTACTCTTTCTCTCCTACCCTTACTCAAATCCTTTCTTTCACCCTTCTCAATTAATTTTTCTCTTTTCTGTCCTCCCCTTTTGTGTTCACCCCTCTTAGCCCCTAGTTTTCCTCTTATTTCAGTTTTATCTAATAGGCATTACCCTCCATTCATGACTTTTGATGGTTTCTCACCACTGAGTTTAACTTTTCAAACACTTCTTTCTTCTTCCCCTTCTATTCACCTTAATCCATCCTCTTAGTAGCCCCTCCCTGATCAACTTGATAACAACATTGCATCCCCTATCATAAGATCTTTCAAGTTTCAATAGATTCTACACCTGAACTAAAACTTAGCTTTTATCCTCCCGATCAATCTTCATACAATAGATTTGTCTCTTCTCCTTTAGAAATTGTAAAAGCAGGTGCCAATAAATGGAACTCCATATTGCTTGGTTTCTTTCTAGACAAAAGAGTGGCATTCCTAGTGACAATATGATGGACAATAAGCAATTGGACGTTGCATGGACTATATGATATCCTTACAAAAGGTGATGTTGTCATCCTATTTAGATTCTTCAATTCAGATGATGCAAAAAAAGTTCTTCAAGTAGGACCTTAGCATGTAAACAATAAGCCCCTCCTATTTTAAGTATGGAGATTTGGAATGAAAATGGAGGACATTAAGTAAGAGAACATACCACTTTGGATTTGCATACATGGTGTTCCTCTTGAGTATTGGACCACCTTTGGTCCTAGTCATATTTCAAGCCTCATTAGTAAGCCTATTTGCATGGATCAAGCTACAATTGAGATAAAGAGCATTTAGTTTTCTAGGATATGTGTTCTTGTAATTTATATGGCTAATTTACCAGAAAGTGTCCCTATCATTCAATTAGATGAGAAATTGGAACCTTTTGAGGATCAAATAAAAGTATCCTATGCTTGGAAACCATAACTCATAACTGTAAAAGTCTAGAAATCAACTGGCAAGATGTTCAAAATTGGGGAATATTAGGAAATCATGGGATTAAGCACAAAAATGATACTCAAGCACCATGTGCTACTAATACTAGTGAAAAAATAGTCAACTTGGAAAGGTTATGGACACTATTAATGATAACACTCCAAATGAAGATTAGAACATTATAGTTAGAACATTATAGTCATACCTGTAGAAGCTCCGAAAATAAGTGCTGTAGGTTGTAATCGATGAAGGTACCCCAAGTAAAACTTAGCTGAGGTGGGGGTGTCTTAACAAGAATTTAAAGGCATGATTATAAGAACAAATAAGAAAAAGAAGACTCCATATATGGAGTTAAAATCATGAATATTCTAGCTTGGAACATTAGAGAAGCCTATGCCCCCTATAAAAAACTTTTTGTTAGTAGCTTGATAGCTAAAAATAAATTAGTTATATCTGGGATTTTGGAAACTCACGTGAAGCAACCCAATTACAACCTCCTAAAAGTTTTGCCTAGGGAATGACATCAGATCTCAATCCATGTTAATTATCCAAATGACAGAATTATAGTTGTCTATGACACTTCTCTTATGAATTTCACTATAAAATTTATCTTTAATCAAATGATTCATTTGGAGGTTTTTGTAAAGAGTATAGTTTATTCCATCTGTTTCGTCTATGCTTACAATAGCTTATACTAAAGAGCATTTCTGTGGAATCAACTAAGATCTTTGGCAACTGTATCTTCTTTTCCTTGGCTCGTTGTGGGAGACTTCAATTCATTTCTCAAAGTAGAAAAAGTAGATGGCATCAGGTCAACTAGTAATCCTCATCTTGATTTGAGACAATGGTTGATATGTATTTAAATATTTGATCTTCCTCTTGGCAGTAGCTTCTTTACATGTTGTAATAAGCAATCGGGTGTCAAATTCATTAGGAAAAAGCTTGATAGGAGCCTTACAAATCACTTATAGCTAACTACATTTTAAAGCAATTGCTCTACTTTCACAAATTAGGGTCTATTTGATCATGTTGCTATTATTACTCACCTTACTACTATAACTTTGTCTCCCCCTTTAGGTTTAACAATTTTCTATTAGATCTAGCAGGCTTTGAGGATGGTATTAGGAAGGATTTAAATGATTGTATCAGGCGTTCCAAACAATTTATCTTTGCCAAGAAAATTACTCCTTTACTCTTATTAAGTAAGTGATGAAACTTCTGTTTTAGAATAATATTGACAACACTTATCATCTTATTAACACTACTAGAAGCACAATTGAAAGTATTTAACTTAAGCTTCATAATGATCTTACTTTTATTCATCTTTTAGAAAAGGAGGAAGAAGTTATTTGAATTTTTCAAAAGCATTGCTATTTTATTTCTCACTTGTAAAGCAAAGATCTCGAATTGAATGATTGAAATGTGGTGACAAAAACATTACTTTTTTCCACAAAGCTATGGTTTCCAAGAAAAATAGCAACATAATTGTATTCTTGCATTTGAATAATAAGAAATTGGATTCATAAATATGTTGCTTCAAGGGGACTTTGATTACTTCAAACATATTAGGTATAAGACCCCACTACCATAGAGTATATACCAGAACATCCAGAGGATATTCAAATACTATATGGCATGTTATAGCAGTTATGTTCTCTTATATGGCATGATAAAGAATAACACAATACTTAAAAAAAACTACTACTCTTCATTCTAATGCAAATGTGATTAACACTGTAGTCATTAAAACAAATATTTACATTACCAAAACATTTGAAAGTTGACAAGATTTTATACAAAAGTTTTATATGACATAAGTAAACTACACAAAACAATCTATTATTCTTCAGACGTTAGCCGACAAACCTTTGAGCCATTTCTTAATCTAAAACCGATCTTCTAGAGTAACTTAGGAACTAGTCTCCTCTCTCGTACCTAAAAAGCCACATTACAATTTAATGAATTTTGTGACCTAAATGAGCTAACCATCATCGATGGACTCACTTACATCAAATACGCAAATATGTAACATATAAACAAACTCACAACATTCCTCATCTCAATAAGACATAATTAATGTCACACATTTCATATACTCTTTCAGATCTTATATATATATATATCCCAACCAATCACATTAACATCAATTACTCAAATGTAGCATATCACTTTATCATCACAATTTTAGAAACATATTTTTAATCATATAATTCAGAATCATAATGTACAAATGCAGATGCATATGAGACTTGCTTCTATTTTCATTTTGTTATGACTGAGCACCTATTTCATTGTCCCATATCCGTTGTAGATACTGGGATCATTTAAGTACTATCCCGTATCTGCTATAGATACCGGACTCATTAAACACTGAGCCTGAGACTCTTATATGCATAACTAAGCTTAAAGCTCTTTTTTAAGTTGGCTACTCTAGTCACAACTCTTTTATGTGAACATGCATCATGTAATAGAGTATAATAATTCACATAATATATCATCAGTCATTTTCAATCAATGACCACATTCAATTTTTACAGCTCATCAGATCTAAGTCTGGCATTCAATAAATAGTTAAGCATTTAATTTCATTATTTACATTCAAATCATAAATACTCCTAATCTAGTCTCGAATATCGAACTTCTCGGCTAATAAATTGTCTGGAATCAATAATATCACAATTAAAATCAGATCATTAACACTTTAATAATTGGAAGTTAAATAGAAATAAATCAATCCTAGTGAGAAAATCTAGGTTACTCATAGTACACTATAGTATACGCTATTGCCTAGATGGACTGACAATATCTTGATGATGGCTTTCTATTTAAGCATCTATATATCATACAATACACACATAATTCACATTACAAAGTTGATCAATCAAATACATATTTACTTATGTAGATAAATATATGTGCCACGTTCAATGCATGTCCAATGACTATCTTAGTTATGTTTCCTTAATCATAATTCATACTCATTCACATATTGTCACTTGGATATGTCTTGTTTGCATTTAGGTTAATACCTTAAGTAGACTTGATCATGCTCCATTCATTAACCATACATTTACTAACTCTTTTCTAGCATTACAAATATTTCATATAATTCATAATTCTCATTCATTCATTCTTAATGAATTATTAATATCCTTTGGAACACATTTGCATTCATAAGAATTTCTTCATTCCTTTAACACTCCTTCTTTCCAAACTTAGATGCATTGTTATCAAACATTATTTTCCTTAAAGTGTAACATCAATTATCAATCAAAACTTGTCACACATTTAACCAACTTTTCCAACATCAAATTATGTTCTTTTGAAACCTTAATAAAGTCCGAATGCATCATAGTTAGGTACCTTATCCTTAATTGGTTGAAAATCACACAAAAGAACATTTTCTTTACTTCCATGCCATTTCCACAATCGTGTATGGCTTCCCACAATCATGGGATGGGTTATCCAAAAGTCCTTATCCAATTCCTTCATTAGTTTTTCCAGATTTTCCTAGGATAGGTTTCGAGCCAGTTTTGTATGAATATTATGACATAAAAATTGAGGTTTCTAGATAATATTTTCTTCTAAACAAATGTGCCTCTATATCTTAAGTTTCTAATGAACTAAATTTCATACAATTTGGTTCATTATTCCTAGAGTTATACCCAAAATGCTTCAGACTATTCTCAAATAGTGACAGAATCCAAAACTCAACTTCAAGCCAAATTTCAAAACCCTTAAAGTCAAAACTAAAATTATATTCCTCCACAAAAATTCTAAAAATATGTATTTATTTTAATCTAGAATTAAAATCATCCCATTTGGATATCTACAGACCAAGTTATGGATAAAATACCGATGTCTATTTGGTGAAACCTATTCAATGACACCACTACAACTAACTCACGTCTTACACCTTATTCATGCCTCAATTAGACTTGAATTATACTATAATTCCTCATTAATATCATCTCCAATTCCAGTTCAAAATTATTCAATTGATAGCTCACAACTCATTGTCTTTCATGCATCAAAAATCA
>JANIJH010000225.1:24824131-24844946 GCA_024520975.1 Erythroxylum areolatum | reverse complement strand
CTAGTGCAATACCACTTCATATCCATTCAAACACCAACTTTGTTCCATTAAATCCTCTAATCCTTACTCATTTGATTTGTCAAAACCACAAATTCACCTTATTTACCATAGTTGTTCCTGGGTATATATCCCATGCAGCATCACCACTTATAATGCTCATATCTCTCATCTCTGATATCCAAAATTTACATACTTTATACTGTTGGATAGCTAAGAGGATAAAATACAACTTCCAAGAAGACTAATTTGTCTAATATAGCCTAGATTAACCCAGTTTTTCTCCTAAAGTTAGTACACAATTTTTACCCCTATGGAAACTTGAAATATGTAGTGTACAACTACAAGATAAAATAAACACAAACACAAGGGAAACTTCTTCAATTCTCAATTCATTTCTAGATCAAAATGAAGTTCATACATAGCTTTAATTACATATCAATATTACATCAAAGTCTTAACACAAGATACAATAATACATTGGATGCTCAATGCTCAATATGCTTATAAAGCTATCCAAAAGTCTAGCCATTAACTTAGTACAAACGCTAACTATCTTGGAATTTGTCCAAATGCCTTGTAAGGATCACTAATCTTCACGATCTGCACCTGAGGAGTGGGAAAAAATATTGGGTTGAGTTACACAGCTCAGTGGCTAACATATTTATAGTCATTGGCGATGAGCCACACAATCAAACATATATGCATCTATTCATATAAGCATACTCATTTTATCTTGATCCAACAATGTAAGTTCAATATTCATAACTCATAGTTCAACACATCATCACATAAAATATATTGGATGAAATTTAGCATCAAAGCATAATACTCAACTTCATCATAACTTAACACATCGAAATGTAAACGCACAAACAAATGGCTCGAGGGTTCTGTGCAAATAGAATGGAGAAATCTATGTTTGCACCATGAACATAATGAGTTCATTTTCGGAGCTCATATGCCACAAGTGGGTAGCCAGGAGAAGGCTCTTGTTAACGTGCATGTGACGAACAGAATGGTTCCACTCTCGCCTAAACACAATCAAATCTCATGCTCAATTCAATCAAAAGTTTATATTCTCATGCTTTTTTCTTCTTTCCATTTAATTAAAATGCCAAGATACAAGGCATAGCATAATCATACTCACAATTCAATCTTATCAAATGTCATACCTCATAATGTAATTTCCACATCACAACATTTCAAAGCAAGTCAATTTAGCACACAATACACATACAAGGCATTTGCTCATTACACAATAATTATAAATAAAATACCCACCTTATAACTCTTGAAAATCTAAACTCAAATTTTCCCTTCCCCTTGCGTTTGAGTAGGATTTTCTTGATTTCCTAAAATAAACCAGTTTTTTGTTAAATTCCAATTCAATAAAAGCCCTAAAACTTCAACATCACATCAAATGAAATAATTGATAAATTGGGTTTAGTATTAACTAACCCATGATCTATCTAGGTTAGAAAAGCCAATATCTAGTTTAGAAACCCTAAAAATCAAATGGGTCTCTCAATCATCTTCTTCCTCCAATTATTCCCAACACAAAAACCCTTTCTCACACTAAAACTCCTTCATTCTTAACACAACTCATTTCTTTGATAAAGCAAGAAGAAAAGATGATGAACTTACCTTATAAGCTTGATTTCTTCTTCTTCCTACAATTTCTTCTTCCTTTCTCTTCTTTCTCCACGATTTTTCCTTCTCTTCTTCTTCTTTTCACGTTTTTTCTTCTCTCTTCTCTTGACTTCCATGACTCCCTCTCTTCCCTTCTTCTAATTCAAGCCCATTTTATTAGTCTTTCTTCCAATTATACCCCTCACTTAGTTAGCCTTTCCAATTTTTCCTTTCATCTTAATATAATGCCCATTTAACAATATAGTCCATTAATATCATCCTATAGTCCAATTTAATTCTAATCTTTCTATTTAATAACCCCAATTTCCTCTCACACTTGCTAAATTAATGACTAAATTAACAAATGATATAAAATAAACAAACAAATCATAAACAAATAATTAAACGAATGGTAGATAATTTAGAAAATTTTAAGATCCAATAAGATTGCTACTTACTTGTTAGGCTAACAATTCAGCTCAAAACTCTAGATTATATTAGCCCTCCAAGCAGGAAAAATTCATCACAAACTCAAGGTGAAGAAGACCTAGTTTCTGTAAAAACACAAGACAACAAACAATTGATCTCTTGGCTGTTTTGCGAGAGGTTACGGTGTGAACTTTATGTAACAATTTAGCTAGAGTAAAAACTAGAATAAAGAGAAAATTTTAAAGCAATTTTGGTGGAGAGAGGTAAGGGAAACAACAGAAACATTATTGCTACAATTTGCTTCATCAACATGCTAGGTGCCACCAATTTTCAAAGACATATGTCTTAAAGCATGGAATCCACTTGCCCATTTCATATGTTGCCATTAATCCACACATTAAATTTCCATATGTCACCAATTAATCAGTCCATATGTCGCATTATAATTAGTCCACATGTCACACAATAATTGGTCCATTTGGCAATTAATTGACTATGCCAAATGTAACCTAATTATAGGCGTAATCATCCTAATTTTTTTTATGCATCAATTTATCCTACACTTGACATTTTTTAATCCAATTGTACATATTAATTCATCAATCTCCTAGTTAATAATAATTAATTCCAATTTACTAATTGGGATCCAATCAAACCAAAATTCAAAACATAACAATTCATAATCCACATTATAGTCACTTAACATTTTTCATACCCCAGGACATGTCAAATGAGTGCATATACTAAAAAAGTGTACAAATATCATTTAGTTTATGAATGTTAATGTTATGCATGTATATGCAATGCTTGATCTAAGGGTGAACCCTAAGCAAGTTTCGGAAAACAGGATATTACATTAGGAGCTTTATTAAGTGCTAACTCCTCTAGTACTTTTCTGGAAGAAATCAAACAGGATTGTATCACTCATTAAGAAGCTGAAGACCTATTTAAGCCGATCAGGATATCGTAAATTGAATATACCTTGAAATCTTTGAATCCACATAAGGCCCTTGGTCTAGATGACGTCAACTCATATTTTTTCAGCAAGTCTGGGACTTGAATAAACATCTTCTTAATGATGTTATCTTGGAATTATTCAACAAAGGAATCCTTTTATTTGAGCTCAATAGTACATTTATAATTCTTATTCCTAAGAGTGGTGAGTAATTGCACTTCTCTAACTTTTAACCAATGTTTTAAAAACCAAACTAGACCCATTGGTTCAACCAAAAATAATATGAATTGACTGGTTGTTCGGTTTGATTTCATTTAATAACCTTTATATATAAAAAGTCGGTCGGATTATTAGAGAATCGGTCAAAACCGCTTGGTCGATACACCTAAACTACAGAAATCAAAAATTAAAAGCTCTCCTTACCTTTGGTCTTCACGGTCTTCACTTAGCTTAGCAGATCTCATCGTCGTCGCTTCCATTTCTGGGTAAATAAAGGTGATTGTTTTAGATTTCTCTTCTCCCTTTGGTGTTTCATTTGCTCTTTTTCTCTATGCTCTATGGGTTTTCCAATTTTTCTTTGTATCCTCTTCTTCACAGTGACAATCACTAGGTTGGAGCTTATTCTCAGAGATGGTAGATGAATGGGGGGCATATAAGTATGGTTAAGGAAAAGCACATCAATTTCTCGACATTAAGGTACAAGCATTAGCCTAACTAGATAAACATAATTAACATGCACTTAAATTTATCTAGCTAGCCTGAGGATGATGTCAAAAAAGTGAAGGGGTCTCTGATTGTCCATCCTCTCAATGGCAATACTTGGTTAAAGACTTGAAACTTTGATTTTCTAGATTCTAGAAAGGAGCAATTTTCCAATTTTCAACCTTTTGCTAATGCTATAACTTTTGGAACATTGGGGGTTATAACACCAACACATAATGATTTTTGTGGATTAATATTAAAGAGTTTGATTGAAGAAATAAGAAATGATATCAAATAATATAGGAAAATATGGAGTACAAGTGGTTGTTCTATTATGGTTGAAGAATCGACTTTAAGAAGTAGGATAACTTAGATAAACTTTTTGGTATATTATTCTAATGGCAATGTGTTCCTCAAATGTTTGGATGTTTCTCACATTATGTATTTTGCAGATGGTTTATATAAATCCATTAAACAAGCGGTGGAGAAAGTTAGATTTAAAATGTTATGCAAGTGATTACCAATGGTGAAAAATGTTACAATGTTGTTAGGGAAAGATACTTTCCCTTTATGCAACTCATTGTATTGATTTAATACTCAAGGATTTTGGAAAGATGGAATGGATAAGTTCAGTTATTGAATAGGCTAAATCTATAACTAGATATATTTACAATTATAATATGGTTTTGGATCTTATGAAAAGGTTTACTTTAGGCAATAATATTGAGCTAGAGGACCAACTCATTTAGTTACTAACTTTACCACATTGAAGTAAATGGCAGAATTAAAACCTAATCTACAAACCATGATTACATCACAGCAATGGTTGGACTATCCATATTATAAGGAAATGGGAGGATTGACAATACTAGACATTATAAGTAATTGATCATTATGGCCTTTTTACATCTTGATTATCCAATTAACTAGTCCACTCTTGCAGCTTTTTGTAATAGTTGGCAGTGAAAAAAGGGTTGCAGTGAGATATTTCTTTGTAAGAATATATAGAGCTAAAGAGACAATTAAAAAAGAACTTGTTAAGAGAGATGAAAATATGATTGACTAGAACATTATAGATCTCAGGTGGGGACAACAACATCATCCTCCTCTTCATGCTATAGGCTTCTTTTTAAATCCCAAGTTCTACTACAATATAGAAGGAGATAAGCATAATCATATTAATTCTTGTTTCGGTATTGATCTATAATTCTATATGATTTCTAATGATGGACATATAGTAATTAGGCTATATGTAGTTCTCTCTTTTATGAATGTAATTTTTTAATTAAAAAAGGTTATTCCATATAATCCTCATCTAATTTTTTTAGTATGCAACATTATGTTGAATTTAAATTTTATTTTCGGACTGATGTTTAAACTTTAAAGAAATATATTTAAAAAGGAACATTGAAAAATTATTAATTAGTAATTTATATATTATTGGTTCATCATATAATAATAAACATTGGAGTATTTTTATTTAATAAAATATTTTATTTTTACTTACTTTTATAATTTTTATTTCTTATTTATTATATACTAGTTTTATAGTGATTTAATACCAGTTGAAACTTTAAACCTTAATCATTTCCTTTATCATAGTTGATGCCCAATCTGGTATTTAAAACATTACTTTTGACCTATTTCATGTTGTAACATAATGTATAAAATAATATCCAAGATCTTGGCTTAGAAGCTGAAGAAGATGTTTAATAATTACATTGAAGAAGTAGCAAGGATTGTCTCCTCAAGATTGATTTAAAGAAAGCTTATAATAGTGTGGACTAGAATTTCATCCTTAACACTCTTCATGCCATGGAATTCCTTGAAATTTTCATTTAATGGATTTCACAATGCATTACTACTCCATTTTTTAAAGTTCTTATGAATGGTCTACCTTGTAAATCTTTTAAAAACTACAAAGGCATTCGATAAGGTGATCCTATTTCACCTTACGTCTTTTCTCTTATGATCGAGGATGGAAGTCTTCAATAGAACTCTTTAAAGGATTATGGAGAGAAAAAAGAAAATTAAATTTCATTCAAGGTGTAAAAAACTATAGATTACAAACCTCTACTTTGCTGATGATCTCATCCTCCTCTCCAAGGCTAATCATATTTCTATTTCTGCTTTAATGAAAGCTATAAAAATTTTCAACAATCTTTTTGGTCTTAAAATCAACTGATCTAAAATTGGTTTCTATCTTTCTATATTTTTAAGACAACCATAGGACAAGTACAAAGTGTAAGAGCTATTATTGGTTTCCGATTTTAGTCCCTTCCTATGCTTTATCTTGGCAATCCTATTTCAACCTTTAATTTATCCTCAAAAGACTTCAACATCCTTGTTGATAAGATTATTAGCAAAATCTCCAATTGGAGCTCTAAATCTCTTTCCACTACTGGCAGAGCTCAACTTTTTTCTTTTGTCCTAAACTCTGTCAATATGTTTTGGGCTACTCACATTGCCTTTCCCAAAAAGATCATTAAGTTTATAAAAAAGTTGTGTAGCAAATTTCTGTGGAGTGGAAATGATTATTCTTTTAGAAAGGCTAGAATGCAATTAAAGGAGGTATGTTTGCCTAAAGATAAAGGAGATCTTGGAATTATATCTACAAAGATGATGAACATTGTTATACTTTCTGAAGATTATGGATACTAATGATTGACAAGCAAGCTTTATGGTACAAATAGGTCAATGAAATTTACATCAAAGACAAAAGCATCTGGAGTTTAAAGATTAAACCATCCTCAACTTTATCTTTAAAAGCAATTATGAAACCTAGAGAATTGTTTAGAAAAGATTTTATTTCTTTGATTGGAAATGGGAGGACAACTACCTTATGGTTTGATAATTGACTACCTGTTGGACCCTTATACAACTTACAAGAGATGGAAACTCTCAAACATCATATTAGGCAAAATATGATAGTTGTTGAAGCTTTGGCTGGTAAGCTAATTTTCAAATAAAGTTCCATTTCTACTTCCTTTTGGTCATAAATTAGCCAAACTTGCATCAATTTTGAAGAAGACAACATCATATAGAAGCATATCAAAAATGGAAAATTTACTAATTAATCATGTAGATTGGTTCTCTAAAATCGTTTTGGTGGGATTCCTTGGTTCCAATTTGTTTGGTCCAAACACCTAAACCCTCGAGCCTTCCTCACATTGTTGTTAGCCATGAAGGATAAACTACTAATAGTTGACAACTTAAGAAAGTTTCTCAACATTCCTAATTGGTGTATCCTTTGTAAAATAGTTGAGGAGAGCAATAATCATTTGTTTTTCCAACGTGACTTTGTCACAACCATTTGGAAATCACTATTACACAGGTGTTACATTTACAATGCTCCAAGTGATTGCAATTCTATTAAATTTTGGTGTTTTACTATTAAATATCCTAATAGGACAGCTAAATGGTGTTTTTGCTTAGTTCCATCATTCCTTGTCAAAGCGATATGGGATGAAAGGAATACTCATATTTTTCATAATAAAAGCTAACCATGGAGCAATTCAACAATGTAACAAGATTCTCCTATAGATCAGATGCTATATTTGTTAGTTTATGCCCTTGTAGCCAATCAGTTGGATTCAATTTAATGTATGATATTATTATTTAATTAATAAAAAAGCATTTTTTATCTTTGTGTATTAATTTAATTACATTTGATGTTTTAATACTAAAGGTAAAATCCCTAGAATAATTACTATGTAATTGAAATTATGAGATCATAATTGTGAGATTCAATTTACATTTACATATTGTTCCTCAATGTTCCTAATTGTAGCTTTATCAAAACGGGATATTGTTGACAATAAAAATAGCACATATTATATTTCTTTCTTATGAAGAAAGTAGTTGAATCTATAAATTAAAGTATGTAGATACTTAAACTAATGTATGGGTAATTATTAAAGAATAAGTCACTGAATTGATCCGACTATGAGAATCTCAAATAGAATATTACTTATATGTTTGTGGATTTCTTCATAATAATGGTTGTATAATTAAACCTTAGACTTGAGATTACCAAGGTATCTCATCCAGGAATTATCTTATTTTGATATTACTTATGAATCATCATAGGATAATTTAGTTGGTAGTATTTGGATGCAGTATGAACCATATGGAGATAATTGAGTAAGTCAATAAAGGATTTGTTACTATAAATTAATTAGAGAGGTATCTTTAGCCAAAGTGAACTGACATTTAGAAAGGTGTTTTCAAATTTCAATTATAAATCAATTACTAATTAGCATGAATGAATATGATTAGATGAAAAAAAATAGATATTGTATCCATACTCTATCTAATTGGAACATTGGATGATGAAATGATTAAATTATACATCATAATTATGCATGGATAAGTTAAGTCAAATAACTTTGATATTCTTGATATTTGAGTGGTCATGACATATTGCTAGAAGTCAATTTTGATCTATAATTATAAATTATTTAATTGAAGAATTAAAGATAAATTAAAAATGTTAATTTATCTTATTTTAATTGTGAATTAGAATTATAATTTATAATCATTGTCAATATATTAGGAACCTAATAAGTCAGACATTAAAGAGCAACTTGTGAAGGAAAACTTAATTTTAATTAAGTTGAACTTAATTATAAAGCTTACGAAATTTTAAGGATCAAATATGAAATGTTTGATTTTATTAAAATTAAATTGATTATAGTTAAAGTATGACTTTAATTATAAATAAAGAATTTAATTTTAATAAAAATTACAAAAACCCTAATATTTTTTTTCTATAAAGAGGAATAAGCATCAGAGAGCTAGCACTCTTGTTTATTTCCACTCAAACGTTGAAAAGCTGCTCTTTGGATATCGTTAGAGGCTGGATGATTGAACAACTTGTAGTTGACATAGTGAAAGTTTTTTCAAAGGATTTCAATAAGAAAGCAAATAAGGTACGATTTCTTATGATTTATATTCTCGTTTTATTCAAATTATTCAATTATCGAAATCCAAATTAAAACTATAAAATTTTGTATTCCTTTGTGCCCATTATTCGATCACAGTTGGTTTTCAACAATATTAGCGTGTATAAATCCAAATATTATATGCATTTGAAAGTATCGTTAATTTTTTCAAGTTCGTATGTCCACGATATACGTTTCATATTGGAAAATAGTACATAAAGTCAACAAAACTGCACAGATCAATGTACGATTGCACGTACTTAACTTCCCTGACCTATGATATTATATGTATATGAGTTTATAGTTATTTATGAGGAAGAAAGTAGAATTTATAGTATTATAACACGAATTTTGAAGCCAAGTCGTCTCAGAAGTTCCAACTCGTATCCAAACTAGTTACCTCATTTTCAAATATGGTTTCCTTTCTCTTTTGTCTAATTATTAACAATTTCTATAGACACACTATGTCTGAACAATTAATGCTAATCACAAATTCATGCAAACTAGAAAAATAAATATTTAAATAATTTAGCTTGTGGTTTAAGTGATTCTTTTGAAATTTAATGATTCTTTTAAATTTTTTATTTGAGTTTTGTAAATTTCTTAATATCTTTTAATGTTATAATTTTTTAATCCTTTAAATTTTAAAGTAATTATTTGAATCAAATACGTTATTATACTTTTAACTTATAAGGTTGTAAAAGATTGATTTAGAACACATCATCTGGAAATTAGTAAATTTTGTTTAAGAAAAGAACAATTTCAAATTGTATATAAAAATTAAATTAAATAAACTTTCCACGTTTCAATAATCTATATGCCCACAGCGTCAATATGCTTTGTTGGAATACCGTGTGATAAACATTGTTCAAGCATTTCCAGTGCAAGTTGGCCACTACATAGCTTTAAAAAACTTGTAGGATTCTTTCAACAAATTGGCTTTTTATGGCATAAAAAAATGAGGTCAAACTACCATGTATAAGAGTTACCAGAAAATGTCCAAACTCTTGGTATTTCTTATAGGTTCACAAACCCTTAGAGCAAAGATTATAAATAATGTACATAAAAAAATTCCTGTATCTTCGTCTGAAATGTTGCAAGTCAGCTCTTAAGCCATTGACCACATCATATAAATCATAATTCATGCTTGCACTTATCTTTTTAAATCAAATTGACAGTTTGTCCATGAAGCAGTCAAATGGATGAGGTTAGCTATAAAATCCGTAGCTTTGTTTACTACCAGCACACTGCAAGGAAAAAACAAGTCATCAAATAATTCTTTGTGCGATAGAGCAACTCAAGATGGCTGTAGGGAAGTTTGTTTCATGGATTTTTCTTCAAGTTGTGACCACTATTTTCTTCCTAGGTCTCACAAATGCCGGAGGGTTGCAACTAGGTTTCTACCAGAGGAAATGCCCTAGTGCAGAACTCATCGTCTATAAGACTGTTTACAGCTTTGTTTCTAGAGACCCAACTCTTGCTCCCTCTTTGTTGAGAATGCATTTCCATGATTGCTTTGTGAGGGTGAGTTTAGTAAGGCTAGCAAGGACTCCAGGATTAAGATTAATTTATTTAGCTGTTCATGAACTAAAGTTAATATATACATGCACGTTTAAGAATATTTCATTTCTTTCCTGACTAGTTTATGTTTTCAGGGATGCGATGGTTCTGTGCTGTTAAATTCTACAAGCACTAATCAAGCTGAGAAAGATTCTATCCCCAACCTAAGCTTAAGAGGGTTTAATGTAATTGATGCCGTCAAAACTGCACTGGAGAGAAAGTGTCCTGGAGTGGTTTCCTGTGCTGATACCTTGGCATTAGTTGCTCGAGATGCAGTTCAGATGGTACTCAAATTACACCTAGCAATCCAAGTTTTTAAATAGTGTGCTAATATGTGTTTTGGAGTTATTTCAGTGATTGCAGCCATGATAAATTTAAATCAATCACTAAATCTCCAACAATTAGATATACAACTAATTGATGTTGATTCCAACAATGTCTTTAGACTTTTCTTAATGAATCCTTTTTCTTTTTTGTTTTCCAGATTGGAGGGCCAGTCTGGCCTGTTCCCACTGGCCGTAGGGATGGAATGATGTCTATTTCCTTCGAGGCTTTAACAGGATTGCCCCCACCTTTCGCTAACATTACGCAGCTAAAACAAATGTTTGCTGCTGTGAGTTTGAGTGTAAAGGACTTGGCGGTTCTATCAGGTAATAACCAATTACAAATTAAAAGGAACCAAATCAAAGCTAGCTGATAAGTAACCAGAGTTTGAGCAAGAGCTTTTCTTGCTTTTACAGGGGCACACACCATTGGTATAGGACATTGCGGTGTGATCTCAGACCGTCTGCGCAATTTCACTGGTAAAGGTGACACTGACCCAGCATTGGATCCCAAATACGCAGCACAGTTGAAGGTAAAATGTAAACCAGGAGACACCAACACAGTCCTTGAGATGGATCCTGGAAGCTCCAAAACATTCGACGAGAGTTACTACACTGTGGTATCAAAAAGAAGAGGTCTATTCCAATCTGATGCAGCTCTACTCAATGATGCTGAAACAAGAGCTTACGTCACACTCCAATCTTCCATTAACCGTAGGCGCATTTCTTTCAAGCGGGATTTCGCAGAATCAATGGTAAAAATGGGTCGCATAAGTGTTCTCACAGGCAACCAAGGCGAAATCAGGAAGCGGTGTGCATTTGTCAATAAACAATAACGACGAAGTTTGTGTGAGTATTGTTTTACCTGTAAGTAACAAAAGAAAGGTTACTTCTATATTATACGAGTCATTCTTTGGGTTTTGGTTTGAATTTGAGATTCTGGGTCGGGATGTTAATTCATGTTGTGAATTGTTCTACCTCTTATCAACTTTGTTTTAATGTGAATTTCAGAAATTAAACTCTTTTTCTTAATGTTAATACCTAATAAAAATAAATTTAATTATTCATATTTTTTAATGTGATACCAATAAATTTATTTATACTAACAAAATTATGAAAGGTCTATTATTAACTTTTGTTCGATTAAGAATATTCTGTAAATTAAAATGTAAAAATATTAAAAGATTTATTTAATTATAAAAATCTTAGAAGTAAATTAATATATTATTTCTTTGATTTTAAAAATAAATAATTTCTCTAGTTATTCATTTAACATACCGAATTTATATTAATACCTCAGTTTTGATTTTGGAAAGAACTCTGTAAAAGTAAATAACGGCTCTTTGAAAGATAAAAGTGATGGACATGGCAATGAATAAGAGCTTATGTGCAATAATCCATATATCGAAACAATAATCTACAAACCTTAAATCTATTTTTGAGATCTTGCATATATTTTATAAAAATTCCTTCAAAAAAATATTATGTACTTATAACCTGAATTATAATTTTTATTTTGATAAAAATGTAAATGGAATAAAAAAATTATAGTATTTGGTTTCTTACATAAGAGTAATTTAAATAGATATAAAGTATTTAAAAATAATTTGAGTTTGAAAAATATATATCTATTAAAATGCCAAATAGGATTCCGATTATCAGTTTCCAACATAATAAAATTGCTAATGATAAAATTCTTATAAAGAATAAAATTAAATCTTCTTTTAGTTATCGTTATTTTCAATTAAATCATTTATAATCATCAAACAAAATTAATGATCACTTAAAATTACAATTTATAATTAATTGATCGAACGCAAAGACGTAAGCTAGTAATACAAGCATATTCAAGTATATTAATTTGCACATGATCTATAAAACTTATCGAAACACTAATTTGTATATGGTGAGGAATCAGTTTTCATTTTCAAGGAACATTGGGGAATGAAGTTCAAAGCAAACCAGTTGGACTGCATTTTTAGAGAATCACGGGATTGAATTTCAAAGCACATCACTTAAACCATGTGAAATCATAAATCACATTTAAAATTAATTAGCAATTGTAATATTTTTCTTTGTTTGGTTTATAGTTTATTTTATGCCAAAAGTGTATTTTAGATTCTAATATTTTAACTAAAATATTATATAAATCTTAATGTTTCAATACATACAAAACAAACTCTAATATTTTTAAATTGTTCAAAGACCTTTAAATAGAAAAAATTAAACGAATTGAATTTCTAACTCTGCACAATTTTTATTAAAATGTTTAATTTATTTATAATCATTTTAAGTATTCTCATTATATTTTATACTTAAAAATTACTAGCTAATTTTAATTACTCTATCTTAAATCTTAATCCCCCAAGGGACTTGTGCCGCAAAGTTGCAGACTAGTAACATTGTCGCATAGTCCTATATTGCCCTCTAATTATGCTTCTTGAAAAGCTTTATTGTTTGAAGCAAGACAAGTTTACATATTGCAAGCCACCCAGTTGCTCCAAACTTGTTGGGATTTAATGAGTAAGGCTACTGTGGGAGATGTTTGCCCAGCAAGTTCGAGAGTTCTGCAGGTAGTGAACCTACTTACCCATTTCATCTGGAATCTTTCCGCTAAACTTATTCTTGCTTAAGTTCAAGAAATGCAATTTTTGAAAATTTTCAATGTTTGTTGGAATCAACTAGTTCATTCTGCTTGTACAGAGGTCCATATACTAGAATATTTGTCCATGACCCCATCTCCATTGGTATAGCATCAGAAAGTCGGTTGTTGCTCAAAATCAATTTAATCCAAGAAGTCTAATTTCCCAACTCATTGGTAATTGTTCCCTCCAATCGATTTGGAAAAAGATTAAGGCCTTGGTAAATAGTTAATCAACTATTTTTTGGGGAATTGAGAGGTATTTGGCAATTTGACCATGTCAAACCAGTAATAATTATGTTTAATAATCAGTTAATTAGGTTGAGAGATTGAACTCAATATGTTGTTTTTGAATAAGAACGTTTTGCTTCAGTGACTAAGAAATTAAGGGATGAAAAGATGATTATGTCCAAAAGGTATTACAAATTACGCAAGTTGTCATAGAGGAGAGGAGAGGGGAGAGAAAGAGAGAGATAGAGATAGAGTATAAATAGAAAATTTGTCCTCTCGTTTCCCCCTCTAGTTTTTTTTGAATTTTTTTACTTTTTCATTTTTTGGATAATAATTTGATTTGATTTGTCTGTGCTTGTGATATTATGATGATTTTGTCTCGTATTGTTGATTTGATTTGTATCATGTCACGCTTGCAAAAATAATAACCAAATTAGCTAGTTAGATTTGATATCATTTTATTTTTACTCTTAAATGGTTATGCACTTTTGCACTATTTGTGATTTAAAACAGTTATAAGTGAGGTGGAGCTGTAGGACTTTTTTTTTTATTTTTGACTATTACTTAATTGTACAAATGAGTATACATTGCAGATTAGTTCTCCTGTAAAAATATGGTCATTTATTATCACTTTATATGATTTTTATTTGTTTTTATTATAAATGTTAGGTTCTTGTATGATGAAAGGAACTTGGCTTGGTTGTGATCATACATTCGAGTTAGTAAAACTAACTAACTAATGAAACAATTGCAGATTGATTAACTAGTAAATGTTAGTTTTTTCAAGTCATATCCTGATAAGTCATTTTACACATAAACAACTAATAACAAACAGTTAATTTTAAGAAACATCTTTAAATAAAAAGCTAATATTACCTGTTGGTCAAATCAGCTATATTAATCCGTTGTTAGTTAATCGCTAATAGAATCAGCTAGCAGCTAATTCTGTCTGTTGATTGCCAAATAAGGCCAAAGTGTTTGTAGTCTAACTATATTTTAAAACTCAGATGGCATCGTACCTATAATATTATTGTCTACAATTTTTAGGGTAGTTATTCGATGACATTTTCCTTAATTTAGGATAGCTATGTCTAGGAATGTAAATGGGTCATGGTCAGCCCGGCTTATAGCCTTACGAGTCACTGACGCGCTAGGCCAACTTGACCCACCTTATATTTTTAAAGAAAAAAGTTAAAACGACATTATGTTTGAAGTAAAGATCGAGCTATGGGTCGGGCCAACTTGTGCTCGGTCAGTGGCCTACTCAACCCTGACCAAAATCGAGTCAGGTTAGGCCAAAAGTAACATCCCTAGCTATGTCCCCCTTCCACCTCTTAGCTTGCTTTTTACGGTAAGAGTGTCTCTTTATGAACATAGTTCTAATGATCTTCAACATGCTAATCATAAGGTGATATTTGGCCACCAAAATCTAAGAATTGAATGTCTTGCTCATGTTTTTGTCCACAACTGGACATTTGGACTCATTACTTTAGAAAGCCTTACTTCATATTTCCTTCGAATATTCAAGCAAGTCATGTACACATCCTAGTGCAAATAGGTTTAATTTGATGATCATGTCATCAAATTCTTGTGGAAATATCCACCATAAAATAAGCTCTTCCTTTTACTACCATCCTATATAGATAAATAAAAAACCAGTATATAATATTAAAAAGTAATGTATGAGTCTAGATCTATATTGAAAGAAAACAACATATTAGGCACATTAAAAATTTTATTATATATGTTACACTTCTACTTCCTCAAAGGTAGATGCATATACGAAATCAACACAAATACCTCAAACTCTCATTTCCTAAACCAGTTATTGAAGCTTATAGATATGGTACAAGTTGATTTTTCATGTAGAATTGGGAATTTCAGGCTGGTATCATTATGGGTTGATAATTGGTCGAGCCAGTGACAACTCTTACAATCTCTTCACACCTCCAAGAGTTCACCAACCTCTTCACTCCACACTAGATTTAGCTTAGTGATCAGAATTCCTTGTAGTTCTCCCATAGATTTAGACATTTACAACCTAAATAACCCCCCAACCTAAACTCTACAAACACTTTCTAATGAAAAACACCAACCTGTCTATAAACTTACCAATAAAACCATCAAGGGACTGATGAGAAGAAGAAGTTTTAAGGTAGATTGGCATAAGATTGTTTAAAGCAAGGCCTTAACTCCAATAATATCCTTTATATTATGGCTAGCAATAAAAATAAGCTCAATACCATTGATAGAATGCCTTTCTTGCAAGTTGATAAAACTTGTTTAATGTGTTAGGTGCATGAGAAAACAAGAGATCACATTCTCTTTATATGTCCATTTAACAACAACATATGGGAATATGTTATAAGGAATTGCCTATGGCTTGATCTAGGGAACTTTATCACATATATCGCACAAAGATTGTCTAATTAGACAGTTTACTCGAAATTTGATAAATTGATTCATATCCTAGCTTTGAGACTTTGTGTTTATATATTATGAAGAGAAAGGAATTTCAGATGTTTTGCAAACAAAATCTCATCAATGGATTCCCTGAAATCAGAGATCATCAATGACAAGGAGCTGATGTTGTTAAAAAATCTCAATCAGAATTGCTGTGCAAACATCCTATCTTCTCTAAACATTTGATCCTCTAAACTTCTAGTGTAAAGTTTATTTTCATTTGGTTTATTCTCCTTGCATATGAATGCAAGGATTGTAAAAGGTACACCTCTAAGTTATTGCTTTACTTGTAATACTTTCCTTATTTATTAATTAATTTTCATTTTTTAAAAGCAAAATATTTTATTATATATTTTAAAAGAACAAAATAACATATCTTGAAAGAAGAATCAAATATGTTATTATAGAGGCAACGTGATGAGCATATTACTACACATATAAATAGTAAAGATTTAAAATTTCAAGTGCTTAGTTTAGCTTGTTTGGTTCTTTAATATACAAATCAAAGGTTAAGTTAATCTAATTTTAAAAGACTCCAAGTTAACTTTAAAAGATTGAATGCTTCTATGTTGTTAAGATTATACAGGTGAGGTTGAGGTTGATAGAACATATTATGTCATGATATCTCATTAAGACTAGATAAGACTACACTAAAAAGAATTTTTTGAAAAATAAATGAAGGATAGAGAAGAAAGATTTCATTTGTATTGTATTGAGAGTGTTAAACTAAAAACCCAGTTATGAAGAAAATTTTAATATCAAAACTACTTCTTGCATGTATAAAACCATATTGCAAGAACAAGGGCATGTTTGGTCATACTCTTATGTATTTGGTTTAGTATTGTAGAGAGAATGCAATAAGACGAATCCTAAAGAGGAGAGGCTCCATTATCCTAATTTCATCTATTTAATGTGAGTTTAAGGTATTCTGCATATGCATGCGTTGCTTCCTTGATCCTTAGTAGACCTTCTTTCTCTTTAACTTAATAGGTTGAGGAGAAAGAAGACTCACATACTAAATCTATTTCTAATAAAAGCTACATTTAAATTGGCATCCTTATCCTTGAATAAGTGCTAAGAATCTTATGCTAGGAGTTGTTTATATTTAACTATGGATTTAGGAAGGTTTTTTGAAGTTTTCTTAGTTAATATTCTTTAACTTGATAGAGACAATAAGTGGGTCTCTTAACTCAACTAAAACTTGGACTTTTATATGAATATAAAAACCAACTTCAAATTTGTTTATACTTTATATGGTAACCTATGTAAAGACCTAGGGTCTATCTGTAACATTCCGTTACCCATGTTAAGGATAAAATTGTAAATGTGAGAGATTCACTAAGAGATTAGAAATGTGTTTCATGCTCATGCATTATGTGATATGCTCATGCACATGAATATTGAATCGTTGCATATGAAAATGACTGTACATGCACTCATTGATATTCTGAGTATAATTGATTTGTAATGTGATATTGTTGAGAATTGTGAATCTATTGTATTGGAAATTTAATTGGTAAATGTAATTATTAATTTTAGAATTTTGGTAAATTATTGGAATAATGTCCAAAAATTGTGGGATATTATTATAATAGGAATAATTCCAGAAATTTTTAATTATTATTGGACTAGAAAGAGTGCCACTTGGCAAGTAAATTGATGTATGAAAAATAGAAATGAGTTTAATGATATTAAAGAAAAATTTGAGAGTCAACTTTAGAATTTGGAGATAATGGTTGTGAAAATTTGAGACAAATTGAAGATATTTGTAATGAAAGGATGAAAGTTTGGGAACTAGTTCAATAAGAACTAGTTAGTTATGAACTAGCCAAGGTTTTAAAGAAATGGACAAGCGTCCAATTTTTAAGCGCTCGTTCTCTTAAAAGATCCATCTACTGTTTGTTCCTGTCTTAAAAATATCTTCTTCGTGACTTTCCTTCATCCTCGAGAAGCTTCATTCTTTCAGAAAGATCTCTAACCCTCACAAAGAAAGTTTGCTCTCGCTTTTCACTCACCATAACTGAAATACCTAATCCTACAACTCTTGATAGTTGATGATCAGGTATTATGGGAAAGTTATGGTTTACATGATCTCGAAGGTTTTAGAGCTTTAGACAAGTAAGCATTTTATGATTTTTCATTGTTACATAAGATGAAGCATGCATCATGTTAGTTATTCGTTGAAGTTAAAAAATGAAAATGTATATGTGCTGAAAACGTGAGTGAAAAACCAGAGTATACAACATGTTTTGATTTTAGACTTAATGATAAAAATGTTGTGAGATGGTGCCAAAATGATTTTTGAAGTTGAAAGATCTTAGAAAACATGTATAACTAGGTGTAGAAACTTTTTTAAGAAAACATAAATGAGGACTCTGTTTTCACTGTGCATATATGTATATGCATATACATGAATATTTTGAGAGTTATTAAAGATGAACAAGAATAAGATTAGAGTGGATAATAGTTGTATGATGATGTCTGGAGGTGAGAAAAAAAATGTTTAAAATGAAAGTTGAGAAGGAAAAATAGAGAATGTACAAATAGTTTGAAATGCAGAAAATAGTGAAATGTAGAATGTGAGAAAGATGAATAACTGATAATTGGATTTTGATGATTTTGAGATAGTTGAGTAAAATTTCATATCTAAGGGTATCGTGAATTTGTGGTGAATTAGTTGAATTAAAATGGAGTGGAAAAACTATAAATAAAAATTGAAGTGTTGAATTTAGTGAAGAAAGACACGTAGAGAAGTTGGTTGTGAATGCAACAAATAAAAGATAAAGAGAGGCAAAAGTTTGATATGAACTTCCGTGGTTAAACTATAATGATCTAGGATGAATTGACAAGTTGTCTTCATGGAAGTTGTAGCTTGTCTTTCTAGCTTTCCAACATTATAAAGTATAAAATTTTTAGATATCGGAGTCAAAAGTTATGGTCCTTATAAGTGGAGATACTCAGGAGTATAGGACGTATCGTCTGGTGATGACGTATTGTCTAGTGAGGAGGACGCATCGTCTGATGAGGACGTATCATCTAGGGATGACGCTTCATCTGGTAATGATGTATCGTCTGGTGAGGATGTATCGTCTGGTGAGGATGTATCGTCTGATGACGCCATATCGTCTGGTGATGACGCCATATTGTCTGGTACACTATTTATTTTATATAGTCTAGTCTAATTTTGACCCTTTATATGATAGAATTTGTCTTCAAGGTCTTCATGAAGGTTGTAGATCTTGAAGTCTTCTTCAAAACCATCAAAGAACACCTTAATCTGATATCTTTAGAGAAAGTTATACTAATTGTAAAACAGCTTCTGTGTACTATTCATAAACGTCTTCAGGTCACTATTCATTTGTATCGTCTGTTCACATTTTGACCCCTTATATTATGGAATTTGTCTTCTAGGTCTTCATAAAGGTTTTAGATCTTGAGGTTCTCTTCAAAACTATTAAAAGAACGACATTGATACAATATCTATAGAGAAAGATTTGCCAATTGTCCCGAAACAGGTTCAATATGATTGAGGACAAAATCTTGTTTGGTTCTTTCGGCCATAACTTTTTTATCTAACCTCCAAATGAAGTGATTCTTAGTCCAAGAGATTTATAACACATTACTCTATCTCTCCACAAAAATTGATAGCATTCTGAATTGATTGGAAAATTTTCGATTGAAGGAAGTGAGGGAATCTGTTGGAATAGTATGAACTGGTGTTATTTCACTGAACATACTTCAACATTTTTGAATATATCTGGAGTTGTAGGGTTCCAATTGAGATGATTTTTAATTTTGAATAAATTAGAGACATAGGCTTACAAATGTTATGAAGAAGTGGAATTCTGACTCAGCCTCTAAGATGTTCAATTTCTAGATGGGATTTATGCATAATATCTTGTGTTAGAATGAGAACAGTCTGAAAATGTTTGAAGTGTAACTTTCAAATTATTGAGCCAAATTGAATAATTGTGGTGTCATTAGAAACTTAAGACAATAGGGAACACTTTTATAGTAGAAAGTGTTACCAAATTACTTCATTTATTGATCAGAATGATCATGGAAGATTAACCCAAAGGTCTATACTTTTGGAAGTGATATAGGACTGAAATGAGAATTTGGATAATTGTTTGGTCTTTTAATGCTAGAATTACATTAATGAGTGAATTGTTGGTATTGAAGTACCAAAGACATATGTAAAATGGAGATGGAGTGGTTCATCTGATTAAAGTTATGATTCAAGGAAGAGGAGTAGAGTGTATCTAGTTTAAATGAATGGCAAATTGATAATAAAAGCAAGAAGGTAAGAAAAGAAATGATAAGTGATCGAATTATGAGATGTAAATGAGCATAAGATATGAGATTTGATAATATACCCGGGATTGTTATTGAGCATGCATTGTACATAGTCCATATACACTGTTGTGCATGAATAAATGCTTATAATTGTGCCATTTTAATGTATGTGCAACATATGTCTTGCATAAATGGGTTTTGCAGGTTAAACTTTTGCATTCAGGGGTTTCCAGAATTTGGAAGCAAATGCTAATCTAGAATGTACTATGAGTAGATCTAGATGGTCTCATTCATTGTTTGTTCTGTTTTGAATTTTGTATTGATTGACTACTGAATGGTCATATGAATGTGAATGATTGTATTGATTTCCGGACAGAAGGTCCAATGATTGTGATGTTTGATTTGGATATTGAAGTGCTACTTGTATGTGAATGAGATGAAATAAGAGTACATAATATGATTGTTAAATGCCAGACCACGGTCCGATAATAAATGTGTTTTTAATGTGCATTTGCATATGAATAAAAAAGTGATACTCAAATCAAATGTTGAATGCCGGATTACGGTCCGATGATATGTGAATGTGAGTGAATGAGAATATGCAAATGTGATTGAGGCATTCCATTTCATGAATGCATGAAAC
>JANIJH010000225.1:24804398-24819120 GCA_024520975.1 Erythroxylum areolatum | reverse complement strand
ATTGATGCCATGTGGTTTATTGAAATGATCGAATCGTAGTGCACCCTCACCGTAGGTTATGTATCGGTATGACCTACAGGCGTCCCGGTGTATATTCTACGGTAAGGGGGCGCTACATGATTGTAGTACATGACCTCTTAATTGGTAATTGTAGCCCAAAATTGAAGACGAGGATAAATTTATTTTTTTCTATGAACTTATACATGAAACTCTTTAAGTAATAATAAGTCATAAATTATAAATTATTGTCATCGACATAATTGACAAGGTGATTTGTAAGTTGAACTAACAAGGTTATTGAAATGTAACTATGAGCATTCCCTTTATCTTTGGACACAATCTATAATATTATTGATTCAATAAGGTGATTCCCATTTTAAAAAATGCAGCAACTCAAGTCTCAGTTAACACATGCATTACTATTCACTGATCACTACATTTTCACCAGTACACAGGCGGTGAGGAGTGGGCATGACGAGCTGGAGAGTGGCAGTTGATAAGCTACGACTGGAGGCAGAAAAGAGGACATAGACCTGGAAAGTAGCCGATGCTGGTGGTAGCGGGCTCTCAACAAAGGAGGAGCTACAGTGACCAATGAAAGAGCTATGGAGGCCTAGAGTGAATGAAATGAAAAATAAAAGATTAGAGGATACAGAGTTGTAAACTTAAGAATCTATTTTTTTTTTATTTAATCGTTCTAGTTTTTAAATTTTTCTTTTTACTCGGTAAATACTAATATTTCGTGTATAATCGAAATAGCCGATTTCGGCTGATATCTATTCCAATGCCTTATCATCACTTAGAATACTGTTTTCCGACGTATACAAAACAATATTAAGTATAAAATACGCTTTTGAACCTTTTTTTTTGGTTTGATTGCAACTGTCTGCTCACATGATTTTGTACTCTCTAAATTCATGTTATTATTCATAAGTATAAAATTAGCAATTAATGTATTACAGTTGATATAGGTTTAGAAAAGCTCATGATTAAGATTAAATAAATGGAATTAATTTTAAAGTCAGAATTCTAAAAAATTGAGTACATAAAATTTTAAAAAGAACTAAGCCAGAGCCACATTACTTAGTTGAATTGAGTCTATTTATGAGACTAAGCGGGTCAAATTAGATTGGAAAATATCCAAACCATAATTGTTCCTACACAGTGATTTAGAGTTAAACTAAACCAACCTGGATCATTCGTACTCCATGAAAAGTTTTTGGTCACAGCAAACATCCCTGCTAATTATTACAACTTATAAACCTCTTGCCGTTATTATTACCAACAAGCTGATCAGAGGATGGAAAGGTGGGCCTGTACTCACATCCTCGTACCAAATTGGCGTAGGCATAGCTGTTGCATGTGTATGAAAAGAAACTATGGAGACATCAGAAATGTTTACTAACCGAGTAAACGCAGTATATTAATTTGTGGACCGGTATCTTATTGAATATGTGCTGCAACACAGTCATGTTTTATTATTACATTGACAATCTGCAAATAATTATGCACCATGCGGTGTACTACTTAGCCTGCTATTTAAAACCTGTTTAATTAGCCTCTCCTACGCTCACAAAGACAACTTCACACACTCCTATGATTTTGCAAACATTTTATCACTCCGGTACAATTGAAAATGGCACATCTGGACCAAAAACTCACTTCTACTTACTTTAACTATGAACACCATTCAAGCTTCAGTACGTGTGCTTGCGAGAAATAAAAGGAAGAATATATTAGGTATTAGCGTTCATTGACGAAGAAGCACACATGTACCTAATCAGTGTACGGGGCATTCATAATCCTTTACAGCGCGAAATTTTCAACATAATACTAAGAACATCCCCCACTCACAACCTGAATTGCATTACACTAGTTTCCTTCAATTGTCAACTTAATAGCAGATTGTATTACGTCTCTGGTTGCAAATAAGGGTCTACATGTCATGAAAGAAATGTGACAACGGGATTGATAACCATCTTATTTGTTATACTAGGAATGTATGGAGTACCAGCTAATATCATTTTAAGAGTATACAGCAGTTACATGATATCCTTGTGGGTGTAAATCACCCCACTATCGCCGTCCACAATTTGTCCGCTACCTCTTAGAATCCTGCATAACAAAAGATCCTGGGTGAGTAGCGTGTGATATTCTGCATGGGAACAAAGGTTTCAATGTATTGAGCAGCGGATTTTATCCTTCCAGACACCATATATTTGTATATACAGCCCAAGAGAACTGAAGGAATGAAGTGGAGAGATATCCTACCATCTTGTAGTTAGCAGTCCTTCAACTCCTACAGGGCCACGAGCATGAATCCTACTTGTACTTATTCCAACCTATACATCCAGCCATCAAAAGAGAAACCAATGTGAGAGCATGCCTAACTCTTCAATGCAATGATTTGATTAATGAGCTACCTCTGCGCCTAATCCAAATCGAGCCCCGTCACAGAATCTTGTGCTAGCATTGTGAAAGACTGCAGCACTGGAAATAAAGAAAATGATGATGTCAGAAAACTTGGATCCACTTGGTGAGTTCATTTGAAGATACATTTACTACTGAACTACGAGAGAGGATGCAAGTTGGGTATCATGTTGAATCTGAAATTGCATAAAACTAGGAAATCACAAACTTAATCAGGACAAGAGGTTACTTCTAAGCACAATCTAATACAGTGTTTGTCAAACTTGAAGCAGGACAAGAAAATGACTTCCAAGCACGATCTAATAGATACCTGTCAACTTGACGCAGGAAAACCTCTGCAACATCTTGATCTTCTGCTATAATGCAATCAGTGTGTGCACTGCCCACGAAGAGAGAGAAATGATACACCTCCACGCACATTATCGTCTATAAAACTCTAAATTTCTTTAAGGTACAGAATCATTTTCTGCCAAAAGGGAAGGAACAAGCAAACCTTCCATATTCATGTATATGATCAATGGCACCATGCACGTCGTTAACAATTTCAATAGTGCCAGCCATAGAATTGTACTCATGATGAAGAGAATGTGCCTGTGGAATGCTCAACTTCTTAGCTGCCTTTGGTCCACCATATAAAGTAACACCTGGAATCAAGGAACAAGTTAGATTCTAAAATCAATCTCCAAGGTCTTCAGATTATAACCAATAAAGGCACGATTGAAAAAAAATGATTGTATTAGATAAAGGCCATAAAAACTAGGATTACTAACAAAATCAAGAGTAAAATATTTCATGTGATTAACCGGGTAATAAGATGAGAACTCAATTTTTTGAGATTTTAAATAAAAGCATATAAAACCCAAAGACGCTACAAGCTTGTCACAATCTACCTGATAAAGACACACAAATACTTCCTATTTCTGGCATTAATACAACCAAGTAGCTCTCTAGCAATTAAAAGGGTTACCACGTGCTCTTCAAGTGCAGCCCTATAAAATGATCCAATCAGATTCCGATGAGTTTTCCTTAAATGAGCCCGAGAGAATCCTTTTTACGATCATCAAATTTCCAAGCCAGGATTGTAGTGAAGCTTATTATTACTCAATATGATTCCCATGTTGGCAATAAGTTTGTTATTATTATTATTACTCAAAATGACTATCATGTTGGCAATAAGTTGATTAACTGTCTGCCATCAAGCTCACCAAATTCGTACCTCTTGAGTTTGCTAAAAGCGTGGTCAAACATAAGACCATCAATAAAAAGAAAATGCCTTGTTGAACAGCCTACCTTCAGTGCGCAGATCAACCATAAGATCAGTCAGTCCGCCAGTACCCACTAAATCCTTGTGCACTAGAAGTGTTTCCTGGTTACAGAAAAATAATTAATCTTAGTAGATGTGACAAGACATATGGACAAGGAAAAACAAAGTTGTTCCAGACTTGAACATGATTGTGGAAACAATGGAAGTATGAGAAGGGAAAACAATGCCAACTACGTAACATTGAGCAAGTCATTACCATTGCATTACAAGCTGCTGGATAATCTAGCTTTGCATCTAGGATAATGTGCTTTGCCATTTCTAAATTAGCAGATTTGTCAACATATACATGGCAAATTCCATCTGCATAACATGAAATGCAACTTTAGTAGAAAAGCAGTACAATAATTAAGAAGTTGAACAAATGACAAGGACTCCAGAAATGATTTATCTCACCAGCATGACCCAGTACTGGAATTTTAGTTGACTCTTTAATCTGAGAAACAAGTTTATTGCTGCCTCTTGGGATCACTAGATCAATCACATCATCAAGCTGGTAAATGAAAAAAAAATGTAGAGCTCAAACTTTAGTTTTGGGATAGCATTCCTCTTGCAGCAAAGAAATTTGAAAGTCAGTCATCACTCGAAGGTTTACTTCACCTTAAGCAAATCAGGAATTTCATCCCTTGAAGTTACTAGTCCAATAAGTTTTCTCCCTACAGTATTTGGGATGGCTTCAGTGATAACCTAAAATAATATTTAAAGGCATAAGAACATAAGCCATATACGAATAAAACCAATGTTGATATTTTTCAAAAAGTACTTCACGCATTATAAAGAATTTTACCTTGTGCAGAATAGCATTAGACCTGACGGCCTCCTTCCCCCCTTTCAAGAGAATAGCATTCCCGCTACGAATTGCCAAAGAAGCAATCTGTTCAAACATGGAAAGAAGCTATAAATGAAAAAACAAAAACCAAGTATGCATTTTAATTCTGTTCAGAGTGAGGGTCAACTACAGAAAATAATTTTGACAATTTAGCTATCCTCATTAAGTAAGGTGAAGAAATCGTTAAATGCACAAAAACAAAAAGAGCACAGTTTGAATACCTGTACTAAAGCCTCAGGTCGAGCCTCAAAAACTATTAGGAGAACGCCTAAAGGAGATGATGTCTTTTCCAAGACGAGTCCATCAGCAAGCTGGATGCATAGAAGACATCATAAACACCAGAGAGTAGTCATCAATTTGCAATATTGATATTCTGCTTTTTCTTAACTAGACATCAGGGAAAATAGTTAATTATATTCTAGAAGCTGGGAATTTAAACCAAAACTGTAAAATTTCTCTTTGTACCCTTGAAAGTGAAAAGTGATAAGATCCCCAAAAATGTGCACGAACACGGGGGAAACTGCAAATACATTTTCCTCACCTCAGTCCTTTTCAGAACACGGCCAATTGGGTCTTCCATATTGGCAAGCACACGGACTGAATTTGCTAGACTTTTAATCTGGAAAGATCACAAAAGGCGTAATTTAAAGATAAAGTTCCAGCAAAAAGTATGCCTCTCTAAAACGTAAAGTTGAAAAGCAGAAAACGTAGAATAACCCAGAATAGCTTGCCTTTCCAGGCTTTAAAGCCAGCCGAGCTATCAAAGATTTTGTCAATCCAACTGCCTCTGCAGCAGCAAGATCAGCTTCATTTTCTGCCTTGATGTAATTTTCGTTGGCCTCAATGGCATCAGCAATTCCCAGCAATATTTTCTTCCTATCTTCAGCGGATAATGCCTAGAGTAAAAACAATCGTAAGTTATAATGCTGCTAAAACATCTAGTAAGCCAAAACACAATAACGGTAAGGGATATCTCAATTCCCAAGGGGTAAAAATTCCTCCACTCAATACAGACTTGCAAGAATATTCCTAGGTTATGGTACCTGAAGCCTTCTGGAACTTTCCCTTGCTGCAAGTGCCATCTCACGTGCTCCAAATTCTTTAGCTGAGGTCCACAGATGTGCATCGTCGTGAAAGAGGGTGCCAACATCCTCTCCCTGGAGGACTTTAAGAATGTTATTAGGAGCATACCCACTGACAAAGAACAAAAAGAAGACTTAAGAAACTAATGCTCAATTTTATCAGTTCTTAACAAATAAAGATCAAATATGGGATTGGCATGGCACATAAAAAAGACCGTCTGGATATTTAGATTTCTCTATACTTATCAATGCATAAAGTCAGTAATGAAAATATACCTGGTTATGACAACAGGGACACCAACACTAGCTGCATTGACAGCTGCTTTTACCTTAGCTATCATTCCTCCTCTTCCCACTCTAGACTTGTCTCCAAAAGTGATCTCAGACTGATGTTTTTCTTTGATGTATGTCCGAATCAGCTTTGAGCGAGGGTCACTTGGAGGGCCACTGTAAAGGCCCTCAACATCACTCAAAAGAACAAGAAGATCAGCTTTAATCTCCAAGGCCAGCAACGCAGCCAAACTGTCATTATCCCAAAATATCCCCGAAGAATCCTGCAGTGAGTGTTCAATGCGAAATTATAATTCATAGAGGGAAACTGGGTTTGGATAGAAATACTTATCGAAACTGCACGGTTAACATTAATAGAAGTAGTCATTTGATAAAAAGAAAATTTGAAGTATTTAAGCAACCCACACAATTGGAAACATGAATTACACACCTCATATGGAGCTTTCCTTGTACTCACTGCGTCATTTTCATTGAATATTGGAACAACCCTCGAATCTAACAGCGACTTTACAGTCTCACTAAGTTGTCTTCTAAAATCTTTATCTCTAAAATCATGATCAGTCACAAGAAGCTGCGCCGATGATACATCCAACTGAATCAATAAAAAGCGTCAGTTTATAACAAGTCATAATTGAATATTTCAGGGAAAAGCATTCATGGTAGGTAAAGAGAGAACGGTAGCAAGATATTAAGTACCTGACTGAACAATGTATCATATAAAGCCATGAGACTACTTTGACCAACAGCTGCACAAGCCTTCCCGTCAGGATCCATTTGTGGTTTTTGGAGATCAGCAAAGCTGAAAAATACAAATTATTCATCACAATTTTAATCACAAAAACTTGCTTAAAGAACAAAGGAATATCTTTTCACATAGAACCTGGAGTTATATGAATCTTAATGCCATGATTGGATAAGAAGTATAACAGTTTTTAAATCATTTAACAAAGGTTTATTCAACAACGCAATCAGTCGCAAACTGTCCCATTGTGGCTTTGTATCAGAGTAAGTTTTCCCCAGAATAAGACCTTGCCCAATTCCAACAGATCACAGAACTAAAGAAAGAACCTTGTGTTAACTAATTTCCGGTATTTGAGCCTCTGACGGCCGAGGCCAACTGCACCTGATGACACCACAATAACTTCATAACCTTCAGAGTTCAGTTCTTTAATCTGCATGTCGAAATTCACAAATTTAAGGTTCAAAGAAAACCGTACAATGGGGTTGCATAAGCAAACCCAGATAGTTTTACCTGCTCACAAAGGGATCCTAATCTCCCAACCGCCAATCTGCCATCACTCCTAGTGACAATAGCAGTCCCAACCTTCAATAATCGAATAGTCCATTGTCAATAAATCGCTACAACAATACCTACATCAATCTTGTCCATTACCTACGGGTTTGGAGAAAGAAAAGAAATAGATAACCCCTCAAAGAGTTCAAAACTTTGACACGTTCCTACCGCCATAGAGCGAATCCATTTAAAAAAAAAAAAAAAAAGGGCGGCGGGCAAGCAAGATTGGAGGCAAACACACTACAACTGCACACACAATTTTCAGTGATATGCACTGATACTCAAGACAGCACTCCAAACTTATGCCATTGCTTTACATAAGACAAAAGAAGCCACCCAGAGAAGTTAAACAAAAAGAGACTGACACATAATAACTACGTTAAAAGTTTAAAGGGTAGTTTAAACAAAAAGAGATTGGCACATAATAACTAAGTAAAAAGCTTAAAGGTAAGAAGAAAAGCGAGACCTTGATAACAAGACGCTTAACGTCCTTGACGAAGCCGCGAGGAGAGTCATAGCCGTTCATCATGTTGAAAGTCGAACCCAAAAGGGTTGAGTCCACACTGTTGTGAAAACTTACGCAGCGACTCGACCAAGAGAAAGAGAGAGTGAAGCGGATTAAGTTAACCGGTGACGTGAGACGTAGGAGAAAGGAAGATACATATATATAGGGCGAAGCATAGACAATAGATGCGAGGAAAAGAGGGCGTAGTTTGCTTTCGCCGAAAAAAAACAAGAGAAGATCAATGATGTGTGCGACGTCCAATGTTATGTTTGTAACGTGGAGGCTGGTTGTTGGTTTCTCGAGTTTAGATTTTATGGTATTTTATTATATCTAATAAATTTTAATTATTTATTTATATAAATTTCATATAAATGAACACGTATTTTGTATAAATAAATAATTAAAATTTATAAAATATCATAAAATTAAACGGAAGATTTTGGCCTTCTCAATTCTTTGAATGGTTTATTGGGATACGAACGAAATAGCAAAGTTAAATCTAACCAAAGTACACCTGGCGGCTATCTGAACATACGTACATCTGTTCCATCATCCACGTCTAACCTCCTTCATTTTCTCCCCAGGAAATGGTCAAGTGAATCTCTCATCATGATCATCATTTATAACATTCATGATTCATTCATACAAATCATCCGTTCCATTATTGTAATACGTCTGTTGATTTTCTCGTGAAGAACTCTGCAATCTTTTTTCGTTTTCCTTTATTTTAATAGAAACTGATGGACTGATCCAGTGTGCGGTCAGAGTGAAAGACACGAGTCCACCTTCAATCGTGGGTGAACGGAATAAATGGCCAAAATGTTAATCTGTATGGCCCACAAGCACAATTGGACTAGGGGCCAACTCTGACACGCTTCTACTACCAGACGAAATTAATAAATATAAGCCATTGTTTCAGGCACAAGTCATTCGCGCCTATCGCTGCCACTACCACTATCATCATTGTTTAATTTACTGTCTTTTAGATGACTACAATACTACAATTACTATTTACTAGTACATCCTTGCGAGCCCCAGCATATTTTAGTTGACTGCGACACCCAAACCCCACCCACGTTCATTGCGAACAAAACAAATCCACTCATCCCTGTATCGATCAACGCACTACACCATCCGTTGGCTGCAGCGAAAGCGCAATTTTTGTTTGTAAAGAAGACGTGCATTCTATGAATGTGTTTAGTCAAAAAGTGAAAGATACATATCACAGATTGTGTCTCCTTTCCTTTATCTCCCTCTCTCTCTCACACACGGGATGAAAAGGGAGGGGTTTCAACCTAAATGTAAATGATGCCATGCACATAAAACTTGTTTCCTTTCTTGCATGGCTAATTGACTATGGGGCAAACTGCCAATTTGGTGGGAATGGGATGGGTGAGCCTGACTTGCTAAACAGCCGCGAACTTCCACAGCTCCCCTCTAATAATTGCATAAAGGACAGTTGTCATATTCTCAAAGCAAGAACACACAGTCGTGTATTAACAGGCTTGCTTTAAGCTTCGTCTGTCTGGCTCTATGCAAAGGAGGCATGTGGATCCTCAACCCTTATCTAGCCGTTAGAAGGCGGAGTTTTTTAAGCATAAACTCCTTACAGGTAGATATTTCATTGGTTCTCCGATATGGACAACCAGAACACGATACACCACCCTTTATCTCCATTACCTTCCAACTTCGCCTAATAAAACAGATGTCAAGATTGGATATGAAGAATGGCGATAAATACTCAATAAAGTATATATTTTATTGCTATTCATAACAGAACAGTCGTCGTTCATTCACATGCTCTGATCGTCACATTACTTTCACATGCTCTTATGGTCACATTACTTCTTGTTAACGCAACATTTGGTGGACAAGGGAAAGCCAGAGGATTTTTACAGCACAAACGCAACATTTGGTGGACAAGGGAAAGCCAGAGGATTTTTACAGCACAAACTCAACACTTGGTGGACAATGGAAAGTCAAGAGGATTTTTACAGCACAAACGCAACATTTAGGGGACCAGGGAAAAGCCAGAGGATTTTTACGGCACAGGACGAATGATCAATGTAAAAGAGAAACCAATTTGTTGCTCGGCCACAGAAATTACTCAAGTGTAAGAGTCGCTACATTGTCCATTTACACACGTCATTCAAATACCAAAATCAAAAAGTTTTCTTTCCCAATTATCTAACCCAGGGGTCTGAAACAACAGCTCAGTTCACTTGTCTGCATTCTAGTAAAAGAAGTATATTTCTAACTGCCTCCTTACCAACTCCGTGCAGCGCATCAAGACCATTACTAACTTGACATTTTTTTTTATGTTGCCATATTTCTTTATGCAACCCGATGAGTGTTATGATGTAGGCATCTTTCTGACAAATTATCGATTGACAATCTCAGAGATTGCTGAGAAATGCCACAGAGAGGTCAAGCAAAGAACCACACCTTGATAAATATCGCTAAAGCCAGCTGCAAACAGAATGATGCAACCAGCACAACCGTAAGATCACTTCCCTCAGCATAAGATTTGAGGTTCGAGGTAACAAAAAAGGCCGAGTCAACTCCTGCACCAAGTATAGTGATCCACCGGAGAATCTCAACTGGAATGACCATCAGAAACTGTAAACAATAAATGGGCCTGCATAAGATGACAAGGTCCTTCTAGGAATTCCAAAATGATAAAAGTAACGGACCATTGAACACTTACAGAGGAGAGCACAAAGATGAAGAGAGAATATCCCCACATACACCAAAACTGAATAAGACTGGCATTTGATCCAAGGTATTGAAGCAAGAAATAAAATGCCAACGGCACCGCAACTGCATACCCATAAATTGAACATGCTGCAACGTTAACATATCCCACGTCAAAGCTCCAGGAAGCAGTGTTGTCTGTGTTTTTCTGTATGAGGTAAGTGGCACAATTTCCAAAGGAAGCAAGCACAAATACCAATGTTGTTGAAATCCATACAAGACCATATCTAGCACATAACAGAATTCAATAAAATAGCAGATTAGATAGTTGGACATTATGACGTTCTTGCAGACTTCGTATAACTAGTGAAACAAAATCATTGTCGTACATCTTGTTGGCACTTCAACATATTTGTACGGATTGTTGTTTCTACATCATTTCAAATGATCGTGTTCAACCTATCAATCTTCCTTGATCAGGAAGGTGCAAGAAAATATCCTTCCGATATCACAGGCAAGAGGAACACAGAACTGACGCTTCCAAGGTAGTTATTTGCAGTGCATTCGTATACTAACGGAAGAAATATCTTCTCAAATCAACATAGATTATCTAGATCGATAGGTGTAAAGGAAACAAGACAGCAGAAAGGAAATAATAGAAAGAGAAAAAAGCAAAAGGCATTGAGGTGGTTGTGAATGGTGATTCCAAACTCACAAATCAGGATTCGCATCAATCTTGCTGAAAAAATCTCCGCCAATAGGATAGAAAGAGCTCATCAATCTGCTCACGACGATATCTGTATCTACATTGAAGTATTGCATGTATGATGAAATACTAAAAACCCCCTTCCAGTTGCTTGGTTGCTGTTGCTCAAATCCTTCTGCAAGTATAGGCTGATAGGTTATTAACCATATACAAATCTTGGTTGCACCATATGAATAAATGCAGCAAATATGAACATACAATAACTTGATGAAAAGATCACGAATTGCAGTTGACATCCAAACATGGGAAACGATTGCACAAGTTAACACATCCAAGGCCCACTACTATTGAAAAATATGAGCTACTATCATGAGATTCCATATATTCATGAACAAGTGACATTAAATAAGCCTACCAAGCATGCATGAGGTATCAGTTTGTAACGATTAAAGCAGAAAGGGCATTTAAGCATTTGGATATACCGCTCTTCTGCTGTCCCCCAAACCCCACACAAAAATAAAAACAAAAAGAATACTACTTTATGAGGAATGAGAAGACTCGATGAAGCAAAATTTGTAAAGAAAACTAGCAGCAGTCTTCCAGGTAATGTGAGTAGTTGTCACTTTCAGTTTCCAATTTTCTGGTATATATCATTGCACCTTTTTCTTGAGCTTGTATCATTTTTTATCAACTCATTTCAGGTCAATGTAGTTTTTTCTGTTTTCCCTAGTTCGAGTACACTTAGGTATACTAGAACTACGAAAAAAATGTTCTTAGTGTTGTGCTATTCATAAACAAAACATGTAACAATGAGCAATTATACCTTCTGGAGTAGAAAGAGTCTGATAACCCCGGCTGTTGCCTCGACCACTACCGCTGTTTGGAGGGAATGTTTGCATATTTGCTTCTGGGACTACATTACTCACATGTTAGTATATAAATCTTTAAGTACATTGTGAAATCCAACAGAAAACAATGAAACACCTTTTTCTTAAGCAAAAGAAGAAAAGAAATCTTCAAGCATAAGACTTCAAAGTTCCAACCTTGATAGGTCTTGGGGCTATTTTCTTCAGCGACAACAGCCTACAAAGAAATGTCAAAAAGAGTACGATTAAATTCGAATTATTGGCTCGACATAACAATTCAGTCATTTAATCATCCAATTTAATTAGTAAAGCAAAATCGATCCAAATCCAATCTCTTGAAATCAAGAAGTAGTATTAACTCCTCCAAGCAAAAGACAAATTGCCAAATCCGTTAACTCGATCATTCTACTGTTACAATAAAATATCCGAAAACTTGAAACAAAAAAAAACAGAAATGGTAGCGAAAATGAAGTGATGCTTACAGGTACAGAACCGAGCAAATGGCTGGTAGGAAGATTAGTGAAAGATTCGTCCATGGTCGCAGTGAGATAAGGCAAGACTCAAATCTTCGTATGGAATATTACAGAAAGATTGAATTCGACTGAGATTGGGAAAGTACTTGAGGCTTCGGAGCCCTAGAGGTAGTTGGTTTTTCGTGGTGTAGAAGCAAAAGGAGGAAGCAAGGATGAGAGAGACCTGAAAAAGAAAAACGAAAAATAAGGACTTTTGATTTCAATTTAATTTTTTCATTGTTATTTTTATTATTAATGCTAATGTTTCTGATAGGCATATTGTCCTAATATGATTGAATTTCACAATTTAAGAACCAGAAAGCTTAACCACCACATTGTCATTTAAAGACCAACAGAACTAAGAATATGGCATGTTGCTCCACTATCAACTATGCAAATAGCTTTAGTACGAGAAACAAAATCCTTAGAAGAGCACTTAACCATACTTTCCTATGGCTCACCAGAAAACTTGGCAGAAAGAGTGTTAGAATTATACACGATTGTCAGTCTAAGTTACTGACAGCAATATTTTAAAATTCGAATCGGTCATCGAATCGGAGGTCTTACTAATTATCGGTTTGACCGGTTCAACCACCGGTCGAATCGGTATGTCGTTATAATTATGCAATAATTATATTTAATTATATATAATATTAATAATGTTAAAAAACACAAAAATATACCAAAAATAAAAATAAAAAATTTATTGAACCAGTGGTCGAACCGGTCCGGTTTGACTAGTCAATTGATCGGTTTTAACCGGTTCTCACTGGTTCAATTAAGAACTGATTTTTAAGAGTGAACCGGACCAAATAGCCGACCGGTCCGGTCCGGTTTTCAAAACATGACTTGACAGTTAAGTTTTAGTTATTCATTTTAAAGACGTACTGTATAAATATTCTTAAACATGATGAAATGAGATAGATTTTCTTCTCTCTCTATTTGATTTTTCTAACATGGTATCAAAGATAATCTCTTCCACTTCTCCAGTATTTTTGGAATCTTTCTAAAGTTTCCAGTTTTTCTTGTTTTTCTTTGTGCCCGAAACAGAAACTTCACAGTTTCTTTACAATCTTTACTTCTTGCGTTCATTGAATCTTGCTGCTATAGCTACTTTCAATGTCTGGACAGCTAATAATCATACTTCTGGTTCATTGTCAAAGCCAGAAAATAATCCCTCTAGTCTTTATTATCTTCATGTAAATGAAAATCCAACACTTATTCTTGTTTCTTCGGTTTTAACTGGACCGAATTACTACCAATGGCAATGAGCCATGAAGATGTCATTGCTATCTAAGAATAAACTTAGCTTTGTAGATGAATTAATTTTGCAGCTACTACGCTCCGATCCATTGATTGTTCCTTGGGAAAGATGCAACTATCTGGTAATCTCTTGGCTTATCCATTCTGTTTCACCTTCAATTGCACAGTCCATAATCTTGTTAGATTCAGCCTATGAAATATAGAATGATCTCAATGCTAGGTTTGCTCAAAGCAATTCCTTTCGTATATGTGACCTTTAACTTGAGATTTATACCTGCCATCAAGGTGTTCTTTCGATGCAGGAATATTTCACTAAGCTTAAAATCTTGTGGGATGAGTTACAAATCTTGCATCCTCTCCCATCTTGTTCTTGTACGCCTCAGTGTTCCTGTGGCCTGTTCAAGAACATTAGGGACTTTCATGAAAATGATCAAGTCATGGTTTTCATTAAGGGATTAAATGAAAATTATTCGATTGTGAAGTTCCAAATATTGTTGATGGATTCGTTGCCTTCCTTGAATAAGGCATTCTCTTTGGTTATTCAACAAGAACGACCTTTGGTTTCTGATGTAAATGCTTTACTGTAGCATCCCACTCCCGCAAGACCCGAACCCGATATCGATGGTGATATCCGAGCTCGTGTCTCACGAGGATGGTACGCTAGAGCAGTCAAAACAGTTCAAATACTCGGTAATGCATTTTTCTTTTATAAAACGATCGAGTGCGCAGATATCAGGAAATAATTTGAGCCCACTTTAATACGAAATCATTTTCAATCAGTAAACGATTCCAGTCATAAATCAATGTATACACACATTATTCATAGCCAAATTGGGCCCAATACAATATCATTACTAATCTGCGGGATTACAAATTTACATATAAATCAGAATGACTCAACTACAGAGGTGACACTGATCCCGACTTCA
>JANIJH010000225.1:24791975-24804392 GCA_024520975.1 Erythroxylum areolatum | reverse complement strand
TTTCCAATATGCAATGCATCAACCTAACCTGTCCCAATTTACCAATTTACCCTTCCCATCGGGGACGGGATGTTACATTTACTTTTAAAGACGCCAATGTTTCTGCACCAAGAAAGCACTTTAATAGCTTCACAACACCAATTTGCATTCACTATGGAAAGGAAGGTCATACTATCGACAGATGTTATAAGAAACATGGATATCCTACCAACATGAAGAAATTCTAAGAAACTTTTAAATCGAGCATATGTTAATGTTGTTGATGTTGATTCTACTACTCCAACTATTGATCATCATTCTTCTGAAAATACAGAGGATCAAGTTTCCAATTTTTAGTTTACTAAAGATCAGTATGATCAATAGTTACAATTGCTTCAAGGTCTTTCCTCTACCTCCCATCATGTTAATTCAGTGACTTTGCCGAATCCTATCCAAACAAAGTCTACTTCAAGTTTGATTTCTTCGAATGGTGAGAGTTTCCCACATTTCTTTAAATATCTCTATTGTCAACAATTTCCATTGCAATGAATGGATTGTTGATACTGGTGCTATAGATCATATAGCATGTTCTTTAACTTTTTTCCATTCTTATAAACTAGTTCATAATGTTTATGTAACTCTTCCTAACAAATGCAAGGTTCGAGTTACACACGTTGGTACTATTCATTTGAATAACTCTCTGAAACTTTTCAATGTTTTATGCGTGCCTGAGTTTACTTTCAATCTTATATCCATTAGTAAATTAGCTTATGATCTCTCTTGTTGCTTAATTGTTTCATCTTCTCGTTATATAATTCAGAGTATCCAGCCATGGAAGATGACTGGGATTGTTGAGCATTCTCATAGATTATACAGAATAAAATCTAGTGCTATTTTACCTGATTCACCTGTCGTAGTTGCTAATTCTGTTTTCTGTAATAAAGAAACTTCATTACTTTGGCATGCTAGGCTAGGCCATCTTCCTTTTTCTCGATTAAAATTGAAAGTTCCTTCTGTTTCTCATGATGAACCCTGTGATATTTGTCATATGTCAAGGCAGAAACGCTTGCCCTTTCCGATCAGTACCTCTGTTAGCAATGTTGTTTTTGATATGATTCACATTGATATTTGGGGAGACAATTATGCTCCAACTTTTAAAGGACATCGATATTTTCTTACTCTTGTAGATGATTTTAGTAGATTTACTTGAATTTTTTTAATGAAACACAAATTTGAAGCCAGAACAATCATGCAAAATTCTATTTCTTATGTTTCTACTCAATTTAACACTACTGTTAATTGTATCCGAAGTGATAATGGACAGGAGTTTAATGTTCTAGCCTTTTATGGCTCTAAAGGTATTATTCATCAAACGTCTTGGATTAAAACTCCTCAACAAAATAGTGTTGTGGAAAGAAAACATCAACACATTTTAAACGTAGCAAGAGCTTTACGATTTCAAGCAAACTTACCTATTTATTTCTAGGGTGAATGTGTACTGTATGTTATTTACTTGATCAACAAAATTCCCACTTATGTTCTTCATAAAATATCACCTTTTGAAGAATTATACTCTAAACCGCCAACTTTCAATCATTTGCTTGTTTTTGACTGCCTTGCTTTTGCTTCAAATCATTCCAACATTAAAAAAAAATTTGTCTGTGGTTTCTCTCTGGGTATTAAAGGCTTTAAACTATTTGATATTAAAACTCAAAAGATATTTATTTCCCCGGATGTTTCTTTTTATGAACATATCTTTCCTTTTTCCACACTAACATCTAATATGCAACTCTCTGATCGATCAAGCACTGACAAGTTAATTCTACCTTCCTATTCAGTTCAGTCATCATATGATAGCATTCCTTATGTTCCTGATATATCCACATTGCTAATAATGGATGTCACTTTCTCTTCTTTTATTTCACCCACACTAGATAATATTACTTCTACTGCTTAACCCGAAAATCAACTTTATGATCAAGCTCACATCCAACAGCCATCGAATCAACCCTTGAGAACAAATACTATAACAAAGTTCATGCCGTAGTACCTAGCTGACTACAAATGCATGGCTATTCAACGAACAAGTCCCCGTCACCTTTCTCATGTCTTCTCTTATTCTCAACTAACTCCTAAACGTTATGCTTTTCCAGTTGCAGTGGATCAAGATCATGTGCCTCATACTTACGAACAAGCAGTATAGAATGACGATTGGAGAAAATTCATGGAAGCAGAACTAGATGCTCTATAGCAAAATCACACTTTGGAGCTCGCTAATTTACCACCAGGAAAGAAAGCGATCGGATGCAAGTGGGTCTTCAAAATTAAAAGAAAAGATGATGGATCAGTGGAACAATACAAGGCTTGGCTAGTTGCTAGGGGTTACACCCAACAAGAAGGCATCAATTTTTTGGACACTTTCAGTCCAATAGCCAAAATGACAACAATCCGACTTCTCCTTGCATTAGCAGCAATCAAAGGGTGGTATATCCATCAACTTGACATCAATAACGCTTTTCTCCATGGCGATCTAGATGAAGAATTGTACATGCAACTTCCTAAGGGCTATGAAGGTAATCGAAACAAAGTGTGCCGCTTGGTTAAATCCATTTATGGCTTAAGACAAGCTAGTTGTCAATGGAACGCAAAACTGACTTTAGCCTTACTTCAGTATGGGTTCACACAAGCTACATCGGATCAGACGTTGTTTATAAAAAATGGACGTGATGGTTTCATGGCATTTTTGGTGTATATAGATGATGTCATTGTGGCTAGTGATAACATGCAAGCAATCCATAGCATCAAACAACACCTACATGATACATTTACCATTAAAGATCTTTGTGAGCTCAAGTTTTTCCTTGGACTGGAAGTGGCAAGAACAAAGCACGGAATCAATATTTGTCAAAAGAAGTATACACTAGATTTACTCAAAGCTATTCAATTTTTAGAGTCCAAACCAGTCTCCACGCCAATCTTACCAGAAACCAAGCTCTCAAAGGATGGAGGTGTGCTGTTGGAAGATGTTACACAATATCGAACGTTAATAAGCAAGCTTCAGTATCTAACTATGACCCGGCTTGATATTTCGTTTGTTGTTCAACAGCTAGCGTAATTCCTTGATTCTCCTACAATGGATCACTTGGTTGCTGCTCACAGAGTCCTACAGTATTTAAAGGGTTCCGTTGGACAAGGTATTTTCTTTCCTTCTGATAATGAAATTAAGCTCAAAGCTTTCTCTGATTCTGATTAGGGAACTTGTCCGAACACTAGGAGGTCTTTTACAGGGTACTGTGTGTTTCTTGGCTCGTCTCTCATTTCTTGGAAAAACAAGAAACAAAACAATGTCAGTTGTAGTTCTTCAAAAGCTAAATATCGAGCGTTAGCAACAACAATATGTGAAGTGCAATGGTTGCATTATCTCCTTGGTGAGCTGCAGATATCTCCCACTATTCCAATACTACTATTCCGTGACAATCAATCTACTATATACTTGGCACAAAATCCTATTTTTCACGAACGTACAAAACACATTGACATTGATTGTCATGTGGTTCGAGAGAAACTTCAATCTGGTGTTATTATTTTACTTCCTATTTCCTCCAAAAATCAGCTAGCTGATTGCTTCACCAAAGGGCTTTCATCAACTGTTTTTATGGATTCTTTTCGCAAACTAGGTGTACATAATATATACTCACCAGTTTAAGGGGGTGTTAGAATTATATACGATTGCTAGTTAAGTTAGTTATTCATTCTAAAGACGTACTGTATAAATATTCTTAAACTTGATGAAATGAGAAAGATTTTCTTCTCTCTCTATTTGGTTTTTCTAACAAAGAGCATTAACTTGCAATAGACTAGCAGTACCAGTACATGGAGAAGTATTGGATTAAAGACATTAGCTTCAAATATTGCTCCATATAAAGGAAATATTACCACTCAAAGCAATAAAACCTTTCGCTGCACTAATCACAATGTCAGTAGAATTATTAGAACCCACTTCTCCATGGAGATAATTTGGGATGAGTTAGTCAATTTGAGGCTGGTGTCTAAAAGCCTTCTTGCGATTATGGCACTTTCACTTTTATGTAATATTATCATGAACAAGATTGTGTAATTTGTTTTTAGCAATTTTTCTATGATAAGATTGTATATTTTGTTGATGGATCTTTTGCTAAGGCCTTGCAATATGAAAGGCAAAAAGAATTGATAATTAAGCTATTATTGAATTTAAAGTTCTTTATGCTTATAAAGGAAAGGGTATTTCATTGAAAGATTCTTATACATCTTCTTCTTCGAATATTTAGAGAGTCATGTAATATGAGTATCCGTAAGACATGAATAATATTAATCATAAGTCTACCCATACAACAAGTATTAGGATACTATTATCAAAATCATTTTATTATCAAATCAAAAGAGTATCATAGTGTTATATTATCCAAATAAAGAAAAACTAAAAAAGAATTATCAAATTATAGTTGAAAAGTGGAGATTAAAGTTGAGGTAATAAGCAGAGACAACAATATAGAGTTTTCGTTGTTAACCTATATAAAACCAGGTAAGTAAAGAATTATATCTTCATTTGTAAAAAAAAAACTAAAACAATCAAATGAAAAAAATAGTGAGTTGAGAAGATTAAAAGAAAAGGGCAAGTTAATCGTTATAATAAGGATCATCAATAATTGGCACCACTTCATCTACATATTGAAACATTATTATGTAAATTATACCTGATTATGCAACAATTGTGCTAAATGAATATTCAAAACATGATAATCAACAATTAAATATACGTGCATGATCGAATATTTGTTCAAAGAAATTTTTAGTTAGAAGATTGGTCTTCGTACTGATACCTGTATCTATATAAAAAAACAATATAAGATAATATAATATATGATTGTTAAAATTATGCAGGTAAAAAGAACAAATATATCATAAAGAATATGAATTATCTTGAATATCTTCATCATCTAACCAACTTTGGACACATATAAGGGCTTCCATATTTTAATATGAAGTTGAGCTTGATGAGGACTAACTATCCAACTGTCAATACAAAAAGCAGATTTCGAAGCAATAATAGATAATGAAATTGCTAAGAGGTCTCACGTAATTGTTTGCATAATCAAAAAAGCATTTCCATATGTCTTCCCCCATAGCAGTACATCGAACTCCACATTTTCGACTTTGGTCACAACACCTACATCTAAATAGTTGTCAAACTCTATCCTAATGTGAGAAGTCCTATCCTTTTTTCTTTAATGAATTGTGCAAATTTAGGATTCACACTAGTTTTATAAGTTAAAGTTAAAGTTGAACTATTGGGATCCTGATTTTTATCAACTCTGATTTGATAATCATTAAACAAATCATATCATAAATATCCAATGATATCAAACTAATCATCATGCAACTTTTGATAATAAAAATAGAACCCCTCCATCTTATATCTTGGGTCCAAAACAAAAATAACTGCCACATTTTGTATGACCATATACAAATAAGAATTGAGTTCTCCATTATATGTTCTGCCATAATACAGATCACTTCATTGAAATCAAATATCTAACTAAATAAAGCTCTCTTGATGTCGCATATACTACTAAAACAAATGTTTAAAGTTGGATATTTCATTTAAAAAAATAACTTAGTAACATTATATCAAAATTTCCAATTTCACACAAATTGCTTCAGTCAACTATTATTTCTCTTATGCCTACAAGTAATTATACTGAAAATATTTTTATGTTACCCTGTTGAACACCTTAACATACTTGGTTTTTGATTATAATATTTTGAATGTTGAATTTCATCTGGTAAGACAATCCAAAACTAACTTCTTTATATACTAAATGCATAGTTATTATGCAATTTCTTTAAAAACTATAATCTTTTAAATGTTCCACTCCGATACATTATGCTATTCCAGGATCAACTCTACCGCTTCCTTTATCATCTCCAACTCATCCTTTATGATTAAATTCACTATATGTAAAACAACACATATAGAATAGCCTCCCATTAATCAACAAGCTCTTAACCTATAACCTGTTCTTTAACTTTTCTATTATAACAAAAGTTCTTTAACTTTTCTATCATCGCATCATTTCTGCTGCAATTTTGAGAGTTATGGTTGAGAGCTTGGTGTCGATATTCAAATCCATTAAGTAATCCATCAACAAGGTTGTCAACCTTTCACTAATATACGATGCCAAAACATAAATAAACCTATCATTTAAAATTGTGAGCAAGTATCAATCATAAAATAATCAATAAATAAATGATAAAAATATTAAAGAATAAAATTTACCTCAACAGTTAATTGTATAAAGTTAAATTGTTATTATTGCAGTGTGTCATTACTGCTATATAATACTTCTTTTAGTTGTCAGCTATCCACATATCTAGTATAATGGCTACTCATTAGTAAATACTCAATGACGTCTTTAATATTTCTTTATTTTGATCATTGTAAATAATAAAAATGTCTTTCTTTATGGTATTCTAAGTTGGGATCTTAAAATAGTTGGAGTAAGATAAGCACCATCTTGAAGTTTTTGTTATCGACAATGGAAATTGACTATTCATCACCAATGATCATCTTAGTTATTAAAAAATTTGTTTCTTGTTGTCATAGCTTGTGGCTGTCATTTCATTCTTCTCCCTCATTAGGTTAGGGGTAAAACTTATTGGGTTAATTACAAACAAGTCTCAAACTTTACTCAATTTTGTAATTATAGCTTGAACTTTAAAAAGTGACAATTAAATACTCAAAATCTCAATTTTTAAAACCTTGCTCAACGTAAACATTTTCAGTAATGTTGTTGACATGACAAGCCATGTCAAACATAAATTTAAAAACAAAAGATCACGTTTAAGGATCTATGTGTGATATGGCCTTATATAAGAAATTAAATACTTAAAGTTTCAATTTTTTAAAATCTTGCTCAACATAAATATTTTCAGTAACGTTACTGATGTGGCAAGCCACATTAGACATAAATTTAAAAACAAAAGATCATGTTTAAGATCTATGCGTTAGGTGGCCTCATATAAGACCATAAAAAATACGTCGTCATATAAGACCATCAAAAATACCCCAAGTGTTTCATGGTATTTACAAAATAATAGGGTGAATTCTTTGAACTATCTATTGAGTCACATTAAATATTTCTTGATTTCCATAAAAGAAAATTAATAATTATTTTACATCTTGAATTTTATCATAAAAATAGTAGCCATATTAGTTTCTTTTGGTTTTTGTTTAAGTTTAGGACTTTGATTGGTTTTTGGATGTGTTAAGAGAGTGAATTTGTAAAGAGACATGAAAGTAAACAAAGGAAGTGAGATGGCAAAGCGTGAGGGTCGACCAATCCCAAACTTACTCTTTTTTGGAGGCTATTTATAAAGACGAGTCTCAGTTGGAAGAAGCTGAGCTTCAGTTCCAAACTCGAAGTTTAAATTTCAACAAGTCTTTGGTTACTCTCTTGAAATTTTTGCACATTCACTAGGTGTTTCTCTTTCTCTTCCATTTCTCTGACAAATATTGTAGCTTTGAATTGACACAAATATTTTCAAATGCTTCTTTGTGTTTTTTTATGGAAAAAGGAAGTTTTTTTGTATATGGGTTTGATTCAAAACATTAAAAAAAAAAGCTTCTTTTTGGATGTGGAATGAAGTTTATGGGTACAAAAACTAAGCTTTCATTCTAAATGAGTTAGTGATTGAGGAATCTTAATTCTATGTTTTTTTAACTCTAATTTAAGGTTGTAGGAATCATTGAGTCTTTTTATAGATTCACCATTATTTTTATCTTTTAATTGTTTGATGAAATGCCAAGTTGAAAACTATGACTTTATTTCATCTTTGTCCTTGCTTACTAAAGAGATTTACATGACTAACCTTTTGACCATGAACGTGATCAAAGGTATTTTGGTGTACAATGACTCGTTTGGTTGCATTATGGTAGTGTCCACCATGCTAAGCACGTGAGGGTCTTATTATTATGTTTATGAAGATGAAACAAAATAAAGGAATTGACGGTAAGAAAGAAAAAAACCTGCAAAGTTAGCAACATTAACGAGATATTAACATCGAGCTAAATTTAAAAAAATTGAAAATTAGAGTATTAATTATCACTTTTTAAAGTTTGGGCTATAATTTCAAAATTGAATAAAATTTGAGATATTTTTTAATTAACTCAATAATATTTTACCTCCTTATACGATCTTCTTCTTGTTACACTACTATATATGTCTCATCAAATGAGAAGTTTAAACTTTAAAACTCTAGGCCAATATATTATGACAATACTTACTTCGACCTTTTATACTTCGTCCATTGATCTATTTTTACTAAAGTGATTATAAACATTACTTCTTAATGAACATGTTCCTGCAACCTAAATTATTTCTTCACTTAGTACTGGATTAGACCTTTTCACTTGGGTAATGTTAGTTCTAGATTTTAATTCTCAACTGAAAGAATATACTCATCCATCTAAAACAATCAACATATATGAGCAAATAAGTTTACATCTTCTTTTATAAAAATGATTTAATGAAGATAATACATCCAATAATCTAAGAAAATGAAAAATGAAGCCAATGCAATCTTGAAAATATCATGTCCTTAAGCTATTCTTCAAGATCCTTAAATACATTAAAACATCATTGCTCATGCAAAATGTGTAATCTCATATGCAAATTGATTAATTTGAAATATTAAAGAATAATACTTTATGTTGATTGATATGTGTTTAAAATTTGATTCATTTGATATGTTATACTTAGTTATTAATGCCTTAAAAATGCTTAAGATACTCACTTTGACTCATTTGTAATTTTAGGTACAATTTTTAAGCAAATAAGTTAAAGTGAGTCGAGAGTATGATATAAGGGCCATTTTTTAAAGATTAATTTTCACTTGTCTTTATGGAGTAAGAAGAAGAGAATTAAAAGACAAAAGGAAGACAAGAAAAATGAAACACAAAGAAGAAGAATCATAGAAAGTAATGCACATACATGTTTTTCCCATGCAAAAAACCAATTTAATGGAGCAGAAAATGACAACAATTTAAGCATGAAATAGCATCAGGTGGTAGATGCCTCGAAATCCAGAAGAATGAAGGAGAAGGCTCGAACAGAACGATGTCAGAGCTAGGATACCGTATCCATTATTACTTTAAGGCTCAAGGCATCCAATTGCCACCTTCAACACCATCACTGCCTCCATCACCATGAGGCCTTGTTCTAACCCTTTTCTACTTAAATTTAATTCTTATTTAGTTTTTACTTTAATTTATATTTCTTCTTGCCATGCGCGTTTGTTTTCCTCCTTCTCACATTGAGGATAATGTGTTGTTCAAGTGTGGGGAAGGGTTATGTGTTTTACTTTGAATGTAAATTTAGCATATTATATGATAGTTTATTATATTGCATTTTGTGAATCAGTCAATGTGTTAATGGCTTAGATAGATTAAAATTGAATTAATTTTGAACATAATCTATTAGGTTGTGAAGAGTTATTAGCTTGCAAAATTAGTGAATTTGTGCAAATTAATTAGGATTTACTGTGAGTTGTCATCCTCTAAATGGTCACATTCATTCATAATTTGAGGTCTTTCGATTTAAGTAGCTTTGTTAGTATGTTTTAATGGAGATGAGTAGCTAAACCTACAAGGTAGGCAATAAAAAATTGTGTTGTTAATTTTAAATAAATTACTATTCCACTAGCCTCAGGTTATGAATAGAGCTAGTATCCAGTTGAGAACGTGATATAGTTAAGTAACCGAATTGACATACATCACAAAGGTGTGCCTCCGCATCAAAATGTTATAACGATGTTTCAACCAAGCAGCTTAAAAAAATGACTTGGTCGAGTAACTGGATCAACATTCATCACTAGTGTTTGTCTTCTAGTAAAAGACTAGGTCTTTGTTTAATAAATAATAATAATAAATGTTTTGTAATAAAACCTACTGAACTTGTAATAGGTTGACTTTTCATGAAAATGTACTTAGAAGTAGTTACAGAGGTTTGAATGACTAAAGAATTATTAATGTGTGTGTTCAATTGAAAAGGGTAAATAATTTAACACTTGGATCTGGATTAATATGTGTATTAAGTTCAAAGCCCCTAGACATAAGGTTTGCATTTTAATGATTTGAAATAACTTGAATGATTGTGTTTTAAATTAAATTTATTTCATGAAGTTGAAGCCATTGTCTCATTACTGCATTGTGTGTTGTGTGTTGTGTGATTTTGTGTGCTTGTTGTTTTGTTTGTTTGAAGACAAGCAAATGTTTAAGTGTGGGGATGTTGATAAGTGTAACTTGCACCGTGTTTTAGGGCTTAGTTTGATATGTATTTAATTGTGAATTTAATCATTTGGTATGTGTTTAGGTTAGAATTGTGTTAGTTTGTTAATTATTCATGTTTTAAGTGTTTTATGGGTTAGTACAACTCTTTGAGCTTAATTATTATATTTTTAAGGTACCTTGAGGTGTTTGTTAGTATTTCAGGGTCAACATAAAAGAACAAAGAAGTTCTAGACACATTCGGGCCGAAACAACTGTGGCACAATAAGCCACGATCGTAACAAAAGCACCAAACATGGCCCACAATCATGGCATGTAGGGCCATTATTGTGGCTTGTGTCAGGCAGATGTGTAGACACTTAAAAACATTAAGTTTTGAGAGATTTTTGAACCTTTTGGACCCTGAAAAAACCCTAAGGTTGCTTAGAACACAAAAGATATTTAAAGAATAAGATAAAGAGGCAAGGGAGCTTTTACATCAACCACTTTTAAAGAAACCCTAGAGAGAATTATTGAGAGATAGAGAAAGAGAAGAAGGAAGAGAGAAGAGGAGAAGAATCCGACTTAATGTACGTCCCAGATTAGGAGTTTCTCGATATTGCTACCTCCTGTCATCTGTTCAATTTCTTATTTCCTGATATTTTTAGTTTTATTGTTGTATAAAATTGAAATAACAGTTGATGATAGGATTTTTAGATATTGATGATGTTCTAAACTTACCTTTGTGGTTTTATCTTTGGTTTAATGAAATCTGATTCCTTATGTGTTATTTGGATTTATTGTGATTTAATTATAGAAGTACATAATTTGAAAATAAATTGAGAGGGTAAATCAATTGAAAAATAATTAAATTGGACTAACGAGAGTTAGGTGATTTAATAGAATAAGAATTAAATCAAATCTTGCATAGGTTTTCAATAATAGTTATAACTTGAGAAAGAACAATCAACCCTAAGATCGTCTAAAACCAATAATCTAATAATTCATAATCGATTAGGATAGCGTTAAAGATAGGTAAAATTCCCTTTCATTGTTAATTCCTTAAATTGATTGTTGAGTGTGTGTTGCAACTGCTAAATTGTTAATATTTTCATGATTGATTCTTGAATTGATTTGATTGATTGAACTGAATTCTTGTTTTAGTTTCATTTGTAACATCCCGTTTTCATACTAAGGGTTAGAACTCTAGATTTGTGTAATTGAGAAAATAGTAATGATAGATTAGAAAATGCATTTCATGGTCATGCATAATGTTAGCATGCGTACATGTAAATTTGATTATTGCATACATTAAAATAATTGTACATACATTCATTGATATTTTTCATGTATAATTGATCTATAAATGTGATTATATTTGGAATTGTGAATTATATGTGTAAAAAATTGATTTGGAAAGTATATGTATTGACTCAAAATGTTTGGTAAAAATATGAGAACTTTGTGGAATTTAAGAGGTATTTTTGGACTAGGGGAAAAAATCAAGTAGTAGAACAATTGATGAATAGTAGTAGAAATAAGAGTCAAATGGCAATGAAAATTTTTATAAATGACATTGGGATTTAATGACTTATGTTATTGAAAATTGGGAGACAATTGGAATAGAAATTGGAGACAAATGGACTAGTTAATAAAAGACCAAGAAGAGACCTTAAGAAAGTGACATGTGGCAAGTGACAAGTGTCACTTACTACACCACTTGTTTTAAATTACGAAATTCATTAAGTGAAAGACCCACACTATGGTCTTTCACTTGTCTTTTACAAGACATGCTCCATTTCTCCATCTTCTTCTTTTTCTTCATCTTCTTCATGTGCTCTCCTCTTTACTCACGACACCTCACTCTCACCCTCATCATGTTGACTTTTGTTCAACTTTTTCACTTTGCTTCTTCAATATTTATTGTCTTCTCCATCTTGTTATTAAAAGACCCAACCTATTCCACCTTAAAAGGGTGATAATCGTATATGTTGGAGGAGCTAGGGTTTCACGGTGATTGAAGAAGCTTTGGGTTAATAAAGTAAGTAACCTATTAATCTTCATGGCTTTGATGAATGAAACATGTTTTGATGATAGTTAAAGGTTAAATGCTCATAAAATGAGAATGGGTACAT
>JANIJH010000225.1:24734096-24755662 GCA_024520975.1 Erythroxylum areolatum | reverse complement strand
TATTCATTTAATCTCTAATAACATACTCCACTCTAATTTAAACATAATCCATCATTAAATTTTCATTTTCTTAAGAGTTAAAACCTCAAAATAATTTAGACAACACCCCAAAATAATTTAGACATGTTTAATTAAATAAAAAAAATTCAGGGGCCAACAGAGAATCCCTTAACAAACTGACGGTAAAAACTAGCCATACCCAGAAAACTTCTCACTTCTGTTACATTCCGTGGTAGCTTTCAATTCACAATCGCTTCTATCTTACTAGGATCAACTCTGATTCCTTCAAAAGAGACAACATGCCCCAAAAATGATATCTCCTGAAGCTAGAAATCACACTTACTTAGCTTAGCATACAACTGTCTTTCCCTCAGAGTCAGTAATACAATTCAAAGATGCTCAGTATGATCATGTTAATTCCTAGAATAGACCAGGATATCATCAATAAACACTACAATAAACTAGTCCAAATAGGACTTGAACTAACTATTCATCATATCCATAAATTTTGCTGGAGCATTAGTTAACTCGAATGGCATCACTAGGAATTCATAATGTCCATAACAAGTCCTAAATACAGTCTTTGATACATCCACATCTTTCACGCGAAGATGATAATACCCCAATCTCAAATCTATCTTCGAAAGCACTCCTGCATCTTTCAATTGATCAAATAGATCGTCAATCCTTGGCAACGGATACCTATTCTTCGCTGTGACTCTATTCAACTGTCTGTAATCGCTGCACATCCGTAGTGTGCTATCCTTCTTCTTAACAAATAACATCGATGCTCCCCACAGTGATACAATGGGTCGAATAAACCCTTTATCCAAAACCTCTTGTAACTGCACCTTCAACTCCTTCAACTCAGTAAGAGCCATTCTGTACGGTGCTCTGGATATAGGAGTAGTACCAGGCATAACTTCGATAGATAACTCCACTTTCCTTGCAGGAGGGAGTCTTGATAATTCCTCAGAAAATACATCTGAAAATTCATTCACTATAGGAATGTCAAGCAGTTTACCACCCTCATTCTTAGAATCAAGCATAAAAGCTAAATATGTTTCACAACCCTTCCTGAGAAGCTTTCGGGCTTATATAGCAGATACCACATTAACTAAGGAGCTAGTGTGGACACCATGCAATATTACTTTAAACTGATTAGATCTCCTAAGAACAACTCTCTTAGCCTTATAGTCAATTACTGCCTGATGCTTAGATAGCCAATCCATACCCAGAATCAGATCAAATTCATGAAAAGACAATCTGATCAAATCTGCTACATAATCATTTCCTTGAATCATAATTGGACAATTCCTATACATCTGATTAACCAACACACTACTACCAAGAGGACTAGTTACCTGGATATCATACTCTAACTAATCTATAAGCATCTCCTTATCAAACACTTCCCCAACACAAATATATGAATGTGAAGATCCAAGATTAATTAATGCATAAATTTCAGAATCAAAGAGAGAAATAATACCAGCAATGACATCCGGTGCATCCTGATCCTTACGAGCTTTCAGTGCATAAGCTCAAGCCGAAGCAGTAGGCACAGTTGGTTAATCTACTATTTTTGATTGGTTACTCCGATTAGGTTTATTCTGCCCAGATCCTCCTCGACCTCTACCACGTCCTTTGTTCCCAGCAGATGCATGAAAGACCTCTCGACTGACTTGTAATGTCTGATCCTAGTTGAGAGGGCAACTGGTTATCTTATGCTCAGTACTACCACATCGAAAACAGGCTCCCATAGCCCTTCTACAAACATCCCAATGATGTACAGAACAATCAAGGCACTACAGGGGTTCAGAACCTTGGCCTCCAGACAACCCCCTACTAGAAACAATCGAAGAGGGAAAGTTTTGTCACCTTCCCCATGTCACAGATCTCTGAGTATTTTCCGATGTAGAAGTAGTACCTTCCCGACTCCGTTTCCCCGAGGACTGGCCTCCTCTACCAAAACTCCTTCTCTGACTCCTTTCTCTTAACCATCTCTTTTCTCTCAATTTTCATTACAACCTGTACCAGCTGATGGTACGTCACTTGCTGTAATAGAGTAATTGCTACCAGATGCTCCTTGATGGAATCATGCAATCCATCCTCAAACTGATGACATCGAAAATCCTCAATAAGCACAAATTTAGGGGCATACTTATTGATTCGGTTGAACTCCCAATCATCCTCAGAAACTGATAAGTTTCTCTGCTTCAAGTTCAGAAATTGCTTTGATTTATCCTTTCTATAAGCCTCTGTCACACACTTAATTTTAAATTCTTGGGCAAAGAAATCCCAAGTTAGAGCTACCGACAGCTGAGGACTCTTCATAATGAACTTCCACCATTCATAAGCTGCTCCCTACAGAAGGGAGACAGCACAGTGCACCATCTGCTCAGCTGGACAATTGATCTCATCCAGTACCCTTTTCACCTTCTTAATCTAGAACTCAGCCCTTTCAGATTCCTCCAAAGATGTCCTAGTAAATTCTTTAGCTCTATATTTCCTCAGCTAATCAATCAGAGCCTTAGATGCTGTCATTCGATGCAGCAACGTCATCATATCCTGGGACAGCTTAATCAAAGCTTCTCTCTGAGCTAGAGGAGGAGGTGGTATCCTAGCCTCACCTCGATTGACCCCAGAGGGTCCAGATATTACTGGTCAAGTTTGTTCCAGCTGATTGCTCTCAGCAACTTCGTCAATAGTATCGGGAGATCCTTCCATCATTAATTCTATAGACAAAATATGGGACACCACATTAGGCGAAAACATAACTTGTACGCTGAATAGAGGCAATAGTTAAGTGTTGGTTAAACCAGAATCGTCTAAATCATGCTCTGATACTAAAAAGTGTTACACCCATATATACCCCCTGGGACGATATTACGAGTGCCACACATACAGATTACACTGAACACGAAGCATTTCGAAACATACAAAACACTTTATACATGCATTACCAGAATCTCAACAAACATACATCGCATATTATAATTTCGGAAAGCAGCCTGAATTAAATATTATTACAACCCATCAAAATAAAAATTCAGGAGTTATAGACATCATATACAAGTCCAAAAATAATCTCAAAATACATATAAAAAAACAAAAATCAGACTCCTTTGGCCATCGCGGTTGTCTTGTACCAGTTCTTACAGCCCTCTTTTAGAACCTACACGAGACAAATCCACCGTACTAATTATATAGCTTAGTGCGTAATAACTAAACTATAAGTCAACAACAGATACAGAAATTCAAAACAAAATAGAGTTTTATAAATAACAGAATTGTTCAATACAAAAGGGTATAAACCCTTCAGAAACATAATACAATTTAGCTTATGTCAAAATCAAATTGATATCAGAGTATAAAATCATAAGACTGCTAAATCCATTTACAGAAGTGGGTAACGAGACTTATATAGAAGATATCATAATTGAGATCATATCATAGAAGAGACTTATGTGTCAATAACAGAAGACACCAAAGTGTCAATAATAGATGACACCGAAGTGTCAAAGAAGTAGCTGCAAACCCTTCTAGGCATGCCTATTTTCTCACAACTAGGACTCAACAGTTTTAAAACAAAACAAGGTCATTTCAGACATTTTTTGTGCAAAGCAAGTAGTTAATCATATTTATAAGCAAGTAGCACTTCCAATGATATAAACATGCATCAAACGCCTCAGACAATCATTGTCCAGAATTCAGAACACAATCAGCATAAATCAAATTCAACAAGCAGAACAAAGTAAAGTAAATAACACTTTAATATCACATTCATCAATCAATACCTCGGGTTTTCATGTCCGGAATCAATACACAATTCAGTACACATTCATCAATATCAAATTCAATTCAATAATAAACAAAACAAATCAAGGTGAGACCATCTTAGGTTACTCACAAATGCTCCCTATTTGTGTTTTACCTCGAAGTCCCGACAATATCTGGAATCCGTCGTTCTAAGGGTTCTTCTAAAATATTTAATACAAACATATATTACTATTGTGCATAATTATGAATTCAATTATGCACATGCATGTATACTAAATATGCATATTCATGTCAAAAATCTGGGTTTCTTATCCTTAATCTTATCACATTATCGATTATGTGAAATTATACTCAATCTCTCAATCTAGATTTATTTCATAATCCACTGTCAAGTCCACTTTGCTCAATTATTCTCATCAGGAAGGTGAGGTAATTAGGTAATACTTCCTTCTATAAAGTTTTCCCTCTTTATCTTAGGTTTCCAATGATACCAAGTTCATCCAATTTGGTTTAATATTTAATGAGTTATGCTCGAAATACCACAGACTATGCACATTTGAAATTTTGGCTAATGCATGATCATGCCTCCAAGTTGTACACCTCATAACTCTCAATTCCAATATTCAAAAATTACAAACTTTATACCAATTTAAATTTAAGAGAATGAGCTACAACTTTGGTGAAGAAACCTCAGTCTAATTCAGCCTACATCAATACAGGTTATTCAATAACTACAAGACTGATTTCAGTCCATTGTAGTGCTACAACCTAAGACAAGACTCAATTCGATGCCACTTTTGAAAGTCCTAGAGACAGAATCAAAATTAGACTTCTTTAAGAAAGTTGTAGAACTATGTCTCAGGTTTAATCTAAATCAAGAATCAACTCATTTGGAAATCTAAAGATCAAAACAGAAGCAAAATAGTGAAGCATGTTCAATAAAAACAATAACCTTTTAATAGCCTCTAGGCTTTCATCCGAAACTCACTTCCATTTTTACACCAAATTCATTTCAATTTTTCTAGATCACTTTAGCACAAACACATCACCATTCTATACTCATTTAAAAACCAATTTGTTTTTCATAAAATCATCAAACTCTAATCAATTTTCTTAAACCTCTTAATCTTCATCAAATCCATCATAAACCTATCAACTTTCTAGATTTTTATCTTAAGTAGATTTCGGGTTAGATTTGTATGACCATTTTGACCTAGACAATGGGGTATTTATGTAACATCCCATCACCTGTGGGGAAGTTAAAATAGTAAATATAAGTGATTAATGAGAGCTTAGAAATGTATTTTTTATGCTCATGCATAATGTGGCATACACATACACATTAATAATAAAATTTTGCACATAAAAATAATTGTACATGCATTCATAGATAATTCTGGGTATAATTGTCTATAAATGTGAGTATATTATGAAATGTTGGCCCCCAAAATTTCTTCTTGATGAATAAGTATGATTTACATTGATTATGAGGTCTTTATGAAATTTTGTGAAAATTAATTATTACATTGATGTTAGAAAGATTATATGATATAGGTTGATTGAAATAAAGTGTAAAGGTTATAAGAATGTTCAAGGTGTGTTTTTGGCAAGACACTTAAAGTTAAAAGAACATAAGCCTATAAGGAAGGATAAAAATGGGCTTTTTGGGCTCATTAAGGGTAAAAGTGGAAGAAAGAATGTAGTCTTGCTTTTTAAGAAGGAGGAAACATGAATTAGGACAGAGGAAGAGAAATTAAGAAAGAAAAAGAAGAGAATTTCGGTGGTTGAGAGAAAAGAAAAGAGTTGAGCTAGGGTTTTAATATTTCTTAGTCTTAAGAGAGATTTTGAAGTGGTTCAAGAAGAGAAAAAGGGAGAGGAAGAGAAGAGCTTCAAATTGAGTCAAAGATCTCTTCATTTGGTGAAGAATCAAGGTAAGATCATTTTGAATCTTTTGGATTTTTTGGAAGAGTTTTAGGCCATGGAGTTAGAAAATACATGGGTTTAAGTATTCTAGAACAAATTTTAATGATTGTGCATTGTGGGATTTTTCAATTTGAAAACTCTATTGCGTTGAGATTTGAGAGTTTAATGAAATCAAATTGGTAGCTGAATGGTTATACTCAAGACTTTCCAAGTTTGCACAATGCAAAATTTCAAGTGTTCCTTAAGGGTAAATTTTGTGTTCTAACTTTAGGGAAAAATCTAGTTTAATCTAGGCTAAGTTAGACAAAGTTATCCTCTAGAAAGTTAAAGCTTATCTTTCTAGCTTTTCAACGGTATATAGTACGAAATTTTTAGACGTTGGAGTCAAAAGTTATGGTCCTTATAAGTAGAGATGCTCAGGAGTATAGATTGTCTCGTCTAATGACGTCATATCGTCTGATGACATCATATCATCTGGTGATGACGTCATATCGTCTGTGATGAAGTATTGTCTAATGGTGTCATATTTTGATGACATCATATCATCTGGTGATGACGTCATATTGTTTGATGACGTCATATCGCCTGATGATGACGTCATATCGTCTGGTGTACTATTCATCTGATCCTATCATCTGGTCAAATTTTGACCCTCTAGATGATAGAATTTATCTTCAAGGGCTTCATGAAAGTTTTAGATCTTGAAGTCCTCTTCAAAACCATCCCAAGAAAACCTCAATTAGATATGCCAATTATTCCAAATAGTTTTAGACTGAAACTTCTTCAAATCACTATTCATTTTATATCGTTTGGTCCAATTTTGACCCTTTATGTGATAGAATTTGTCTTCAAGGTTTTCATGAAGGTTGTATATCTGGAAGTCTTATTCAAAACCATCTAAAGAAAACCTTAATCTGATATCTCTAGAGAAAGTTATGCTAATTGGAAAACAACTTCTGTGTACTGTTCATAAACTTCTTTTGGTCACTATTTATCTTGTATCTTCTGGTCAAATTTTGACCCCTTATATGATGGAATTTGTCTTCAAGGTCTTCATAAAAGTTGTATATCTTGAAGCAAATAATACCTCAATCCAATATCTCTAGAGAAAGTTATGTCAATTGTAAAACATCTTCTGTGTACTGTTCATAAACTTCTTCTAGTCACTATTCATCTTGTATCATCTACTCAAATTTTGACCATCTAGATGACAGATTTTATCTTAAAGGTCTTCATGAAATTTATAAATCTTGAATTCTTCTTTCAAACCATCTAAAGAACATCTTGATATAATACCTATAGAGAAAGTTATGCTAGTTGGTCTAAAATAGGTTCCATATGATTGAGGACAGAACCTTGTTTGATTCTTCCAGACATATCTTTGTCATCCGACCTCCAAATGGAGTGATTCTTGAACCAATAGATTTCCAGCACATTTCTTTCTACCTCTCCATAAATGTTTATAGTCTTTGATACTGGATTAAAGAAGATTGATTGAATCAAATTAAGGGTACCAGATGGAAGAATATAAATTGTGATTTTAATGGTTCTAGTGAGGTATAAACCTAAGTATACATTACAAGTAGAGGAGTCTTGATATGGGACTGATTTTTTGATGACAATAATGGATAAATACCTAGGATTGTCATGAACATGCATTGTACATATTTTATTACATACATGTGCATCGCTAAATACTTATGATTGTACAAATTATGATGGATGTGTATGTGTTATTTGATATAGAGGAGCAACTTGAACGTCAACCTCCAGATGTTGCCGGAACTTCCAGACATTAGTTTCGGGAGCAATTAGTGAGTAACCTAGACTATTTCTCTCAATTATTGTTTGCTTAAATTATATTTTGAATGACAAATGAATGTGAATTGAATTGTGTTGATTTCCGGACAGAAGGTCCGATGAATGTGAAATGTGGAGTGTATATTGAAGTGTTGTTTGAATGTGAATATAAAGAACTATATGTTTCATAATATTATCGATTGTGATAGATGCATTCCATACATGAGTGCACAATCAGATAATGACAGTTGTGACTAGAGTAGCCACTGATTAGAGCTTAAAGCTCAAAGTGAAAAGAGCCTCGAGCTCAAACAGTAATTAAGATCCTAAGACTCATTATGTAAAATGAGCCCTACGGATAAGGGACAGTTATTAATAAGTTCGGTATCCAAAATAGATGCAGGACAGTTCAGGCACTCGGTCAAAACAACGTAACAATGGGAAAAGAGTCTCACGAGCATTTCATATGTATGTGTTTCAAGTATATGGATTGCTTGAAATGACAAATTGATTTGCTCTTAAATGTAAATATGATATGTGTTCATTAAGTAAAGTTGTGAATTATATGTTATGTGATTTGTTGTGTTGCATGAATTGAGTAAACCATCAATGATGGTTACTTCATTAAGTTCGCAAAACTCACCAAAATTGCAACGTTATCTTTTCAGGATCGAGAGACGACTCTTACTACTGAGAGGCTCTACTAGCCGTGTGGATTGTGAATTGACAAAAGAATTCATGGCTCAAAGGTCGGTCAGCTGGAATTTTTGGATGGCTTAGATAGATTTTATATATTTTCCTCTTTTATGTAGTACTTTTGTACTAAGTTCTGATGATGCACATGTAGTAAAGGTTGAAAGATACAATGTAGACTTTCGATTTTATGCAATGAAATGAGGAAAAAGTTAGTTTTTAAAATATTGTGATTTTTTTTAATGCTTATAAGGGATTAATGTTATGATGTCACGTGAAGTAATTGTAGTAATCGAATGTAGCGTACCGTTATCGTAGGATATGTACCGGAATAACCTTTGGGTGTCCCAGTGTGTACCATACGGTAAGGGGGCGCTACAATTTAAGCAACATCTTCTACTAATCAAATGTTCCTTAATGTTTTAAAAGTATAATGACACCAATATCATGCATTTTAGTTCAGTATCTTGCAAGTTATAATCAAAAATCCACAGACTGTTTTCATTCCTTGATAGAAACCAATTTCAACTTCAAGCCAATTTTCAGACTCTTAAGGGCATATTTTGAATTAGATTCTTTCATAAAAAATGTAGTTCTATATCTCTAGTTTAATATAAATCAAACTCCATCCAATTTAGATATTCACAGATCAAGTTATGCCCTAAATACAAATGTATGTTCAGTAAAATACTGCATATATCATATTCCAATGACTATAATCCTTCATCTTGTTAATCAATCACCGTATTTGCTTCTTCTTTGACCACCCACACATGCATCAACACCATTTACATATGCATCACTCCCCAAGCACAAAAATATACACCATTCATGCATGCATTCAGTTACAAACTTTAAAATCTCAACAGAAATCATTTACACTATCATAAAACTTAAAGCATTACTTACTTGGTTTATACTTCAAAAAAATTCCAGAAATGGGAGAGAAATTAAGAAGGAATATGGTGTAGATGGTTTCGGTGAAATCAAAGGGAAAGAGCTGCAGAAACATTTTTTTTAATACCTAGGTTTTTCATTAGTGCTCTAACGCATGCCTCCATTGCATGTCTTCCACTTGTCCACTAGATAAGCTATCATTTGTCTCATAACTATAGGTCCCCACATCGCACATGATTTTATCCATTTGTCACTCTATAATTTGTCCATTTGTCAATTAATTTCTAATACAATTGTCACACTTTTATTTGTCTCTTATTTCAATTTTTTTAGTCTAAAATACCTCAAATTTTTTATAATTTTCCTAAAATTTACCAAAATTTTGAAATAATAACTATTATCACCAAATAAATTTTGCAACATAATTAGTCCAAAATTCATACTTTAATCACATTAAAAATCATTTATACCTAGAAAAATGTCAATGAATGCATATACAATTATTTATATATGTCAAAATTCATATACACATATCAACGAATACTCAATTATGCAAAGCAAATGATGTACTAAAATTTCTTAATTTTCTAACCCCTAACATGGGGTGTTACAAGGTAGTTGTGACCAGAGTCGCCAGTGAAAAGAGTTTAAAGCTTTGAATCTGATAAGAGCCTTTGACTCGTTTGCTATTGTACCTGGTATCGACTAAAGGATATGGGACATTATTTGATATAAGCTTGGTATCCACAAGGGGTATGAGCTAGGAAAAAAAGCACTCGATCACAATAAAGTAATAAATGAAAGTGAGTCTCATGTGCATTGCAACTATAACTGATATATATGTTTTAAGTCATCAAAATGATCTATTTGACTGCTCTAAATGTGATATATGAAGTAAGTGTTATATGGTGCAACATGATAAATGAAGTGATGTGAATTATGTGAAAATATGATGTGATGTGCTATATGATTTGAGTGAACCATTAAGGATGGTTAACTCACTGAGTTTGCAAAACTCACTAAAATTTGCAACGTTGCTTTTCAGGTTGACAGAAGATCTCCAGTTAGACAAATTGGACTCTAGCCACTACATTTGAGTAATAGATAGAGGTCGGGATCAATTCGTGTCTGCATTTGTATTTCCTTATTTTTGTATCAAAATATGTATTCACAAGTATTTTACCATGTGTATGTAAATCATTTTGTAATGTAATGTCATTATGACTACAAGTATTTTGTATCTGTAATGGGCCCAAGTGGCTATTGAAATTCTGATGATATGTATAATGATTGTAACACTGTGATTGAAAATGTTTATGAATAAAATGGATCGAAAATTTCATTATTGATTTTCCACATACGTTTGTGCATTATTTTGAAAAAATTTGTAATGAGTTTGACTAACTGACTGTTCTAGCATTCGACCCTCATAGAGTTTGTTCTTAAATACTGTCGGTATGTTCGGAAATATGCACTATAAGAGTGAGGTGCTACATCATTACATTTTGAATTTTTGCAATTTGTTTTGGCTTTAGATTTTAGGATTAGATTATCCCTCCTTGTGGGATTGACATTTTAGGTACTACTTGAATGACCCGTGTGTTTGCATGTTATCGAGGTTAATCAATTAAAACTTGCACACATCGAAAAAACCCAATCAGTAGACAAGTCCAAATTTGATCTTATTTCTTCTTAACCTTATCCCTCTACTATGAGGGAAGTGCGTCCTTTTCTTAGGCACAGAAGTTTTTATTAAAGCTTCATTAAGGACTTTTCGATTATAGTCGCACCACTATACAAGCTTCTTCAACAAGATGTCTCCTTTGAGTTTAACGAGAAGTGCAAGGAAGCATTCAACAAACTTAAGGAGCTTCTAACTTCCCCACCAGTGATTCAACCGCCAGATTGGAACCTCCCCTTTGAGATCATGTGTGATTTAATTGATTATGCAATGGGGCGGTTCTAGGATAAAGAGTGGGAAAAGCTTTGCATGCCATCTACTATGCTTCAAAGACTCTAAACCCATCTCAATTGAATTATTCCACTTCTATAAAAGAATTGCTATCTGTGGTTTTTGCTTAGGAAAAATTTCGATCGTATTTGCTTGTTGCTAAGTGATTGTTTATTCTCACCATACAACTTTGTGATACTTGCTCATAAAGAAAGAAGCAAAATCGAGGATGATCAAATGGATCCTTTTCCTTAAAGAATTCAACTTAGAGATCAGAGATAAGAAATGGGCAGAAAACATGGTGGCGGACCATCTCAACCGTTTGATAAAGGAAGAAGATAATATCCTTCTACGAGAAATCTTTCAAGATGAGTAATTATTTTCTATCAATGTGACACCATCATAGTATGCAGACATTGTCAATTTTTTAGTTACTAACGAATTACCTGTTGGTTTGTTAAAGGCTCAGAGGGATAAGCTATAGAGTGAAGTGAAGTATTACATATGGGATGACTCGTATCTTTGGAGGTACTGCATATATCAAGTTATCGGATGGTATGTACCAGAAAGTGAATCATCATCAATTTTAGTCATCTGCCATTCATACACCTGTGGAGGATATTTTGGAGTGAAAAGGACAACTCTTAAAGTTCCGAAGAGCGACTTCTATTGGCCAATATTGTTCAGAGATGCATATACCTTCTGTAAATCCTGTGATAGATGCCAATGGTCGGGTAACCTGTCCTGTAAGGATCAATTGCTACAAACTCCTTTGCTTTTCTGTGAAATTTTTTATATTTGAGGCATTGATTTATGGGACCTTTCCCTTTGTCTTTTGACTTTACTTATATATTGCTTGCAGTTGATTATGTTTCTAAATGGGTAGAAGCTAAACAAGGACGGATCCAGAAATTTTTTTAAGTGGAGGCAAAATTTTAATAGGGGCAAAATTTTATTTTTAATGGGGATAAAATTTTAATGGGAGAAAAATTTTATTTTTTATGGGATCAAAACTTAAAATATTAATTTTTTCATGTGAAATTTTTTGGAGGCAGTGGGGGCAAGAGCCCCCACTTGCCCCTAGTGTAGCTCCGTCCCTGAAGCTAAAGGCATTAGGACTAACGTTGTAGGGGTTGTTGCACATTTTGTTAAGGCTAACATTCTTTCTAGGTTTGGGGTACCAAAAACAATCATTAGCAACAGAGGAACCCACTTCTGCAATAGGGTGATAGAAGCAATATTCAGAAAATATCACATCACGCACAAGGATTCTATTGCTTACCATCCCCAAACTAATGGGCAAGCTGAAGACTTAAATCGAGAAATCAAGTTAATCTTAGAGAAAACCATTCAGCCAAATAGGAAGGATTGGATCGTACGACTAGAAGATGCACTATAGGCCTGCAGAACCGCTTATAAAACACTAATTGGGATGTCGCTGTATAGGCTAGTATTTGGGAAGCCATGTTATCTTCCGGTGTAATTACATCGTAAGGCTTATTGGGCTATCAAAAGATGTAACATGAACTTAGATGATGCGGGAGTGCATAAGAAGTTACAACTTTAAGAGATAAGGATTGATTTGTATCAAAATGCAGTAATATATAAGGAGAGGACGAAAGCTTTTCATGATAAGATGATTTCGATTTCGAGGAAAGGCTTCTCAGTGGTCTAGAAAATGTTACTATATCATTCCAAACTCAAGCTCTTTCTAGGTAAGTTACATTCCCGTTGGGTTGGTTAGTTTATTATCACTTATGTCTTTCCTTTTGGTGTAGTAAAGATACGGAGCCTCAAAACTAACAAGACATTCAGAGTAAATAGTCATCGCTTAAAGTTGTATTATGAAGGTTTACAAGCAGAAGATTTAGAGGTGTTGATGCTAGAGGATGTGGTTGGTGTCACTTGAAGCATGCAACTAGAAGTCGAGCCAATGACGTTAAACAAAGGCGCTGCTTGGGAGGCAACCTAAGGGGAGTTAATTTATGTCTTTTACATTTTTGCATTTGTTATTTTTTTGTTAACTGCTCCATTTCTTGCATTTGATTTTACATTAAGGACAATGTAAGTTTTAAATGTGGGGGCGGGGTACATTAGTTTTTATCCATGTTTTTTTAGTTTAATTGTAGCTTATGTGGCTTTTTAAGCGCTTTTCAAAATCAAACGAACAAAATTGAAAATTTTCTTGTTTTCTATTACTTTTAAGATTATTTAGTCATAATTAGAGTGTAAATTGATTAGTAAAATCCAAAGCAAAATTTTTCATGTACTTTTGCTCTTGTGGTTTGTTAATGCGCATTGTTTTTAGAAGAGCAGTGACTAATGATAGATCAAAACCAGTGAGGTTTTGAGTCGTATTAAATTGACACATCTATATCAATCTCACTGTTTTGTTTATTATGTGTGACATTTATGACATATACACCCTTACTTTGTGTTGATTTTTTATTCGAGACCACATTTTTATTACATACATTTTTATGAAAATGATTAGGCATTCTTTGTTGACTACGAGCTACATTAGCTGAATAGCCTACCTAACTATGTGAATTTTCCTTTACCAACCCCTTGAGCTTTATTATCATTTTCTTTTATGTACCACAGTACATGCACCTAGCCAAATGCTACCCCAAGTCTTAAGGCTAGTGGATCATTTGTAAATTTTGGATGAACATGATTGTACAAAAGCCTAAGTGTGGAGGTATGCATACATGTGGGTTGGTTATATTTGTTAAAATTTCATGTTATGAATACTATGTTGATGTAGCTTCTATCACTCTTACTTTTAAAAATGAAAGAAAAAAAGAAAGAAAAAAAGAAAGAAAAAAGAAAAAAAAAGTGAGTTTGAATAAAAGTATCAAGGAGGAAATAACATTATTGTGAAAGGTTGTTAATAGTTTATCCTCCTTAAATTGTATTGATTGGGTGTTTGAATATATTGCATATAAGGCGGATGTAGTTTGGGATGGAGAAATTTTTGTGTTATGTTCATGTGGATTAAAGTGTGAGAGTTGAATTGAGTTGTGAAACATAGTTGTTGCATTCTTCATAGTTGATGGTACCCAGTTTTGAATGAATGATAACTTATGCACTTGATATCTGATTGAGTATTACTTTTGCTTCACTAGCTTGATGGCTTTTTATGCTACATTAACCAAAATACATCTCACCTTACCTTTATCTACATTACAACCCTAGAAAAGTCCTTTGATTTATGATTATGCATGTGACTTTTAGTGGTGGAGAAATGAAATGATATGCAAAGTTGTGGATTGTTGTGATCATGAATAGTGTTTAAGTTTACTCGTGTACTCATAGAAATATCTTGTTTAAACACCTTTTGTCTAAGTCTACCTTTAGATGACTCAATTTCTAAGGGTAGTGAATATTGATTGATCATGAGTAGAAGCTTTGAATGTTGAGTTTTTACTTAGGTTTTGAAAGTCATTTATCTTTAATTATGGCTATCTATTCTTAGGAAACATGGAAAATGAATAAAAGCTTTAGTTTGTGATTTTGATTTTGACAATTTGCCCAAGAACGATCAAAGGCTAAGTGTAAAGGAAGTTAATATGTGTTTAAATTTGATTTATTTGATATGCTACACTTAGTGATTAATGCTATAGAAACATTTAAGATACTCATTTTGACTCATTTGTGATTTTGGGCACAATTCAGAAGCAAATAAGTTAAAGTGAGTTGAAAGTATGATACATAGGCCATTTTTTCACCACCGAAGCATGTAGAAGATGGCTTACACTTAGAGAATAAAAATGGAGATGGAACGCTAGCTTCCTGATGCCAGTTGAACAGGAATATTGACGTCAAGTCACAGTTAAGCTATTTTTATCATTTTAAGGTAGTAATTTCTTTTCAAATTGTTATGTTGTTGGTGTTGATTTGATTGGGTTTTAGAATGAATGATCTTAATACGTTATTCTGATTGTTTTATTTCGAACCTATTGCTAAAACATTGAATGTAATCTGTAATCATTACTTTTGATGTTTGTGAGTAGCATCTAATGATTCCACATCGTTAGGAATAACATAACTTAGGTTAGATAACTTGAATGTGTGATGTTACTACTTATATTGATCATTTTCTACTTCGTAATACGACTGCCAAATTAAACCTAGAGATAACCTAGAGATTATATCCTAGGTTATTTGGTAGTTAGATTTAATTAATGATCGTTTCTTGATTAAACAAAACCTAAAGAAAAAACGAGATTAGGAGAGCATTCTATTTGTCTCAGATCAATAATCCGAAGAGAGTTGTAAAGATGTTCGGATGATAAAATATGCTTGATCATGTTTAGGTCGAGATTGAACCTAGAATTGAACCTTACGTATATTCAGCAAGTTAATCATTTTCGATTGCTTGTTTTAATTTGTTTTTTATAGTTTACTTTTACTTTTACTTTCATTTCTAAATTTCTCAAAATCCAGAAAACCGCCCTTTTTATATTTCCCTTGCATCAATTAATTTCATCACAGAAATTAACCGAACATTCTTTGTGGATTTGATCTCGACTTACTATAACTACAAATTTTAGTATGCAGAGTTAGGTAAATTTTACAGTATACTCGACAGGCATTGTCATTAATTCAAGTTTATCAATAGCAAAGAAGTATCATAAACAAAACGAATTGGTTCTCATGATCAGGTTATTATGCTAAGATCAAGATGACGTAGCTAGACTTTCTTTCAGTGCAATGGGGGATGATGTTCTTTTGAATTAGTATAATTAAGAGATGTATACATAGCAATGTTAGAGAACCTTCAACTTAATAAGAATGAGAACTCACATTATTATAGTCAAAAGTTTGCCAAGCCCATAGCAAACCATATGCCAAGTTCAACTATAATCACAAAGATGGGATTAGCGTGGTTAAGTATATGACTTCCCACTACAAGACGACATTCTAAGGCTTAAACCATTAACAAAGCCTCATATTTGGTTTATACTACATGAAAACTACATACGTCGTTGGTATGAAGTCATTAAAGTAAAACATACTGCCATTAATGCATAAATCAAAGGTTATAGTTGCAATAATAATTAGTAAATTTCAACTATCTTCTCAACTACGCCTATTCCCTAATAACCATAATAAAATACATGAAATTTACTAGTACCTTACTATTTTATCAAGAGTTATTTATCAAAGCCATTTTATAATGAACAACTAAATGTAAATTTCTGTAAGTAATAATAGGGGAAATGCAACTTGTGTTTATAGCTTTTTAGTTTTCAATTTTCAATTTTAGTAAGTGCTGTAGAAGTGAAACCTTGAGGTTTCTCCTAAACTTTCAACCATACATACAGAGAGAATCTTATATGTGAGATTTTTGTATGTTACTAACTATTTCAGTCGGTTTGATTTTGGATTTCATCCGTTTTCTACCAAAAGGCTCAAAATGGGGAACTTAATTCAAGTCTTTATTGAACAAGGCTTCTTATCAACTAGAGCTTCGTTTTACTGGCATGCTGGTTTAAGTAGCGCATATCGGAGTGTATCTTCTGCTGAAATTCTGTGTGGCATTTCCAACTATGGGAACTACATCTTATTTGTTGCAAGTTAATTGCCATCAAATCCCTTAATTAGTGAGAAAGAAGTTGCCATTTCTCCTTCTTCCACCTTCTGTGTCATTTATCTATATTCATTCAAAGACTATTAATCGAGTTTAAGAACCTTCAGGTCCACTGACAAACAAGCACTAAGTACTATTTAAACACTTTGCCAAGAATCATCTTGCGATTCAGTTGGAAGAAGTCAGAAAGCAGGTGGGAAATGAAAATTCTCTAAATGAGCAAATGAAGTAGAGGTGAGTGGAGTAGAATTGTAGAGGGAGGACCGGAGAGTGGAGAATAAGGAGCTGCGTGAGGAAGAGGAATCGTAGATTAATTAAAGTGAAAAGAAGAAGATAGCCTAAGAAAAGAGTGTCTGGCTATTGAAATCCAGATATCAAACCAAACAAAGAAAAATTTTAAAGTTTAAAAGTTTTATTATTATTACAACCGATGAAACTAATATATAATAAAAAAGAAATAAAAATTATAAAAATATTATATAAAATAAAATATTTTATTGAAATAAAAATACTTTAATAATGCCTATTAATATATATTAAACCAATAATAAATATAATAATTTAAACTAAGAATGAGTCTAACATAAAATTTAAAATGATAATAACATAAAAATTATATTTCTATATTATAATTTATTTAAAGACTTATAAAAATTGAAAATTGTATTTTTATATTATCATTTATTTAAAGATTTATAAAAGTTTAAGTATATTTAAAGAAAGTCAACATAAAAGAATAACTTTATTCTAACTTCTTTTTTAACGTATCTTAAATATACTTCTTTATAGTTTAAATATTATTTTTAACACATACTGAAATTATCTTAATCAAATTGACTTATATATACCAATTAATAATTCAATTTCTTAAACAAATTAAAATAATAATTAGTTTTAACAATAATGATTAAAAATTTTCAATTAAAGTATAAAGAGATTAATAAATAATCTAAAATTTGATAAATATAATTTATTAGTGAGATTAAACAAATTTATTATTTTTAAGAATATAAATAGTAATTCATTTTTTAACAATAATAATTTAAAACAAAATTTTTAACTAAAATATAAAGAGATAAACAAGCAATATAAAATTTGAAAATATAATTTACTAATTATATTGTATGAGAGAATTGAAAAGAAAAAATAATAAATTCATTAAAAAGTCAAAAATATATAAAAAGACTTAAAACTAATAAATTTTGTCTTATGCAAGATGAATCTTGTGAATTGACTAATTAATATATGACCAGATTCTCAAGAAAAACCAATAAATAATAACACTTATTTTCTCTTTTTCTATGTTATTCAATTTTTTTTCCAAATTTTGGTTCTTCATTTTTCAAGAAAATCGGTGAGCATATTACTTAGTTTTTTTTCTCAAAAAAAGTTATAAACATAAATTAGACTGAAAATTAAGTTGGTTCATATTTATTCCAATAAAACAACCAGTCCAATCCAGTCTTTTTTTAGGGTAAATAGTAAGAATTTCATTACTTCAAAGCAAGAACTTCAACAATAGAAGGAGGGTGTATTTTGAACCACTCTCCAAGGCCAGAAGTGAATAATGCGCCCGTAGCTAAGACGTGGGCAGCAGAATTGCCTGACCTAAAGCCAAAAATGCATTTAGTTATTCTAATCTCATTCAATAGAGATTTACAATCACAAACTAACAAACCAAAAGAGGAGGAATCTTCATAAGAGTCATCATTAATTGCTTGAACCACAATCTTCGCATCCGATTCAATAATAACTCTATCCCAATTCTGAAGCTTGACCCAACTAAGGACTTCTTTAATAGCGATTGCCTCTGTACTTTTAGCACTCAATCTGCCTGGAAACCTCCACGATTTAGCAGCTATAAATCTCAAATTAGAGTCTCGTATAACAGCTGCGGTAGCCATGAAATTGGAGTTGCTTCCGGTGGCAGCGTCAACATTAACCTTCAGCCAACCCACTTTTGAAGGTTGCCAACACACCATTCTTGTTGCTGGTATTCTTGGAGCAGTATCAGAAGCATGAGCAAGTCGTCACTCCTCCAAGGTTCTCTGTGCAAAACAAACAATGGCATTGGTTGATCTCCATTTATTGTTCCACACAACTCCATTTCTACTTTGCCAGATTGCCCAAATTATCATTAGAATGGTATACTGTCATTCTTTTGGTGCAGGTAGAAAGAAGGATGCACACTAGTTGAGCAAAGAAATTGTTCCTGAATGCTGCTAGTTCTGGAGAACTCTCGACCAGACCTGTTTCGTAAGTGGAAAGTCGAGGAATACATGTTGTAATGTCTCCTCTTATTGATTACAAATTGGGCAACACACATTGACATCAACTCATCGACTTCGTAACACCGATAAGCACGGTAATATATCATTTAGAACACGCCAAACACAACTAATCACCTTTTGGCGAAACCACACAGCTCCATACTTGCTAATAACTTGGCAAAATTGTATCCGTAAGGGGACACAAAGTGCTCTTCACTGTGTAACGGCCTTTATTCTCAAATTTCTAACACCAATCATCTCTCGCCGATTGTCTACCCAATGGTATTACCAAAATCCGTTCACAATCATGGCTAGAGAAAAGTGAGCGAATTAAATCAAGATTCCATGAAGCATTCTCCAACAAATCCGCAACCAAGAAAACATTTGAATCAGGAGGCCTTGAAGAAACAATAAAAGAATTCTCCTTATCATTGAGCCACGGTGAGTCCCATATTAGAATTTGAGAACCATCTCCAACCTTCCAATGCATACCCCGTTGTAACAAAGAACGGGTTTCCCAAATACTTCGCCATAAATAACTTGGATTGCTTCCTAAATATACTGATAAGAAAGATGAACCCACAAAATAACGAGCTTGAAGAACATGAGATACTAGCGAATCAGGTTGAGTCATCAACTTCCAACCCTACTTTCCCAAAAGCGCAAGATTGAACTCATGGATCTTTTTAAAACCAAGACCACCAAAAATCTTATTCTTCGCCAATCTCTGCCGGGACATCCAAATAATTCCTTTCGCATGATTAACACCTTTTCCCCAACAAAACCGAGTCATGATATGTTCCAGTTCAGTACATAAAGTTTTAGGTAGAAGAAACAAGTTCATCACATAAGTGTGTATCGCTTGTAATACAGTTTTCAACAACACAGCTTTACCTACCTTAGAAAGTGGTCTTCTCTTCCATGCATTCAATCTTTTCCACACTCTGTCTTTTATAAAACCAAATACCTCCTTCTTGTTCTACCCTATATGAGAAGGTAGCCCAAGGTAGGTACCCAAAGACTCTTTTTCCGAAACAGCTAGGTTGGCACAAATAGACTCCCTTATGAAATTTGGGGTAGTTGCACTAAATGTTATGAAAGATTTTGCAAAATTAATGAGTTGTCCTAATGCTCTCTCATAAATCTGGAGACACCTTTGAACTTCACTAGCTTCCTGTGCATTAGCCTAAAAGAAAATAAGGCTATCGTCCGGGAAGAACAAATGAGTTAAGACAGGACCTCCAGTCGAAACTTTAGATCCCTATATTCTACCCGCTGAAAGTGAATGATCAAACAATCTTGATAAACCCTCAGTGCAGATTATGAATAGATAAGGAGAGAGGGGGTCACCCTGTCTCAGACCCCGCGTAGGAATCACTGGTCCAATTTCAAATCCATTCTGAAGAATCTTGTAGCTGACTGTTGAGAGACAATAAATAATGAGATCCATAAAACTATGGACAAAGCCCATTTCTACCATAATTGCTTCAACAAAAGTCCATTCCATGTGATCGTACGCGTTACTGATCTCGATCTTTAGAGCTGCAGAATATTTCTTCCCCCTCGTATGGTGATGGAACGTGTGCATCATTTCAAAAACAATAATACAATTATCCTAAATGCTTCTACCTGCTACAAAAACACTATGGGATTCCGAAATAGCTGAAGGCAATAAGTTAATCTGCAGGCCATCATTTTAGCAATTATCTTCAAAAGTACATTGCATAAAGCAATAGGACGGAGATCACCCATTACCTTAGGCTCAGACATTTTTGGAATCAACACAATTGCCAATTCGTTCAGCTCTCTAGGAAAATTTCCCTAATGAAGATAATCAATACAAGTTTGAGCTACTTCACCACCTATGATTTCCCAATATTTCTGATAGAAGCTCGGGTTAAAACCATCAAGCCCAGGTGACTTGTCCGGCATCATAGAAAACACAACGGCTTTTATTTCTTCGGCAGTATAAGGACGAAGTAGCGATTCATTCTAATCCTCAGTAATCAACCTCAAGATATGTTCTAGAACCGGGTTAACGTCACAAACCTGAGATCGAAAAATGTTGGAGAAGTACGAACTAACCACGGATTCCAAATCAGTCTCCCATGTCTGGCAACTTCCATTGTCATCCTGAAGTCGCTCAATTTGAATTTTCTTTCGTCTAACTGTAGCAGTATTGTGGAAAAAACGAGTGTTTGAATCATCTTTTTTAAGCCAAAATTCCTTCGCTCTCTGTTTTCAGTACACCTCACATTGACATAGTAGCTCAAAGTAGCGATTTTTAGCAGCAGCAAAATTTTCCATATCCGCTTAAATCCTAGACCCTCTCAACAACATCATGGACGTCAAACAATTATCCATCTCCATCTTGTGCACATTCCGAAGTTCCTTTGTTGGGACCAGATCTCGGAACCGGACCCCAAACGGAAAAACGGAAAACGAATCAAAAATTACGAAACGAAACGAAAGGCAAATAACAAATCGAAACGAATCAAAGGAATGGATCCTAAAACAGAACACAAAAATCGGATCGGAAGATGAAACAAAGCGGACGAAAGCGAAAGAAGCGAAAACGAATCGAATACAAAGTCAAATCGAATTGGCTCGGAAACAAACCAAACATACGGTGCAATCAAACTGAAATACAAAT
>JANIJH010000225.1:24721374-24733996 GCA_024520975.1 Erythroxylum areolatum | reverse complement strand
AGGTCTTCCACCTCGCTTTTCATGGCCATAAAGAATATCATTAAAGTCACCAAGGCATACCCATGGTTCCACACTATACGAAGCCAAAACACGTAATAACTACCATGAATTTGATCGCCTAGATCGGTTAGGTTCACCATAGAAACCAGTAACCCTCCAAACACCCACATTAGCAATCTCTACCAAAGCATCAATATATCTATCACATGAACTAATAAGAGAAATAGTATTTACAGACCTCCAAATCAACGCAAGTCCACCACTGTGGCCTCTACTGTCAACTGAAAAGAAACCATCATAATGCAGTCTTTTATTTCATTGATTTTTGAAGAACTAAAAAAAGTTTCAATAAGCAAAATTAAATTCGGCCTTTAAGTCTAACAATTTCCTACAGAGAATTTACTGCTCGAGGGTTGCCAAGCCCCCAACAGTTCCAGCTTATGCAACTCATTTTTATCGACGGGCCTGATTCATAGCGCCCACCGTTAGTCCGTTTTTTGAACCAGTACCAAAACTTGTAGCATCATTGTCCAAAGTACTAGGCTCCTTTGTTTTCTTTGGCTCCTGGCCCATTCTTCTTCTTTTAGGGTCTATAATAGTAACACCTACATCCTCACCTACCAGATCATCTCCACCTTCCATATCCATATCTATCGCCTCACCCATTTTTGAATTCCCTTATTCATTGCCAACAGAATCCGCACTTTCCTTATCCGTTTGGTGCCCATTTGAATTTTGAACTTCACTCATTCCAGACCTACCAATCCCGTTCTGCATCGACTCATCTCCCACCCCCATCGTTCCCCCCTCCCTTAGCCACCGTGACCCCAGAGTCATGGGATTTTGACGAGTTGTAGCTCAGATAGATGGCGTAAGTTTTGCTCTCAACTTAAAATTAAGAAACAAGGTCATTTTGCTCTTAGCTTAGTAAAACGATGTCATTTCACAAACATGCCAATAATAGATCTAGGTTGGTCAACGGGATGGCTTTTAGAAGCACTTTAGTAGTAAACGTCCTGTATGTACTTATTGTGGTGATACTTAGGTATAGTAAAAGGGCCCGGGTTCGGCCCGACTTAAAGTAAACGTGCTAGTTCAATTTGTCAGTCCAATAAGACCTGCTCAGACTATTAGGATTTGGTAACGCAAAATAAAATGACGCCGTTTTATTTTATTTAAAAAAGTAAAATTATGTTGGCCACTACCATCCCTAATAATACTTGTTATACAATGGATAAATGTTATAAAAAATTGGCACTTATGCCATATAAAGAATGAGACATAAACTTATTATTATTAAACTAATAAATGTTGAATATATACAAAAAGAATAAGAATCTTTTTTAATAAATTGTTTGATCTTATCTAACTAAACACACGTACATATTAATTATTAAACCAACAATTTATATATTTATTTGAATTCATTAAACAATCGAGGGTTGGGTTTGGCTATTTAGATTTTGGACTAATTTTTGTGGATGAAAATTGTCTTGAAGGGAGTATTAATTTCCAAGAATAAGACCTCTGTACCTTCTTATGATCTTAGAATGATATCTGGCACAGATCCTATAAGAGCATGACATTAAGAATAAATAAAAACACTCTTCCTATATAGAGTTCAGGTACAAAGAAGAAAAAAGTGTTTCAGATTTAGTGTTCTAAGGCTTGCAGTTTGGGTGACTGCAGATACATATACTAAGGGTAAATATTTGTCATGTGATGGTTAGTTTCAATTTCATAGAAAGGAAGAGGGAGTATTTTCATGTTGCATTGCATATTATTTTATTAAGAATAATTTCTTTATTAAATAAGAGCAAGGTATCAAACCTCTCTAAAACTCGCTGAATATTGTTATTGTAACAAAAAGGGATGGGGAAAATTAGGTAGAAGCCAATACCAAAAAGTATAGTGCCCACAATACAAGTATCCTTCACAGTTATGCCCAATCCGTTTCCTCCCTCCTTTTGTGTTCCAAAATGTTGCGTGAAGGTTATAGGTTTTAAAAACTTTACAAAGCAAAATAGCCCAATGTCTGAGCCCGGGTTCGAACCGGGGACCTCTAGTGTGTGAGACTAGCGTGATAACCGACTACACCACCCAGACGCCGATAGTGGCGCCCCAGTTTAAATTAGATCAACTTGATCATTCCTTTTTCCCCCACAACCCACACATTGTTTCAAACCGCGTAAAACGCCTACAAATAATTAAAGAACCTCGGTGACTATGCCTTTCAGGAACATGCTTTCTTCAAAACTTGACTATGCCTTTCAGGAACATGTTCAAATGTGTGGGCAACTGTAAAGAAAATGTGAATGATGTTCTTTCTTTTCTCGAGGAATAAAATATTGGGTCAACTTGGTACGCTGGATTTAAAAAGGAGCATGGTGTGGATTTACCAGATTTACTGGTTACCCAATTCAAGCCACGTTCATATCTTGAGAGTTTTCTTAGGTGTAAGAGCTCTAACAGAAAAGAAGAAGAAGAGAGAGGACGACGAGACATGGCAGAAACTATTATTTCTTACACTGCACAACCAGTTCTTTCTTTAGCTATCCAAAAAATTGGCGACTTGCTCAACCAAAAATCAACCTCCTTATTCGGTGCAGAGGAGGAAGCCAAACGCCTACAAGCTGAACTTAAGCGCATGCTCTGCTTCTTAAAAGATGCAGACCAAAGACAGGATCAAGATGAACGTGTCCGCAACTGGGTTGCTGAGATCAGAGACATAGCTTACGACACAGAGGACGTTATCGATACTTTTCTTCTTAAGGTTGCAGGTACAGGCGATGGGTTGCAGAGATACACAAAGAAGATCACTTCCATATTCTTCAAACCCAAGTTACACAGCAAGATCATGTCGATAAGGAACAGGATTCAAGACATTTCAGCTGGTATGCAGATTTATGGTATCAAATTTGTGACTGACGGACAGGGGCCTAACTCTGGGAGTGAGATGCAACAACGATTCAGAAGATCATATCCACATGCAGAAGAAGGTGATATTATAAGTTTGCAGGAACCTATCAGGGAACTTAAGTCACAGTTGCTGGCAAGAGATGCACGTCTGCGCGTAGTTTCAATTGTTGGCATGGGTGGACTAGGAAAAACCACTCTCGCGAGGAAAGTTTACAACAGTGTTGACGTGAAGCGACAATTTGATTTGTGTGCTTGGGTTTTTGTTTCCCAGAATTGTTCCACGAGGGATGTTGTGTGTTCGGTCCTGAGAAAAGTTGGTTGTTCGACTGATATCTCTGTAACAGAAGCTGAATTGTTTGAGAAATGCTACGAAGTGCTTCAAGGGAAACGCTACTTGGTTGTTTTGGACGATATTTGGAGCAGCAGAGCTTGGGAAAGTTTAAAATATGCTTTTCCTAATGGGGTATCAGGAAGCAAAATTTTGTTTACAACCCGAAACAAAGAAGTTGCTTCATTTGCAGATTCTAATAGCTCGCCAATAGAGCCGCCATTTTTGACAGACCAACAAGGATGGTTGCTCCTAAACAGTAAGGCATTTGCTGGTGATGTCAATTCTTTGATGGGAGACAACCAACAAGAATTCGACAAGTTGGGACAAGAGATGGTGAAGAAATGTGGAGGACTGCCCCTAGCAATTGCTGTCCTTGGCGGTCTGTTGGCGACCAAGAAATCATTGAGCGAGTGGGAAGCAGTTTACAGAAACATAAATGGACAATTCAAGAAGTTGCAGCAACATCCTTACGGAGGAGTGTATGGAATACTAACACTAAGCTACTACGATTTGCCTTACCACTTAAAACCATGCTTTCTGTATCTATCTCAATTTCCAGAGGATTGCGAGATTCGAAAGAGGCAACTGTTACGACTGTGGATCGCCGAAGGCTTTGTACCACAATTAATGGAAGAAGGAAACGAGACAATGGAAGATGTAGCAGAGGAGTATCTGAAAGAGCTTGTAAACAGATGCATGGTTCAAGTGAGTCAAGTGGGATTCGATGGAACAGGCTTGAAGACATTTCGATTTCATGATCTTATGCGACACATTTGCGTTTCAAAGGCAAGAGAGGAGAATTTCTTCGGAGTGATCGGTCTCTCCGAGAACACAGAGTTTGGTGATTCTTCCACAAGTCTACACTCGACCCTTCGCAGAGTTTCTATTCATTGTCAGCGAAATGCCCACTTTGCCAATCTGCCAATTCGAAGCTTCATTTCAGGTAATCGAGATCGACAGCTTCGTTCTCTTTTTTTCTTCGGTGATATAAATCAGTATAATGACGCTAGACGGCCACTAATTTCCATCCTCAAGAACGCTAAACTGCTTAGAGTCTTGAATGTTACGAATCCGTCTCTAGGTGGCAAAAATGTGCTTAGACAAATTGGTAATGAGATACACCTGAGGTACCTTCAACTAAGAACAAAATCGCCCAAGAAGGGAAGGATTCGAATACCGAATTCACTAGGCAACCTCAGGAACTTATACACACTTGACATGAGAACCCACAACCAGGAAGTAAAATTAGCTGATGTGGTGTGGAAGTTAGAGAATTTGAGACATCTGGTAGTGAACTTTGGGACATTGCTAAACAAAAGTTGGCGAATGGACACCTTGAAACACTTGGAAACTTTGAAGTGGACAGCAGCCGAAAATCTAATAAGAAACGACGCAAAGCTCAAGTTGACGAACCTTCGCAACTTGGCAGTATTTTTCTCGACAAAGTGCGAAATTGAGGAGGTCTTGTCTTCTCCTATATTTCAACTTGGTCGGCTACGTATCCTGAGGATGAGAACCTGGAAGGGTTCTTTTCCAGATCTGAGGCCTCTTGCACGGTGTCTTGGTCTCACAAAATTAAGGATAGAGGGGAAAATAGAAGAAAATGTGCAGCATAATTCTGTGTGTCGCAACCTGGAATTTTTGCCATTAAGCCTTGTTAAGTTGAGCTTGGAAGCAAGTGGTTTTGAGAAAGATCCAGTGGGTATCCTAGAGAAGCTGCGTAACTTGAGATTTTTGTCACTGGGTAACGGGTAATTCAGAGACTCGACAATGGTGTGCTCTGCTCATGGTTTCCCTAAACTTGAAGTTCTTGAACTTGTTTATATAAGGAGCTTACAACACTGGGCAGTGGAAGAAGGTGCAATGCCATGCCTTAGAAGTTTAAAAATTGTATCACTGCATGGACTGAAGATGATGCCAAAAGGTTTGATGTATGTCACTACGAGACAAGATCTTCTGTCCAGTTTACTCTGTCTTATTTTGTCCCATGAAATCTCAGCCATTTATTTTATAGGACCCACGCATAATTTATGCGGACCCATATAAATAAATGGCTGAGATTCACTGGACACAATAAGAAGAGTGATATCACTACCCTTCGCGATATCACTCTGACAAACATGAAAGAAGAATTTCGGAGGAGGGTAAAAAAAGCTTATGGAGAAGGAGAGGACTTCTACAAAGTCCAGCACGTCACCTCCATCACATTCAAATGACGGGATTAATTTAATTTATCTCTCCACTAATTAACATGCAATAATAATAATAATGCATGACATTTGTTTCATTTTACTTCAAAAAGAAGAGTTTTCTATCAACTGAAAGTTTTATCACAATGCCAAATCTCTCATAAACTTACCAGAGGAGTCTTTTATTTCTGGTTTTTGTACAAGATAGGACAAATAGTAGCTGTACACTGATTTACATACAAAAGAATAAAAACTACTTATTTACAAGTATGGCATGTACAGTATCTCACTCTCTATAGTCACATGTGCACAAGTATTTACAACTTTAGCCTCCAAGAAAGCTCCTAATCCGGGTACAGTGGCTCAGTCTACCTCACTTAAACCACATCTCAAATTAGCTCAGCTCCCATAACACTCAGTACATTCCAACACCTCTATCTCAAGTTGGAGTTTGGGTGAATCGACTAAACCAACTTCAGACTCGGTTGTTGAACACTGGCAGCAAAGGCTTTATAAAAATGCCTGCCAACACAAACAGAGGCTAGATGAAGCCCTTCTGGAGTTGCCGAACAATATGGCAATCCAAATCCAAATGCTTTGTGGATTTTGAAATACTGAATTATCTAAAATGTTTACGACTACCTTGTTGTCAAGTAGTGGAATTGGACCCGTACTTGAACATGGAAATCCCTTAACAGACAATATAACCATTACAATTCTGTCAAGCAAGTACCCATACACCTATATTAAGCCTTTGCTGAAAAATGTGAAACAGTAGACTCGTTCATGGTCTTCCAGGACCTCAAAGCACCACTTCGAAACACACGAAAAACAGAAAAGATCTTCTAAAAATATTACAAATAGTCAAGTCTGTATCACGATATTGCAACTAGTTGCAAATCATTCTCAACAGGAAAAGACAAGCCTTTTGAAGGATATTTACTATAGTATTTCAATAACTGCATAGTTGCATTCCAATGAGGCTTCCTTGGCTACGTCATGAATTGCCTAAACTGCTAAACTGAGTAACTAACATTTGTTCTTGTGATGCTCTTAAGTCTAATAACCTACCTATTAACGTTTTGCATTGTTCTGGATCTTTCAGCAGTACACTATTTCCCTAATTCATTTGTAGATCTTTAGGTAATGGAAATTCAGCTACCATATTTCTGTCCAGCCTTACATTTATCAAAATATCCTAACTAGAATTATGTTGACTCGAAAAAATGCCTTGGTCTGTCAATTAGAGGTGTCAATGGGCCGGGCCAGACTCAAGCTGCTCTTGATCTAGCCCGCGCCGTCCCGCCTTTTGTTTAAGAAAAACTTCCAAAACGACATCGTTTTAAAAGTAACAATCACCCATAACCTAGTCAATCTGAGCCAAAATTAGGCCAGGCATTTTTTGACATCTCTACTGTTAATCTCTAAACTTAGAAAATACTTCATATAGTTCAAGTTTTTTATTGTAAACTTTGAATCCAAGACTTGTTAAATTGATTCTATCTATCACATCTACGTAGATAAGAAGAGATGAAATTATCACCTTATAGTCTAATAAACAAATAATAATCATACAATGACTAAATAAAACTTAAAAATATTAAGAAATTAATGAATTCAATGTTCCATTGTCTTGAGACGTGCTTTAATTCATACAAAAACCTCTTTAGTAGACACACTTGACCTTCCTTAATTAGCTCTCATATATCCAGTGAGAGGTAGCATAAAAACACCTTATTCAAGAAATCATGCAAAAATGCTTTGTATGTCTATCTAATGAATAAGCCATTATCTTGTACTAGCTGAAGCAAAAAATAAATGAATAATAACTAGTTTAATTACGAGGAAAACATGTCTTTATATTCTAATCCCCTCTATTTGGTTGTAACGTTTTGCAATCAATCAATCGTTAAACCCATTCCATTTTTCGTCAGATATTTACATTTATTACCAATTACCCTTTTCCTTATTTGTAAAGACATCAACTTTTGAGTGTCTATTTCTATCTAGAAATTCTTATCGCATGGCTTTAATCCAATTTACCTACCCTAATACTTGGGTATATGTTGTTGGTTCTTTGATCATAAAAAAAAAATATTAGACAAGAAGGCTCCATAAATTCGTAAGAGAAATAAAAGAAGTAGAATTGACCAAAGAAAAAGACTACAAATTATTTTGAAGGACCTCTTTAATTTGAAGAACAACTCTACTATTGTTAGAAAGAACAATTAACACTATAAGCAAAGTCTTGAAGCCAAGCTGATTTTCTTTTGATTATATGGTTTTTTTTTGTTTCTAAAATTGATTTAATTTGTTTGTATAGGGTATGGCCTTGTTGAGTTGTATATTATTCATATATAAATTTTAGAAAAACAAATTTCTTAATATTCTAAAGATTCATGGATCTTAAGAGATTATTCTTATTATAAGAGATTGTGTGATTTAGGAGATTTGTTCCTACTAAGATATAAATAACAACAAAAATAACAACAATAATAAAAACAACAGCAACAACAACGTTCTAGTAAATATTTTGTTGAGATGTAGAGTTTGGTGAGATCGAGCAATGCAAATCCTTACCTCCAATTATTAAAGGGATTGTTGTTAATAGACACATAGAAAAGAAAGAAGAAATATTGAAAATGGATTAAAGAGAAAAAATAATAATCAAATAAATAAATAATAATTGCATAAATAAAATAAATAAGAGTAAGAAAATAAAGATTAGAAATAAATATAAATATAAAAATTCAAAATTAAAATAAATATTAAAGTAAGAAATAGATAAATAGATAAGAAAGAAAACAAGTAGGTAAATAAAACAACCACACAATTGAAAAAATAAACTAAATTAAAGGGCAAATACTACTAACCAAGATATTCAAGGTAATTACAAGACTTATGAAAAAAAGAAGAAGGAAAAATTTCAAAAGGCCTATGAAAAGGAAATAACCTATTTACGAAAAGAAAAATATCTTTTTATATAAGATCCTCTACCAATATCCTAGTTACCCAAAGTTTTCTATTAAAAGTCAAGTCCTCAATAAGCTTTAGCAAGACCATATTATACTTGATCACCTCCCCCTACTCTTCTTAAGCCTTTCTCTTCTTTTCTTACAGTCCTTAAGTATAATCTTTTCGCATCTTCCCACTAAGGTGTCAAGATGTATTCTTTTAATATATATGAACTATCTAAGTCTTGTCTTCCTTAACTTAATATCGATGTTAGCCTCCCAAACTTATCCTTTATTATTATATTCTCGACCTTATCTCTTCTTGTAAAGTTGTACATCTAACGGAGTATCCTCATCTCTACCACCATTAACTTATTAATATGCACATATTTGATGGGCCAACACTTCACCTCATGTAGCATGGTTGGCTTATTTTGCTAAACAATAAAATTTACCTTTTAGCTCTTGCGATGTTTTCTTGTCATATTAAACTCCTAATGCGTCCCTCCATTTAAGCCACCCTAATTTAATACGGTGGGCTATATTATCTATCTAGCCATTGTTTTGTGTAATGGATCCAAGGTATTTAAAAAAATCTTTCTATAGTATAACTTATAGACCAATATTCATTTTAATATAGGCACAATCCTATGACCTAAAAAGTTACACTCTAGATACTTATTCATAGTCCTATTCAACTTAAATCTCTTTGATTCAAGCGTATCCCTGTTAAGTTCTAGCTTGGCATTTACACCTTTTTTGTTTAATTCATTAAAATAATGTTATAAGAAAATAACATACACTAAGGTACATTCTCTTGGATATTTTTGGTGAGTTTATCCATAACTATTGTCAATAGGAACAGACTTAATAAGAATCCTTGATGCAGTTTGATATCGAAAAAAATGCTACGTAGCTCCTCCTGTCATCCTTACTTTATTCTTAACACCTTCATACATATCTATAATAAGTCTTATATAGGTCACAGGAACTCTCTTAACTTCTAAAAACCTCTACACGACTTCCCTAGGTAACCTGTAATAAGCCTTCTCTAAGTCAATGAAAAACATGAATAGGTCTCTTTTTCTGTCCCTACAATATTCCATCAATCATCTAAGAAGTTGTAAAGCTTTTATTGTGGACCTTCCTGGCATAAAATTGAATTAGTTCTCTGAGATAGCTGCACACTTTCTCACTCTTTTCTTAATTACACTCTTTTATAACTTTATGGTGTAACTAAGTAGTTTGATGCCTCTATAGTTGTTACAGCTTTAGATGTCCCTTTCGTTCTAGTGGAGAGTGATTAGTATGCTAACCCTCCTAAGCTCTTCTACACCTCTATAGATAACTCATTAGGTCATACTTTCCCTCCACTCTTCATCTTTCTCAATGCTCATTTAATTTCTTCTCTTATGATTTGTCAGTAACAAGTGAAGTTACAATAATTCTCAAAAGTGCTCAACTCACTTAAGTGAAAGATGTCATCTCCGCCTTCACTAAAAAGATACATAATTATCTTTTTCTTCTTCTCTTGATGTCATTTTTATCCGGGATCACTCATCCTGCTTCATCCTTTATACGATGAACTCGATCTAATTCCCTCGCTTTTTATTCCCTAACTCTTTCCGACCTAAATATATCATTTTCCCTATCCTTATTTTTTAATCGCTAATATAAGTTCTCATCAGCTCTACTTTTGACTTCTAAGACTATCTTCTTTGGCTCTTTCTTCACCAATTTATGACTCTCTATTAGCTACCTTCTCTTCATCCATGTTGCTACCCAATAAAGCTTTACATGCAATCTTCTTGATCTTCATCTTCTTTTGTACATCTTCATTCCATCACCAAGACTCTTTCTTTCTACCTCTAGGCTCTTTTAAGACTCCTAAAATCTCCTTAACTGCCTTGTTTAAAAGAGCTGCTACTCCCTACCACATCTGGATATCATCTTATTTTAGTTTTCATTCTTCTCTATACATTACCTTGTCCCTATGTTATTTTATAATATACCTTTTTATATTCCACTATCTAATTTTATTGTACATCCGATGACAGGCCTTATCCTGAAAGGACTAAGCAGCCCACCTCGCATCTTATGATGACACTCCAATATATTGCCCCTCTTTATCGAAAAGCTTTGACTCAACATTCATAAATATAAATAATAGAGTTTTTTTAAAACCATTTTATTAGAAATTTCGGCATCATAACAACTTATTTTAATGTTCCCAGAATTTTTAAAATCCCTATAAAAGTTCAAAACACTTCTATAATCATATCAAAATTTCACTACAATTTTTGGACTTCAAGTCTATTCACAAGCAATCTCAACAATCACTTTAATAATCTTTTTTAAAAAACTAAAACATATTCATGCATTTAACTTTAAAACATTCATATACATGCATTCTTTACACAAAATACATTCCAAAACATATTCATGAATATGCAAATGTTCCCGAAAACATTCACAAGGAAAAAATGCCTACACAATAGCTCGTGACAAAGTTGATTAGCCGTGAGGTGGAGTCCCTACTACTGAAGCCCCTGAGCGTGTACTTGGAGGTTTTATTTTGAAAACATAAAGTAGAGTGTGAGCTAAACGAGCTTAATGAGTGTTAACATTTTTGTACAAATCATATTTAATAGTTTAATCCTCCCTAAAAACAAATTCATTTCATTTCTTATGAGACAATACCAATATAAAACATATATGCTTTTTGAAATCAAGTCTTTCAAGTTACTTTTAAAGTAACTAGTGATGGCATTATTATTGTCATGATGATGAGACCCCTCCCTTGCGAGTCACGTGCCCGATGTCTTACATGACATCTGGACATGCCTCCCACAAGGGTGGCGTGCTCACACCAGTCAAACATAAAAAATGAACTCATTTCACCTATTTTCGAATAGATTTTTGAAAACTTCCAACTGTAATTTCAATTTGACTTCTTCAGAACATTTGTTCCCTATTGTCTTAAGTGTCTAATGACACCAAAATCATGTAATTTGGAGCAAAAATATAAAATTTATAGCCCATACACTTTCAGACTATTATTATACTGAAACAGTTCATTATACTCAACTTCCTTCCAGAAATTGAAAGTCTTAGAGTCTGAATTAAAATTCAAACCCTTCAAAGGAGTTGTAGCTCTAGGTCTCTAGGTTATTTAGAAACAAGAATAATCTCATTTGGAGCTCTACAAATCAAGATATCCTTAAAATACTAAAGCATGGTCAATAAAAATATCCAACTCATATTCTTCCAAACGATCCCCTCACTTTGATTCAACCAAAAACTTTCAAATTAATATCAAAAGCTATAAATCTTTATGGAGAGATGTAGAAATGTGTTATAAATCCAATGCTTCAAAAATCAAGTCATTTGAAGGTTGGACGACAAAGTTATGGTCAAAAGAGTGAAAGATGTTCATGCAAGGGGAAAGGACCTATGGGTCACAATCATGCATAAGCACAATCGCGACTTGGAGCGCGGCCACGAAGTCGTGATCGCACATCGACTTTCACGCATCTCCTCATAGTCATGATCGCGACGACTTTCTCCTCTTGCTTTTCTTCTTCAGACGTGTTTTAGAAAAAAAAAAGGGCATAACTTTCACTACAAATATCAAATTAAGGTCATTCAAAGATCGCTTTAAAGAAGACTTCTAGATCTACAACTTCCATGAAGAACTTAAAAACAATTTTTGCCTCTACAAAATTTCAAAATAAGGTAGCTGTCCCAAAATCCCATCCTATGCAATATCACAAACTTCTAATAATCATATCTCTCAACTCCAATGTCCAAAATTTCATACTATATATCATTAAAAAGCTTGAAAAATAATCTACAACTTCCAAGAAGACAACTTCGTCCAATTCAGCCTAGATCAATACAGTATTTCCCCCAAAGCCAGATCACAAATTCTCACCCTTATGGAAAACTTGAAAAATGCAATGAACAAATTTGATATATCATCGACAAAACACAAACATACTTCATTAACATCAAAATATAAGAGTTTTTACAAAGCTTTAGTGGGCATTTTCAGTCACAATACATCAATATCTCAAAATGTCAAAATACAAAAAGATACATTAACAGTAATTTGCTCAAAATGCAACTAAAGTCTTGTGGTTACAAATCTAACTTAAAACACAAAAAGATGCAAATTTTGGAGTGATGCCTCGATTCTCTTTCACTCGATCTCTTGCTCGTCACCTGGA
>JANIJH010000225.1:24669921-24681226 GCA_024520975.1 Erythroxylum areolatum | reverse complement strand
CAAATCTACTCAAATATCAAAGTCATCAAAACTAATCGATTCTTTTCTCATTAATTTTCTTAAAGTACAATTTCATCAATAACATAACACATATACAAAAACACTCATTCGATTTCATTTTCTATTTCAAAATTTCACTAAAAGATCAGGGTCCAACATCAACAATAGAAGCAGAATATGTAGCAGCTACACAAATTAGTAAAGAAGTAGTGTAGTTGAAGATGTTGTTGGAAGAACTTGGGAATAAATAAGAGAATATTACTCTACATTGTGACAGTCAGAGTGCTTTACATCTTGCAAAGAATCCAGCATTTCATTCAAAAACAAAGTAGATTCAAATCCAGTATCACTTCGTTCATTAGAAAGTAGAAGAAGAAATAATGGACATGTAAAAAATTCATACAATGGATAACCTGGCAAATTTTATGACAAAAATAATCAATGGTGACAAGTTTATATGGTATCGATCCTCGTATGGCCTGACAGAGATGTAAGCAACATGAAGCGGCAAGATAGAAAGAATAGTATAAAGATCTGATTGACTCTCAATCAAATCTACAAGTGAGAGAATTGTCAACAATGGTAGGCATGATAGACACCGAAAACGATGCCTACCAAAGTAAAACCCTCCAAAGTTGACTAATGAAAGAGAATAGCTAGCTATTTAGCTATCTCCCATATCTCTTGCCAATAAATAGGCAAGAGATGAAGCAAGAAGAACACATCAAGCAGCAAGAGCAAAAAAAAAGAGAGAAAAAAAGACCAAAAAATATTCAGTGTTTTTTTAGTTTGATTTTTCCTTGTGATTTTCCAATTTCAAAACTTAGGCTATTTGTTCAATTTAAATTTAAAATTTACGTCTCTAACTTAATGTTTATAAATAACTATCATTCCATAATTACTCTAGAATGATTATATTCAATTTATTTTTATAAATTTTTTTAATAGATTTATATTATGAATTATTAAAAAAAAAACCATATACCAGATTTCATCTTAACGCATGTATGCGAATAATGTACGTAGCAATCATGACCAGGCGGCTTATGTTAAACAAAGGGTTCAAGCCCTACAAATCAGCTGTCTGAACTCGTAAACATCGTCGACTAAAGATGGCCAAAGCTTTGATCACCTATAAAATTGCTTTCATTAAGAATTTTGAGGACAATTGCAAAGCACTTTTGAGCTTTGTCCTCTATACATGGAAATTTTCAATTCTCAATGTCGACAATTGCAAAGTACTTTTGAGCTTTGTCCTCTATACATGGAAATTTTCAATTCTCAATGTAGCCATCACAAAATCTGCTGCCGTGAGATAAACCATGAGCTATATCGGCCAATGCTGTTACAACATAAAAACTGAACAATTGAATATCAGACCCAGGCAGGCCAATCGTCTAAAGCAGCTATACTTTGGCTGTAACATCTGCTAGAAGTATTTTGAGTGTCTCATAGGTCATAAAACAAATCCCGACACCAGGAACAACTTTGTAGTATTCAGGCATAATGCCTCTATATAGACCCCGAAAGCCTTCACACTGGACTATGTGCTTAAATGTGCCAACAAGGCCTGTTTTGTACACACGAGCCCTGCCACCCGCCCCTTCCAATTGTTTCCGCCGGCGTACAAGATCAAGAGGAAATGTCGCTGCATATGGTAGAAAAGGTTGATGCACAATATAACATACCAGCATAGACACTAATGTACAAGAAACCACCATGCGTTCAAGATTATGCATGCAACTCACACAATACAAATATTTCCCAAGAAAAAAAAATTACAGAGGACACAATTATTACAACTACAATTCACCATCACAAACATGTTAACAACAGAAAATACCAAATTCCTGCTTACCAAGTGTTTTTGGACTATAACAGCTTCCAGTATATTTCTGCTCTCGCTTCTAGTTGCATAGTCATTCATACATGTTTTATCAGGGCATTAATATGTTGTTCATGAAAAGAAAGGTGTCATTTTGGCCTCCATGTTCTTTTTCTTTTCTCAAATAAACATCATTCAACTTTATGGTGACAGATTTCCGGGGTAAAAAGTCATGCAAATTGTTCGTCTTCTTGATGAAAGATGACACCAAAACAGTTTGAAGGTTTCCTACCCAATCTGCAATTGGCAATGGAGGCCTAAGTGAGAAGCGTACCTCAAAAGAGGACACCTCTCACATTTGATAACAGAAAGAATAGCAATACTTCAGCTGAGAGTAGTGCCAGCCAATAAAAGAATGAACTGCAATCCCCGTCAGACAAGTTATTGAAGAAATGGTCGAAAACGAATGTTCATGATCAAAAGGAAAAAGTAGAAGTTAGATGGCATGGTAAAAATACTTTTTCCTTATTTCCTTACTAAAATTCTCAACCAAGATATAAAAGAACTCCAGTCTGGTCTCTGGCTCTAGGGTCAGTCTGTTAGATACTTAATGCAGAGCGTGCATCATAACCAGCTTCTCTGCATCAAAAGCATAGTAAAAAGCTACAGATATTAACTCCTTTGACTCATGATAAACCAAGTCATTAAACATGGAAGACTTAAGCTGTTCAACTAAATAATATCTTTGCTAAACCCTGCTATTGGATACTTAAATTTTGGCATTATCATATCTGTGAAAAGGAGCAAAAAATGACTTAGCATCAACATTTTCTCATCTGAAATATACAACAATGCATATATTTAAAGATTATATGCAGCACAGAAACAGCAATTAACCACAATTTTGTAAGACTAAGGATAATTGGGCTCAGACTGCGTGGAAAGAAAAGCTATAACTTGAAATGATTCATAAAACAGAAGACTATCTAACTCACCTGTTGAGGAGGCAATTCCAGAAAGACTACCGCAAGCTAAACTCACTGCAACAGTAGAATCATGGGGCCTGAAGTAAAAATAAAACAAAATTCAAGGATTACATACAAGAACAAGATGCTCAAGAGATACATATGAAGTCCAAGAAACTTCATAACTAGGAAAGTCCCACCTGTGAGACTGCCAGAAAGATCGTAGAGTCTCATACACAGTAAAACTGATAGCTATATTAGGTCCAACACCCTGTCATAGTAGCCAACTCACGTTAAGTAAGCATCAAAGGGTACACACAGAGGAAAAGCTAACATTATTAGTAATAGACATACTAAGAGTGTTGCTCCAAGTCCCTTGTAGAGGCCAAAAACTCCCTCGTCCCTACAAATTGTTCGTAATGCATGCGAGATACCTCTGTAGTAAATGATATTTGTCTGCAGGTTCAGGTTTAATCAAATTAATCGGAAAGTAAAATGTTATTGCCAGTTCTGAACTGGAAGAGGTTATACAAATGTTACCTGAGCTGCAAGGCGTGTCCTTACAAGATCCAGTGGATAAGTTGAAGATGCAGCTGTTATGCCAGCCAAACCACCACCCACAAAATGAACAAAGAGGTCTCCACCCATATTCGCCTTTTGACTTTCCAGTCCAGGCACCATATGTAGCAGCTGCAAAATAGATCCAATGGTAAATATTTTAAGCTACCAGGAATCAATGAAGAATCAAGTTTTTGTTGATGCCAAAGTTTAATTTAAATGCTGAGGATCCCCACCATCTTATAGTGCTCATAGGCATAAAAATTGACAGAAGAGTAAGGGAGCCGATGAGCTATTGTAACAAGATTCCCTTTCCAGAAAGCTCTAAATCCTTCCTCCCTAACAATCCGGGAAGCCTCATTCCATATGCTCGCTTTCCTCAGTGTTATAACATCAGAGTGCATTCCTTGCACCTACAAAAGCAAGGCCATTTTTCTAGAGAAGAAAACAATAAATAAAGGGCTATGCTACATTGCTAATTACTGACTCGAAAACAAAACACAATATTTTAGTTCAGCTGGCTCAAAATGATCCACAACTTTTAACTACTCTTCTATTATGGAACCCATACAAACCATTCATCAAAATTGAGACAGCCATCTCACCGAAAAAGGTAAGTACATTGGCTGCAATGCCTAGAAACTAAAAATTTTTGTACTACTTTTAACATATTAGAGCTACATCCTGACGTATACCTCCTAAAAAACTGAGAAGCAAAATAAGTTATGTAACAGAAATGAAACCAATAAGTAGCAAGTTAGCGTTCCTGGAGTCTCCGCAGTTAGACTCCACGTAAACAATGTAACAACACCAAAACTTCTTTTATCCTGAACTTATATTTCATTCTTTCCAAATGTTTCTTACCCTCATCCCATCTACCTATTTCCAAAACTACCGCTCCGGCATCACTAGAAATTCCATGTGTTTAAAAGATGGAATTTTAGAAACAGAAATACAAAGTGACTTACTATACTATCCCAATTCAGGAGATGCTACACAAAATGCATAAAATTTCCACATTTCGATGTAAAAATCTAGACAGAAAACAAATTACAAATATATAAGCACCCTCATTGACGAGTTACATACAAAACTCAGCAAACTACTTGAAAACCCATTAACCAGCCAAGAATAAAGAAGCGGAGGAAAATATTACCTGAAAGAGTATGGTAAGGCGAGCAAGTGGTGCAGTGCATGTCTTACTGAGAGCACCTGCCACTCCACCAGCAACAAGCTGAGAAACCGTTCCGATCTGCGATTGGTGGTGGTGTGGCTGCTGTTGGTGCAACGGGTTTTGTTGTTTTTGTTGCGAACTGAGACCTCTGGGTCCTCCGTCGACGACCACTCCCACTCTTGCTTCCGTCTGCATACCTCTCTGACACACTTTTTCACTTTCTTCACTAATGAGTCTCTAATTGAAACATTAAAGGCCTCAAATTTGGAAACCTTAACAGCCCCGATAACGGATATAAAAAGCAAACAGATGAAGTCAAGTTCAAGAAATTGGAGAAACCCTAAATCAAGAGATTTCCAGAAAATTGCTGACAGCCCCTGGCTTTTCTTCTTCGTCTAATAAGCCAGGCTAACAAGCTCCCAATTCTTTTTTTTTTTTTTTCCTCTGGAAGCAAAAATGTGACCACTTGCAGAGGTTCTCGTGGCTAGCTAATGACACTTAAACTGCGTTGCGTCAGATGTACATTGTGCGACGGGACTCGGGAGCGTCGATGCTTGAGGGCGTCTTTTGGAATGTGAAGGGAATATACGCGAACTCACAGTGAAATCGGGGTACCCGATATTTACCAGGTGATTAGATGGTGGGATGAAGGACAATAGAAATAAAATAGAGAGGTATAGTTTTTGGAATATTCCAAGTAAAAGATGAGTTCCGAGTGGCGGGCTGCTGGTTTGCGGTTGTTGCTGTAAAGTCGGTTAACCCCTTTTGTTCCTCTGGGCTTCTGCCACGTGTCCAACCTAATGGATACGTTTATTTTCCCTTGTTTTGAAGCGAGGAATACCACACACCGACCTCAGCGTCACACGCACATTGTTACTATTGGTCGTTAGTTTAGTCACTGGCTCAATCAAGCTACAAGGCCCAATAGAGAAATTACACGGACAAGTTAAAACTTGGGCTTGTTTAGAAGATAAATTCTGCGATATCTTGAGCTTATGCAAATGCAAATTACATCCGATATTACTTTCACTAATCCAACCACAATGGGGATTTTCTCATACATACTAATTATTTTGCGGAATCCACCATGTTCTAAATCAACTGGGTGAGCAATATTTATGGGGACAGGCTGTGACAAGTCCATTAGCTAATAGTCATCCTATTGGTCCTGTGGAGACCCAATACCGTCGCTTCCAGTAACAACACCACATCAGTTACTGGAACAATCTCCTGGCTACTGTCTCTGATCATTTCTAAAGCGTTTAATCTGCTTTCCTTCGGCCGCTGGGCGTCGAGTGAGATCGGGGGAATTAGATGCCATGACAGCCTCGTTTCTGGTTTCTTCCATTCCCCGCTTTGATTCAAGCACATGCACTTCTTCCACCATCGGCTTCCAAAGCCTAACTCTTGCGTTAATGAACCAATTTGATACCTACATGAACAGGGTTTTCAGTGATCTGCTATTAACCAAATAGGAAAAGCATAAGTGAAGTGAAATCATCACCTGGGTCCGCGATAGACCTGTCTGTTGAGATAAAGTTTGCTTCTCAGAGTCTGTTGGATAACTGCAGGAAAAAAGGCCAAATGCATATGTTATAATTGCAAAGAAATTTATGTTATTACTGTACAAAGGACGGAAGTGCTCACGGATGGAGGAAGTGTTCAAAGAGCCATGATTTGAGTACCGCAACTGCATGCTCTGGAAGTCCTCTCTGGGATCTCCAAACATGAGAGTGATGCTGAATTGCCAGGGTTTTGTTTTGAATGTGTTGTTGTTGAGCTACGCAAAATCCGGAAGTCTTCCCTTTGCCTCTCAACTTAATTTGGTCAAAAATTGCATTCTTCAAGCAAGTAAAACGCTTGGAGACAAGTTTGATTGCATAACAAATGTAAGGAGCCGCATTTGCCAGCCCAGCAACAATTCTGAAGGACGAAGCAACTGACTGCATTTGATGGTAATATAATTTGTATCCCCTGCACACCTAATCAAGATGGACAGTGAAACAGATTAATCATTTACTGCTGCTACTACGAGTCACATGTCACAAAAGTTAATTACGCAAAAAACTAGTGTTTCTGTTTAACCCCTTTCAGGTAATTCCTTGATCCTGATTCAATGCGACAAGACAAGACATCTTTTTGCTTTGTCTTCCTTCAATTAATCAATCAAAAATAATATCTTGTCCCGAGAAACTGACTCCTTCAACAGTGACAATCAAATCATTTCACTGGAGCGACACAAACGCCAAGACTCACGAGCATTCATAGTCTTTATTCACTCTTAAGCTTTGACCAATGACCACACTATTCATCTTATGAGTCGAAATGGACAGTGATCCAGTTGTTTACTTCAAATCTACAGCTTTCCCTTTATACTGACAATTCCTACGTAGCTGTTTGCTGTAGTTAAGAATTAAATGGTGTTTTTTCTTATACAGTTACACTCCATTTATATTTCCAATTCTCTAAAAGAGAAGAAATTGATTTGTTAAGACTATGGACTTAAGAACATTGTCTTCAACTATATTCTTTTTACGCTACATGCTTCATTCAAGGTCATTTTGCTTCTTTTTCCCAGCTTCAAGTAGATAGATGTGTTTGATCGAGAGGAAACAGCCCTTTTCCATTTCAACCCCAACCGGTACCTTAACCTAAAATTCGCTGTTATTTATAAAAAGAAGATGACACTACCATTCCTCAAGAATTGAGCAAGAAAATATCTGAAGAACATAAACCGTGCATAAGCATAATAGATGAAACATACCTCTTCCAGCATTAATGTCAACTTCAAATTCTTCCATCCATTATCCATTTGATCACCAAGATACATACTTTCTCTCATGACTTCACTGTCACTTAACCAATCCAGAGAAAAGGTCAAACCTTCACAATTGACGCCACAAAGCTCGTCCAAAATCTGCTGTGCAGGTTTCAAGAACCTTGAAGTCTTCAATATCGATGCATAGCCTGTGAAGGGACCAAGCGGAACAAAGCTTCTGGCTTCACCGTTCTGCTTCATGGAACCACCAAGGCTTGTACTCGTCCTACAATTTAGATCCTTAGCTTGGCAGGGTGTATATAGACTACAAGTTAAGGGCTGGTGTTTCTCGTAATAAAATTTTTGAAGTGTAGTGTTCATGAGAACTCCTTGTGCTGGAGCGCCATGCTGTTCTTGGTTGGCTTGTGTGACTCTAAGCTTGCTTTTTCTGTTTCTCTGCGGGACATGATAGGATTCCAAGTTTTGTGCCATGAAGGCGAGATGCTGAGAAAGACTTCAGTGAAGTGGGAGACCAGGGCAGCTGTAATGAAGAAATGAAGACGTGCAGGATCGAGATTTAGAGGTTTTCTGTGGCTTGCAGATTAGTAACTGTGAGATTGGTTGCAGCAGGCCTGGCTTTAATGTATTAACTTTTTGGTATATTTGGGGGTATCGTAATAGAGTTTTGGATTCAGTAAAAAGGTACAGTTGATTATGTATTTATTTATCGTTGGTTTATATAATTTTATAAGGAAAAATTAATTCTTAAAATTTTTATTCTAGTAACAATTAAGACTAATTCAAATATATTTAAATGTATTGATATGTGATATAAAAAGATCTTAAAGGATCTAATATCTTGAATAGCTATTATGTATCGAACAAGAGAGCAGTATGTGAAATGAGAGGAGAAAACTAGTATTTGCTTATACGTCACGAAGAATTTGAACATGTATCATGTATGTATCTGTCATTATCACCACCGAATTACTAGGGATAAAAAGTGTTGTGTTTCAAATTTTGTGCTGCATTGAAACGGGACTGAGGCTTAACCTGCCAAGATATTAATTATATCAATGTAGGATTTTGATTTTTGATGTTCCGAATGGAAAATCACGAGGAGAGAGAGTATTGGCAAGTGATTTCATTTAATAGTCTAGTTTTGTATAATTCAGGCAACGGACTCCACTTCGTAACCGACGTCTGAATCAGCCACAGTCGTACTCTTATGCACAGTTTTGTACGTGTGACTTTTAACTACGTACACATAGATGACTAAGTTCAATAGGGCCATGGCTGCCAGAAGCCAATAAATGTTTTCCAACCAACTCGTATTCAAGTCCTTGCCAATCCAACTTTTGCCAATTTTCTTGGTAATGTAATCGACTATGATTATTAAGAAGTTATTTATAAAATTCCCACCTCTAAGCACGCTAAGATAGAAAGATATTTCCAAACTTTTCATTGAATTAGGAACCTGGTTGTAGTAGTACTCTTGCAAGCCTACCAACATTAACCCGTCACCTACTCCATGAATCAAGAACTAGGGTGCCAGCCAAAGTTTATTCATGCGTAATTGCACTTTTTTATCCTTTTACAAGTTGATCTTTCTCCTCAACCATTCCTAGCCTTTTCCTTTCAACTAATGCAGCTACTGACATGGCCACAACTGGAAATATCAAGCCATAGCCAATTCTTTTAAGTATGCTCATGCCTCGTTAGTCGCCGGTAGCTTTTCTTAACACTGAAACCAAAATTTTATCGTAGATTGTCACTGAAAATATCATCCCTACAACTGATAGAGCATTTATGGATGCTGGTGGTATGTTGAAATTGCCAATTATCTTTCTATTGAGTGTGACGTCTTGTTTAACAAAGAAAGTTGATGTATGTGCCACACATATCCCAAACACTAGTGAGCTTAACCAGATCGGTACTATGTTTAGAAGAAGGTTCACTTCCTCCACTCTCATGATCGTTGTGAGCCTCCATAGATCATGTTTCACCTGAACACTTGATGTTTTCTCCTGATCTTCGATTATTGCTGCTTTGTCCAAAAACCTATACACAAACTTGGTCTTTTTAATCATTTCTAAAAAGGAAAAGTTAGGATTATCATGACATTAAAAAATGTCAAAGAATTTACAACACCAATTACTAACCTAAGCTTGTTTGCATGATCTAGAATTCTATTTTGGGGCTTCTCTGAAGTTGCCTCTTCATATAGAAGATGGAGATTTGAAGGATAAACCAAATTTCTTGTCCTTAGAGCTGTAATAAGGACCTACAATACAGGTGTTAAAATATTCCCTTCAGGCATTCTGCATCGATAATAGGGACGCCCCATGTAGAAGATTACTATAGTAACAACCATGATAACAGCGAGAATAATGTAGCCAGCACCCTAGCTAACATTAACTGTTACGCCAAGTAAGAGATCACAACAAAGAGCAAAGTTCCACTAGTTGAAGTAGGACATCTTCTTTCTTCTTTCTTCGGGATTATTATTGTCAAATTGGCCCACTCCAAAGCTCTCAAGGCATGGTTTGTAACCTCTAGTACCAACAAAGATACAATACAATCGTACTCCTATATACAGTTTGGTATGTGTAACTTTTAGCCACGTACACATAGATGACTAAGTTCAACAGGGCCATGGCTGCCAGAAGCCAATAAAAGTTGTCCAACTGACTCATATTTAGGTCCTTGCCAATCCAACTTTTGCCAATTTTCGTGGTAATGTGATCGACTATGATTATTAAGAAGCTACTTATAAAATTCCCACATACAAGCACGCTAAGATAGAAAGCTATTCCCAAACTTCTCATTGAATTAGGAACCTGGTCGTAGTAGTACTCTTGCAAGCCTACCAACGTTAACCCGTCACCTACTCTATGAACCAAAAACTGGGGCGCCAGCCAAAGTATACTCATGCGTAATTGCACATTTTTTTCGTCCTTTTACAAGTTCATCTTTCTCCTCAACCATTCCTAGCCTTTTCCTTTCAACTAACACAGCTACTGACATGGCCACAACTGAAAATATCAAGCCATAGCCAATTCTTTTAAGTATGCTCATGCCTCGTTAGTCGCCGGTAGCTTTTCTTAACAATGGAACCAAAATTTTGTCATAGATTGTCACTGAAAATATCATCCCCACGGCTGATAGAGCATTTATGGATGCTGGTGGTATGCTGAAATTGCCAATTATCTTTCTATTGAGTGTAGCGCCTTGTTTAACAAAGAAAGTTGATGTTTGCGCTACACATATCCCAAACACTAGTGAGCTTAACCAAATCGGTACCATGTTCAAAAGAAGTTTCACTTCCTCCACTCTCGTGACCGTTGTGAGCCTTCATGGATCATGTTTCACCTGATCATTTGATGTTTTCTCCTGATCTTCGATTATTGCTGCTTGTCCAAAAACCTGTACACAAACTTGGTCCTTTTAATCATTTCTGAAAAGGAAAACTTGGTATTATTATGACATAAGAAAAATGTCAAAGAATTTACAATACCAATTACTAACCTAAGCCTGTTTGTATGATCTAGAATTTTGTTTTAGGGCTTCTCTGAAGTTGCCTCTTCGTATAGAAGATAGGGATTTGAAGGATAAACCAAATTTCTTTTCCTTAGAGCTGTAACAAGGACCTGCAACACAGGTGTTAAAATGTTCCCTTCATATATTCTGTATCGATAATAGGGATGCCTCACGTAGAAGATTATTATAGTAACAGCCATGATAATAGCAAGAATAATGTAGCCAGCACCCCAGCTAACATTGTCTTGGACATAGACGACAACTGTTACGCCAAGTAAGAGACCACAACAAAGAGCAAAGTTCCACCAGTTGAAGTAGGACATCTTCTTGCTTCTTTCTTCGGGATTATTGTCGTCAAATTGGTCCACTCTAAAGCTCTCAAGGCATGGTTTGTAACCTCCAGTACCAACAGAGACACAGTACAATCATACTCCTATGTACAATTTTGTACGTGTAACTTTTAGCCACGTACACATAGAAGACAG
>JANIJH010000225.1:24619680-24636049 GCA_024520975.1 Erythroxylum areolatum | reverse complement strand
ATTTTTGGGGATGACTTAGTATAGACTTTTGTATCAGTTTCCTTTTTGGGATATTGTATTGAGACTGTAGGGGACTGATAGACTTGTCTATATTTCTGTTAGTAATGTGAAATGAAAGATTAATGTGATTTTAAATAATTCGGTTTAATTGTATTGATGCCATACGAGTATTTAGTGATTGAGTTCGTTAGTAGTACTTCCTTGCTGTGGGATATGCGTCGAAACGACCCACGGGCGTCTCGGTGCGTACTCTACGGTAAGGGGGCGCTACAATAGAATTCTGTCTAGGGTTTGTTGAACCAGTAACATTATTTGGGTCATAACTCAACCTACAGACCTTTAAATTAAGTTATTTAAGTTACATATAAAACCTAATACATAGAAATAAATATCTCTAGAAGACTCTTTGACTTAATTGTGGCTTTTTGACATTGGAAATTGGGATAAAAAAATGGTAACCTGATGCTGCCCCTATTTTGGAGCAGCTTATGATATAACACCTAAGATCTCAATATTTAGAAGTTCAAATGGTCTGATTGTTAGCGCTATAGAAATTAGAGAGATAGGGAAATCAACTTCTAGAAGGCTTCAATAATTCAAATGTTATCTATATGCAAATAAGGAACAACTAGAGTCCATTATGTGAATTACTTTTGGACTGATTGGTTGCTTATTTTTAACCATCGTGGGCTTAGCCCAAATTGCGTTATTTTGAGTTTGTTTTCATTTCCAATTTTTACTAAATCTTATTTGAACCTTTTTGAATGTGTATGAAACTTTTCAAAACCTAGAAATAAATGAAATAGGACCTATTATATGTGAATTGGGTGACTGAATATTGGAATTTAAGATTGAGCATAATGCATTCTAAAGAAAACTTACATATACACAAATGATTTGTTTATGTATTTATTGCTCATATATGTATAATATGATTATACACGTGTGATTTTGACACTCTTCTAATGGTGGTAAGTTATGACTTGCATGTATGAACATAAATGCATATTTTATGACTTCAAGTGAATATCATATGATGAATTGTGAAATTGGCAAATGGTTAAAGTAACGATTACAACGCTTGCTCTATTTTCTTAGTGAGGGATATATAGGTATGCCTATAGGGATATAGTGCAACTGCTATAATTCGACACCAATGGTGTCTTCATTTTGAGACTATAATGTCTCCACAATTTGATTCCTTTAGGTATCCATAGTTTGATACTTTCAGGTATTCACAATTTGATATTTTCAGATATCCACAGCACCCGTTATCTACACCTATAGAAAATGTGCAGGCTTAACACATAAAGAAAACTTAACAGTTATAAATAAGAAATACAGTAGGACAGTATGAATAATTGGTATTTATGAGCATTTGTATTGAATGTAATGATGCGTAATTATATTGATAATTTGTACATAAGCATTGAATATCAATGTTTGGTTTATGAATGTGAATTTATGGTATATGAGTTGTGATATTTCTTAATGTGCATACTTGGCGGATGACTGTTGTGAGTGGTCAACCAAACTAAGTGTTTCCCCCACTAAGCTTTCAAGCTTAACACTGGTGTTAATCCGTGTAGGTCCAGGTTATAAGAGTGAGGAACAGGGAACATCTATAGGGATTAAGGTCAACAACTGGGAGTAAAAGTACCTTTAGATGTGTCTTTAAATTAAAGAATGATTGTATATGTAATAAAAGAAATTGTATGTTTTATTTCTTGATTATCATGTTAATGTAAAGATGTAATACTATTTTCAATGATAATATTATATGATATGAAATTTTGTAATGTATATATGTATACCATTAAATAGAATTATATACCTTGAATGCTTGTATAGGAATTTGGTTGCTATCTGTATGGATGGTTGTAGGTTTTGTATAGGGGGTGTTACACTAATTCCTTGCGCCTTCCTATAAAATGTTGATGCTTGAAGCCACCATTAGCTTTCCTTTAAGTTCAATAGGAGGGTTGTAAAATAGGGAAGTATTTGAGTTGTTGCCTATAACTTATTTCCAAGTTTTTTTGAGTTTTAGCTAGCTTCTTATTCACACTCAAGCTTGAGTTTAGAGGTATAAGACCAAGCTAGGTTGATTTGTTAAATGGTATGAAGAGTGAGGGTTGAGGGGCTTTTTAGAATCTAGCTGTGATGAAGATGGTGAGGAGACGGAAGACAAGGGTAAGGGGAAAAATCTAACTCCATTAAGCTTTTAGATGGAACTTTGATTATGGAAGGTAGTTAGGTGACTTTAAACACTTACCAAAAGTAGTTGAAGGATAAAATTGGCCTTAGTTATGACAACTAGGAAGATAATAAAGGGAAATGTGATGGTGCTAGATGAAGTAGAGAAGAAGTAAATAAGGATGGACAAGTAAAGGTCAAAGGCTAGAGAAGGCGAAGAATCCACGAAAAAGTAGAGAAGAAACCTTACAAAGATAGATACTTTGATTGTAATTTTTCTATTATGATATTGATTCAATATTCATCTAGTTGCCTAAAATTTTCTTTACATTTTGCTAACTTTTCATCCTTCACCTCATGAACTACGTGAAGTTGGTTAATCACAAAGTTGCAAATCAGACTTTATAATTATAGATTTGATTGAGTTCAAAGGCCAATTTCATCACTTAAATAATGCTTTATAACACGCTTTGTTGTTTAAGGAGTTCAAATTAAATGTGATTACATATTGCACCACCAAGTCTACTAGGCCTCCCACATATATAGTCACGTTCGATATGTTTCAATGTTCTAAAGGAAGTTCAATCCCAGAATCTTTTAAAACTTAAAAAAGAGATAGAAATATTTGGAATCTTATAGACAATTATATAATTTACTTGATATTTGTAGATTGTATAGAAAAGTTTAGAGGAGCATTAAAAATCATTGGATTAAGTAAATCCTAGCCATCCATTCAAGGGATGGAGGATTATATATAGCCCTAAGAACTTCATTTGTAAACAAGAAAAAAAGAAAGAAAGAAATATTCTTTACATTAAAAACATTCTCCAAGTTCTCCTTTAGTCTATTGTGTTATCTGCTAGTTGTACTAGCATTTTTAACTAAGGTTGATCTAATTGAACCAAGTAACAATAAAGTGTTTTACAGTTCATTAGTAAAATGGCCAAGCTTGTGATAATTAGTATCAGAGTGCTAGGTTGAAGATGTTGAGATCACACAATAGACTACTAATGATGAGGAGTCCAAGCAATCTAATAAAGAGAGACTAAGGTTGAGAGACTCCATGGTAGATATGAACACAAAGCTTACTAAGGTGAAGCTTTTGACAATTGAGGGAAAGAAAAGTTTAATATGGTAGACCAAAGCATTAAGGGACTCAAGAATGGAATAAGGAGTTCCATGAGGAGATACAAAGTGCCTTAAATTCTGCCACTTCCAACTATCTAGACATGTGAAGGCTTCCTACTTTAAATTACATACCTCAAGGAGGAGCATATAAAGGTTATTACGGAGTTAAAAAAAGCAAAGGAGGAGCTGGTTCTTTGTAAAAAGGCCATTTCTTAAAGGAAAGGAATGTCGTACTTATGGTGGCCTCCACTATTTCAATGGTAGATATCCCAAAACCAAAGATGTACAATAAATCAATGAATGCAAAGATAGTAGACTATTTTCTATGGATGTTGGAATAATATTTCAAAGATACCAAAAAGATTAGCAATGCTACTCTCTATCTTGAGGATGTTTTATTAACCTGGTGAATGAGAAGGTGTAGTGAAATTGAATAGGGTACTTGCACCAATGAATCATCCTTAAGGTAGAGAGCAACACTATTAATAGGGTACTTACCCCATTAAAACATAAAATGAGTTTAAGAAAGACCTAAAATGCTAATTTTATCTAGAGAATATTGAAGAGGAAGTAACAGCAAAGCTAAGGCATCTCTAGCAAAGGGGAAGCATTCAAGAGTATGTAAAAGAGTTTTTTGAGCTGCTCTTAAAGATTTTTAATTATCTTGATAAGGAAGCCTTCTTTGCCTTTTAGGATGACCTACAAAATTGGGTAAAGATGGAGATGCAAAGGTATAACAACTAAGATCTTGCCATCACTATTTGTATAGCCGAGTGATTGATCGAGTTCAACAAGGTCGAGAAACTCAAGTCTTATAAGGACAAGGGTAACAAAGGGAAAAGCAGGAGAGATAATCTCAAAGTAAAGAGTTTTTACAAATCCAATAAGCTCAAGAGTAAGAGCACCAAAGATGATAAAAAGGGAAACAGTTGACTCTGAACTGTTTCTTTTGCAGGGATTTGATAAGGCAAGAAATTGCATTAAGAAAACAAAACTCTCTATATTAGTAGAAGAAAGAAAAGCACAAAAGCAACAACATAAGAAGATGAAGCTAGGCTCTTTGAATATCCTTACTGCTATTAAAGTGAAGGTTGAAGTGCTCAAGACTAAAAAGAAGAGGCATTTATATGTTGAAGTAAAGGTTGGAGGCGAAAGGTTGGAGGCAAAGTAATAAGTGTAATAGTAGAAACTAGAGTTTCCAACAACTTCCTACAAGTAGAAGACGCAGATCAATTAGGCATCAAGTACAAAAAGGAGCAACATTGACTCAAGGTGATAAATTTGGAGCCAATGGCCATTTTTGGTGTCATTTAAAATGTAAATATATGTCTTGGAGAATAGTTTAGCCTAGCATATTTCTCCTTAGTACTTATAAATAATATCCTATAGTAATTGGCATGGAATTCATAGGTCGTGTCAAGGCCTTGCTTATTCCTTTCACTAACAACATTTACATCTTTAAGAAAGGTAATACATGTACAGTACCTTTGTCGAGAGAAGAAAGCTTACCAACTATGTAGATATCAGCCATGCAAATCTCTAAAGGTGTGAAAAGGAAGTAACCGACTTATTTGTTGGTGCTAATGGAAGAAGAAGAAAACTTATTATGAAAGGAGTTACTTGAGATAAACTCTCATATGTTTTAGGAGTTCAAGGATGTTATGTCTCTCGATTTTCTAGAAGCCCTTATCAAATTATAAAGTGAACCATAAGATCAAGTTGGTTCAAAATGTTACCCCACCCACAACAACACCTTACCAAATGACGCCTTTTAAAACTAAAGAGTTAAGGAGACAACTCAAGGAGTTGTCAGATGTAGGCTATATCTAACCATACAAAGTTTTGTACTATAAACTAGTTTTTTCCTAAAAGAAGCACTATAGGTCTCTTTGATTGTGTATTGACTATCAAGCACTCAATAAGATTATAGTGAAGAATAAGCATCACATTCCAATGATTGCTAACTTGCATGATCAACTTAGTAAAGCATGATGGTTTACCAAATTCGACCTAAGATCAGGATACTACTAAGGGAGAATTGTGGGGGAAAATGTGTCAAAGACTTTTTACATTACAAAGTACGATTCTTTTGAATTCCTAGTTTTGACCTTTGGACTTACTTATGCATCAGACACTTTTTGCACCCTCATAATTCAAGTGTTGCAACCCTTTTTGGATAAATTTGTTGTATGTATATAGATAACATTATTGTGTATAGAAAAACAATAGAAGAGCATATTATGCACTTAGGACAAGTTTTTCAAGTTTTAAGAGAGAGTAAGTTAAATGTAAAGAAGGAGAAATGCATTTTTGCACAATATAAAGTCATGCTTCTAGGGCATATAGTTGATAGGGTAGTCCAAGGTATAAGCCATATTGATTAGGAACCGCCAAAGAAGATATTGGAATTGTGTTCCTTTAGCCTCAACTATTATCAAAATTTCATTAACTTATACTCCTCTCTCACTTCTTTGCTCACCACTTTATTAAAAAAATAAAGTATGTAATTGAGACACAAGTTTTAAGAAGGCATTTGAGGTGTTAAAGCAAAAAGTGATGGAAAAACCTGTGTTGGCCCTTCCTAGTAACATTAAGCCATATGAGGTATATATTGATGCTTTCAATTTTGCACATAGTGGTGTTTTTATGCAAAATGGGCATTTAATCACTTATGAGAACCACAAGCTTAATGAGGCTAAATGTCATTACAAGGTCCAAGAGAAGGAGATGACTGTGGTGTGCATTACTTGCAGACTTGGAGGCATTATTTGTTGGGGTCTAAGTTAATGGTGAAGATGGAAAATGTCACCACTAGCTACTTCCTCACATAAAATAAATTGACACCAAAACAAATTAAATGGCAAGCAATCTTAACAAAGTTTGATTTCATGAGGAAGTACATACACAACTAGACCATCTTGGTTGTTGATGCGTTTAGTAGTAAAATGGAACTTGCTTCCATCATAAGCCTATGTTTTCCCTTAGTATATTGAATAAAGGAACAAGACTTGTAAGTCAAAAGTTTATTAGGGCTGGCTAGTTATAACATGGAAAACATGATAATTGTGGCTTCATTAAAGGTGACTAGGTTTTTGTGCCTAAGTGGCAAGGATTGTAGAAAGAAATCATCAATAAGTTTCATGTCTCTAAGTAGGCAGGACATCTTGGGGCACATCGTATGTTGGAACTTATAAAGCGTACATGTTATTGAGCTTAGATGCATAATGACATCAAGCTATATGTGAATATATGCCTTGTGTGTCAATAAGACAAGTCATATCAATGTCAATTAGTAGGGTACTAAGGCTGTTACCCATTATAGAGAATCCTCGTGAAACCATCTCTATAGATTTCATTACATGCCTTAAAAAATTCAAAGATGTGGCAACATTATAGTTGTAGAAGACTGGATCAATAATTATAAATTGTTCATCCCTGTACCAATAAATTTACAGACAAGGATGCCACACGCTTATTCTTTAAGTATGTAGTGAAGTATTGGGGCATACGTAAGACAATTATGAGTGATAGAGATACTCTTTTTATAGGACAATTTTGAATAGAGCTATTCAAGCTAATAAAGTATAAAATTAACTTCTTTATCAGCTTTCACCCCAAAATGGATAGGCAAAATTGAAAGAGATAATGCACTATTGAAGTTGCACTTGAGGCGCTACGTAAATAAAAGTAATTGGGCAAAGCTGTTTGATGCTACCTAATTCTCATACAACTTGTAAAAGAGTGAGCTGAAGAGATTCAATATATCTAAGATTGTGAAGTGCCAAAAATTATTGACCCTTCATGCCCTTGCCATTATATACAAAGGACAAAGTCCTGTAGTATTCAAGTTTGCTAAAGGTTAGCACAAGAAGATTGATATAGCATGAGCATATTTAGCAAAGGTAATAAAGAAGACAAAGAAGTAGGCCTACGTGAATCAAAGGCACTTGGAGTTTAATGAAAGAGACCTAGTATTGGTGAAGCTTCTCCAAGAACTAGCAAGGAGCTACGAGGCACCTTTCTCTATAGAGAATTGGATTGGCAAACTTCCTACCATTTAACGTTATCCTCTTATGTAGAAATACGCCACCCCATGTTTCATGTGGGTTTTCTTTAACCTTACTATAGGGACAAGGATGAACCCAACAGGGGTAAATCAATAAGAGCCCATATTGCCATTACCACAATGTCTAAACTAGATATTGACACATCATTTTATACTTTGAAAGGCACCTATCCAAGTTGTGTTGAGTATTTTATTAAATAAAAGGGGTTGCCTAATAGTGAAGCAAGATAGGAACATAAGCTCATATCGTGGAATCATAAAGACAAGATTGAAGTACACATGGAGGGCACACTGAGGATGTTGCTAAATTGAATAAGGGAGAATATCACGCCCTACATGTTTCAATACCTACAAGGAGGTTCCTAGATAAAGTAATTTTATAATTTTAGAGAATTTGTTGAAACATACTTAATGTTTAACTCTCTAATCTTTATTAACCATTTCACTAATTTACTTAAAATATTTGGCTTATAAAACATCTCTTTTAGGGTAAGTCTGTACATATATTGATAGTGTAGGCCTATATACAGGGTCTTCATTTTTTGATACTAATAAGTAGTATGTAGGCAGCTCTTCCCAATTTTAAGTATCGAAACTCTAATTTTTGCAGTATCTAATTTACATAGTTGACAATATTTTGATCATTGTTCTTTTCCCTTATTAAAACATATTTAATGACATATTTCTAGACGGTGATATACAGGTATAAAGATTCTCCTACTCTAAGGATGGATAAAAGTGGTAAACTCCTTAAGTAATCTTTTTGTTACTTAAAACCCTATTAATAGTCATCTGTTCACTTGAACTCTTTTGGCCTTTTTGGGTTTTAAAAAAGAGCAAATAATGATTGTTGACCTTAACAAGAACTTTAAAAGGCTTGCAACTTCTTTAGTGTATTTCATTGTTCTGTACTTAAGATGACATGTATCTTCTGTAGATTTACCCTTATTCAGCTACAGGCTCATGAATTTATCACGATTAATCCTTCTTAAAGGATCAAGTTAGCAAAAAATTTAAGGGGGTTTATTTAAGAATAGTGAGTAAATAATATATGTATGAATGCCACCTTAATGATTAATACCCTTATAAAAGAGGTAAATAAAGTAGAATAATCTTATTATAACTCTAACTATTTCAATATTTGGGTTATAGTACATATTTTATCCAATATTACAATATCAAGGGGGTTTTGTTTGTGTTCATAAGCAATTTCTTAGTCTTTTGAGTTATAGGACTTTTATAGCTACTATCCTCCTTATGATATATATCCTTGCTTATAGAAAGATTTTTTTAAAAATGGGCCTACATTTCTTAAATTTGCCTATTGTAAGAAAGCATATTAATAAAGATCACCTTTCTTATGTTATACTTGCAAATTATGTATCAAAAAAATTCTTTAGAAACTTATTAGACCCCAATTTAAGAGAAATATTAAGTTTGTATCAATGGATAATAGGTCTCTCAGATGAACTAAATTCTACAATATTAAATAAGAATTTGTAAATTTTGATTCAATAATCATTTAGACTTATTATAATAGAAGTATTTAATATGATCACCTAAGGAAAGTTAAGGTTATATTTATCATTGTTATATGAAAATAACTATATTCTCTTATTATATGGTCTTATATCATTTGTTTAGAAAGTACTTTAAATTCACCCTCATACTGTGTGACTGCCATTGCTTGTTTAAAGGTTTTTATTGCACAATCGTTTTTAAATGTAAATTTATCTCTTTCTTGAACATCTCATGTTGAAACTTTGAGAATATTCAAATTTTTATTTTTATTTCTTCAGAATTATTAACATTTCCTTTAAGTATCTAGTTTATTATCAGATATGATTGCTTAAATTCTTAAGTCAATAATTTAATTCTTACTACAAAACCTTTTTAGAGACACATGCTAATTTTTTTGAAAAATTAAAAATAATTATTTCGTGATTTTGGAAGAGAAGATTACGAAGGAGACCAAATATATTTTCTTTCGGAAAATTTTTTTGAGCACCTTTTATGAAGTTTGATACCAAATTAATACAACTAAATGGTTTGGTATCAAATTAATACTGGGTCCAAAGCTTTAGAACCAAAGCGATCCTCATCCGTATTAGGCACTCTATAAGATTCAATGAATAAATGTTCGATTGGTCTAAGCTTAGGAATACAAAAAGTGACGGCAAGTATAAATTGAGAGACTTTACAATTCTTTTATGCAATTTGCGTAAGTGACCTGCCACTCCAATATATAGAAAGTTGAATTTTTAGCAGGAGGAATGACTCTTTCCTTTATAAATCATGACTGACTTTCTTCGTTCATTAGCACGAGCCAGTGACAGGCAAAGCCACCCATGCACGAAAGTAAGAAAGATGGAGTTATATTTTGACTGGTTCTGAATCTGATCTAGACTTATTACCTAATCCTTATTCATTTGTTGAGAATCTGTCCAATTATATGTAGTTACGACTTCACAATTTTGGTAAAACTTATATTTTATCCCTCTCGCATGAGTGTTAATTGATATGGTTATCTTGATGGATGGACCAGGTGTTTGCCAATTGGCATCTTGTGGAAAATCCCGATCGTATTTTCCATAATATTACGTTTGGCAATACCAACAAATTTTGGTTTTGAAGGAGTCCCCCGTACCCCTACGCAATAAATACTTCAAGAAAATTAACATGGAGGGACTTCGTTGACAAAAAAAAAAAGAAAAAAAGAAAAGAAAAACAATGTTGAGGCTCATTTGGTGAGGTAATGTTCAAGTCCTTGGTAGTATAAAATCCATTTCCTAACTTGATCTCTTCCTAGTTCTGAGCTCTAGAAAAATGGCGAGTAAAATATGTTGTCTTGTCCTGCTCAGCATGCTCAGCGGCAGTGCTTCTTCCCAGGATAATAGAAAGGCGAAATTTTCCTTCTTTATTCCATAATGCATGCCTACAGTTTTAGAACACCGGTTACTGGTTTTGATATTTTAGTAAGTAATATAGATTCTAGTCTTCTGAACCACATCCACACCACATGCAGTCATATATTATCTACATGGGCAGTCTACCCGAGGGGCAGGGGCGATTCTCCACGTCTTCCATTCATGCCAACATGCTACAACGAGTCATCGACAGGTTTTATATGCGAAGCTATTATATTGCTCACTTGACCACTTGTTACTTCTCATAGATTGTCCATTATCCTACTTTTGTCAATAATGTAAAAGGTTAAAAATAAAAACTAAAAAGCTTAAACATGTGAATGCATTGGTATCTTCAATCATACGGCAACTTTTGCAATGGTTTCAGCAATTCTTCCTCGGGCTCTCTGCTCTATAGCTTCAAGAGAACTTTCAGTGGATTTGTTGCCGAACTGTCTGACAATGAAGCACACAAGATTGCTGGTTTCTACCTATTTCTCAAGCCCCATTCTCCAACCACTTCAAAAAATGCACCATTTCATTTCTCCTTATATTTGCTAAATTGCTCCACTCACAGGAATGGATGGAATAGTGTCTGTGTTCCCTAATCAGAAGTTGGAACTTCACACCACAAGATCATGGGATTTCATGGGATTCACAACACAGGTGCAAAGAACTAACATTGAAAATGATATCATTATTGGAATGCTGGACACTGGAATTTGGCCGGAGTCGGAAAGTTTCAACGACGAAGGTTTTGGACCACCTCCAAGGAAGTGGAAGGGCTCTTGCCGCAACTCCTCTAACTTCATCTGTAACAAGTAATATAATGTTTCCATTTTTCTTTCTCTTCTATTTGTACTCTCTCTGACGCACACAAACACGTATACACATATCGCAATGTCTATTTCTTAGCTTTAAATTTGTCGAGCAGTAACTTTCCAAAAAAAAAAAATTGTTGAGCAGTAAGATTATCGGAGCAAAGTACTATCGAATCAATGGAACATTGGGACCAAATGATATAAAATCTCCGAGAGATTCAAGTGGACATGGGACGCACACCTCATCAACAGCATCTGGTAATTTGGTTACAAAGGCAAGTCTTAACGGTCTTGGAATGGGAACAGCCAGAGGGGGTGTCCCGTCATCGCGCATAGCTGTGTATAAGGTATGCTGGTCAGATGGTTGTTATGAAGCTGACGTTCTTGCAGCTTTTGATGATGCAATTGCCGATGGTGTTGATATTATCTCTGTTTCTCTTGGATTTCGGGATTCTCGTGATTACTTCAATAATTCTGTCGCTATTGGAGCATTCCATGCTCTGAGACACGGAATACTGACTTCGAGTTCCGCCGGAAACAGTGGTCCTGGTCTCTCAACCATAAACAATTTTGATCCATGGTCTCTTTCTGTGGCAGCCAGCACAATCGACCGCAAGTTTTTTACATGGGTGCAACTAGGGAACAACCATAGTTACGAGGTAAATAGGAGGAAATATGCAGCAGCACTGTCTCTATTTGTCTTATTAACTACACGAAAATAGACCTTGGGACTGATTTCGTATTACAGGGAGTTTCAGTAAACACATTTGATTTGAAGAAGGTCATGTACCCGGTAATTTATGGGGGAGATGCTCCTAACACTACTGGGAGTTTCAACAATTCTATATCCAGGTAACTATAGTGATTGATTTTTCAATTCGTTCTTTGGAATATTGTAGAATAACTAAATGAAAGCATTTATCGAAAGATTGATTGTCCATGATATGCTGCGTACCTAATGCTATGGACATTCAATTAATTGATCAGGTTTTGCTCCCGAGGCTCCTTGGACGCGAATTTGGTAGAAGGCAAAATTGTTGTTTGCGATGCTCTAATCAATAGGAACGTACCCTTTCTGGACGGAGCAGCAGGTACATTGGTGCAATCTGGAGAACCCAAAGATGTCGCTATCACCTTTCCCTTACCTGCATCTCACCTCAGCCTACAGGACGGCATGGAAGTTCTCTTCTATATCAACTCCACAAAGTATATTCATAAAATTTAAAAACTCCCCAAATAAACTCATATGTTACCTATACTCAAAATAATTACGATCACCAAACTTCCTACTATAACTACCAATCTTGATTATTTGCTACATTTTTCGCGACAGTAAACCAACCGCCACCATATTTAAAAGTCATGAGGGAAACGATACACTTGCGCCTTACGTGGTCTCGTTTTCATCAAGAGGTCCAAATCCAGTTACACCCAACATTCTCAAGGTAATTCATTTGACTTAATTACGTTCAGGAACTTCGAACTAGGCCTCCAATTCATCAAGTTAGTTCCATTACCGAATTGTCCTGTTATACTTGAAGTTTTCATTGATCAAACGTGGATATGGATGGCTGCAGCCAGATATAGCTGCTCCAGGAGTTGACATTCTCGCTTCTTGGCCTCTACATTCTCCAGTTACCAACGTTCAAGGGGATAACAGAATAGTACCATTTAATATTCTCTCAGGAACATCAATGGCTTGTCCTCACGCCACCGGTGTGGCTGCTTATGTCAAATCACATCATCCAACATGGTCACCTGCTGCAATCAAATCTGCCCTTATGACAACAGGTAAGAGTTTTTTCTCAGCTACATGATATGGCCAAGTAATCTCTTGAAAAATTTTTCTGGGTTTCAGCTTTTCCAGTGAGTCCTGATACCAACATGGAAGCTGAATTAGCATATGGAGCGGGTCATATAAATCCTGCTAAGGCAATAAACCCCGGTTTAATATACGACACTGAGCCAATTGACTTCATAAAGTTTCTATGTGGACAAGTATATAGTACTCACTCCCTACAACTAGTTACCGGGGACAACAGCAGTTGCTCGGAAGTGATCAATGGAACGGTCTGGGACCTGAACTACCCTTCTTTTGGAGTTTCGAGCTCAGTTTCAAATGTCATCAGTCGAGCCTTCAAAAGGGTCGTCACGAATGTTGGATCGCCAAACTCCACTTACAAGGCTAGCGTGTTTGCCCCTCATGGACTTCATATTCAAGTTACTCCTAGTATTCTGTCATTTAGCTCTATCAATCAAAAGCTAAACTTTGTGCTCACAATTGAAGGAACTGTAGATGTTCCCGTAGCCTCTGCCTCTTTGGTCTGGGACGATGGAGTACATCAAGTAAGAAGCCCTATAGCAGTGCATCTTGTGTTATAATCATTAGGAAAATTTTAGGAAATCATCATTTTAGTGGCCTTCTACTTATTATGACTAATACTATATAATTTTCTTATGCATATTATAAATAATTTAAATAATATTAATTATAATACTCACAATATTATTGAAGTAATCTGGTCATAATTTCAATTTTTGATAATAAGGTAAGAGATATGGAGGTGTTTAAAAACTTTAAAAACTTTTCTTAATTTTTAAAAATTTTAAAGAATTCTTTTCATTTTTTATTTTTTAGAAAAATTCATTCTATTAAATTTTGATTAAAAATAACAACAAAATATACGCAATATGAGCATAACATGTGAATTAATTAAATGTTGTTTACACAATTTAGCTCTTAAATTTGAAGTGATGAACTAATAATGATTTATTGTTAAATTATTAATTTCAATCTCGTTGATTAGTTCATATCGAGTTTAAGGGTTGAGCTGAATTACTATATCAGTGATATTTGATTAATTTACATATGATATTTATATAACATATGCTATTTTTAACTGAATTCTAAAAATAATTTTTGACAAAATAACATATGTTATATAAAATTAAAGTCAAAATTTTAAAAATTTTAAAGATAAGATAGTTTTCTTAAAATTTATTAAATTACAAAAAGATCTATGCCTTTTACTCTTAATAATATACGTATATACTTATTTATATATCTCCTAATCTTTTTAAGAACAAATGCTTTTTAATTTCAATGTTTCTTATAGCTATTGTAATATGCATAAGAGACCTATTAATCCACTTTTTAAGTTAAAACCCTGCAAATTAGAATATGTAGCTGCTCACATTTTTTCTGAGTTTGAAAGAGACATAACTCAAATGATAGTTGTAAAGATATTGTTAGGAAGAGGAATTATGGCATTTCACTTACATATATATATAGGGACGGATGCACTTTACTGGGCGCAAGTGGCCCACTGCCTCCAAAAAAAATTTCATATAAAAATATTATTATTTTAAGTTTTGATTTCATAAAAAATTTATTATTATTTTGCCCCCATTCAAAAAATTTCTAGATTCGTTCTTGCATATATAAGTTTTAGCTTGGTCTGTAAAGGTAAAAACAAAATTATAGTGAGTTGATTACTGTAAATAAGGCAAGTAGAAGATAAAAGTGGAAAAAATCTTAATTTAAAGAATTTCCTTTATCAAAAACGGAAATACATAATTTGACGGATTTCTGTTATCATATGGATTTCCTTTATCATGACCCACCAAGATGGAGGTATGTAAGGAGAGTCCGATCTTATATTTTAGTAATGAAAATCGAGCTAGCGGAAGTGGCTTAGTGAGTGCATCAGCTAATTGATCAGCAGAAGAGACATAAGTTACCCGAAGAGCACCACCTTGAACTTGTTCAGGAATGAAATAATAGTCTAAAGCCACATGTTTCATGCGTGAGTGGAAAATCGAATTGGAGCAGAAATTCATAGTACTAATATTATCACAGTAGATTACCGATTGTTATGGAAGAGAGACACCAAGTTCACTAAGAAGGGAACAAATCCAACATAACTCAGCTACAGTAATGGAAACAGAGCGATATTCAACCTCAATTGAAGAGTGAGCCATTGTTCTCTGTTTCTTTGAGCTCTAAGAGATAGGATTGCGAATACGGTAGATCAGATAGGCGGCATTGGTAGAGGTGAAATCATCTTTGTTACTTGCCTGCATTGGTAAAGGTGAAATCATCTTTGTTACTTGCCTAACCTGCATCACAAAAAGCATGGAGAGATAAGGGTGAATGCCAATGAAGTACAATTTTATGATCCAGGGTCCCATAGAGATAATGCAACAATCGCTTAGTAGTAGTCCAATGGTCACTAGTGGATTGATGCATAAACTGAGATATTTTGTTCACCGCACAAGCAATATCAAGGCATATAAATGACAGATACTGGAGGCTTCCACAATTGTACTATACTCAGAGGGATCAGAGAGCACATTGCCAAAGTGAAAGGTAAGTATAGGAGTAGTGGGAAGAGGTGTAGTAAGGGGCTTTGCATCTATCATCTGTGTTCGAACAAGGAGATCCTATATGTATTAGTGTTAAGAGAGAAAGAGGCCTTGAGAATGGGGAACTACTTCAACTATGAGAAAATAAGTTAGTGGCTTAGGATCCTTAAGGGAGAATCTACTAGGTAGGAGGTGGATGAACTTCTGTACAATCTCATCATTGTCACAAGTAATGATAACGTCATCAATATAAACTAGAAGAAAAACCATAGTCCCATAATTGTTGAAGACAAATAGAGAGGTCTCTATATGGTAGTTGGTGAATCCAGAGATGATAAGAAAGTGACGTAGCTTATGAAACCAGGCTCGACGAGCCTACTTAAGACCATAAATAGCCTTGCAAAGTCTACTGACATAATGAGGATGATCACAATCAATAAAACCCTATGATTGAGTCATATATACATCCTCAGAAAGGGTACTTTGGAGAAAAGCATTGTTGACATCAAGTTGTCAAAGAGATCATCCACAACTAACAACAAGATCGAGATCAAGTTAAACAGTGGTAGGCTTGACACTGTATTGAAAGTGTCATGATAATCAATACCAAGGCGTTGATGGAATCTCTTTGCACAAAAGCAAGCCTTGTACTTATCAATAGAGCCATCAGATAAATACTTAGTATGAAAAATCCATTTATAGCCAACAAGATTCTGTGTGGGATTTGGGGGAATAAGTTCCCATGTCCTGTTTCGAACAAGAGCATCATACTCATAAGATATGGCCTGATGCCACTTAGGATCTTTAATGGCCTGAGTTACAGTTGTCAACTCAAGGTCCTTAAAAGCAATAAGTTGAGCAGTAAGGCTTAGTTTGGTGATTAGTTTATG
>JANIJH010000225.1:24606694-24619239 GCA_024520975.1 Erythroxylum areolatum | reverse complement strand
TGTGGTGGTGATGGAGGGGAGAGTGGAAGAGGTGATGTGGAAGTGGGTATGGAAGAAGTTGTGGACGATATTTGAGTTATAGGTGATATAGATGTCAATGCCATAGATGATGTGATGGTAGTTGGAAGGAGAGACATAAAAGGATACTAGTGAGAGATAGATTCAGAGGAAGGATGGTCTAAATGTGATTGAAGGGAAGTAAAAGGAAAAATGGACTTAACAAATTTGACATGATGTAACATATACATAAGAAGAGAAAGGAAAAATGGACTCAATAAATTTGACATGACGTGACGTATAAATAGAGAGGAGGTCGGTTCAAGACAGAGATAGGGACTTTGAGTAGTAGAGTAACTAAGAAAGACACAAGGGGAAGAGCGAGGGGTAAGTTTGTGGGATGAGTATGGTCGTAGTCATGGATAACAAAGGAAACCAAAATTACGAAGTTTTGAGTGGTTTGGTGGAGTTCCAAAAAGTTTGGCATATGGAGAGACGAGATTAAGTGTTGGAGTGGGTAAATGATTGATGAGATAAACAACATTGGAAAAAGCATAGGACCAGTAGGATAGGGGCATGGATGCATGAGAAAGTAAAGAAAGACCTATTTCGACAATGTGACGATGATGACGTTTTGAGTATCCATTTTGTTCTATTGTTTAAGGAGGAGAAGTGAGATGAGAGATGCCATTGGAAGCAAGAAAGGAAGAGAGAGCTTGGTATTCCCCGTCATTATCTGAATAAGTGTGATAATTTTATTATCAAAGAAGTTTTCAGTAAGTGATTTAAATCGAACAAAAGTATACTAAACATGAGATTTTTGTTTGAGTGGGTAAAACCAAATAATGCTTTGTAAAGTGGTCGAAAAAATAATAATAATTGAAATCATCAACAGAAAGGACAGGAGAGGTCCACACATGAAAAATTATAATTTCTTGAGGGGAGATTGCTCAGGTCAGTAGTGACATGATGCAAAGCGTCGCTGTCAAGAAGCCAACTAGAATTGTCAGGCGTTTTGGCTGTTGCGAGGTTGGCTTGTGGTTGCCATGGTTCCGTATGGCGAGATTGTCATTGTGGAGCTTCATGTGAGGTTGGAGGTGGTTGAAGCTACAGATGCATCTGAAGAAACACAGGGCACTGTGTAACTATGTGATCTTGAGTACAACACCATTAACAGTGACCTAGCAAGGGTCAAGGAGAGGGATGACTACTTTGTGTTATGGAATTAATGGAGCCTGAGACAAGAGCATTCATTAGTGGCCGTTGACTTTGGTGTCCACGATTTCCTGGAGTGAATCGAGAATGTGTTAGATTTGCGGTGGCAGAAAATGAAGAGGAGTTAGAATGATGGATACGCAATGAGAGCTCCTCATTGATTAACATGTCATAGAGTTCATCAAATGAAATCGGCGTGTCATAACCATTAACGACATCAATGATGGGATTGTAATATTCATCCAGGCCATCGAGGATTTTCTCAATGAGAGCCTCATGATCCATAGGTTTACCAAGTGCTGTAAGTTCGTCAACATGAGTTTATTTGTTCCTTGATTTGCTTGATGTGTCCACAGGAAGGCCTAACATAAGTGTTAGCAAGAACTTGCCAAGCCTCTCTTGATATTTGTGATTAAAAAATAAAAGGTATGAGAGATGAGGTGAGAGAGCCAATAAGAGCACCAAAAATGAGTTTATCTTGGTGGAGCCAGGTTTGGTATTCTGGATTGGGAATGGTATATTATTTGTAGTGATTGTAGCTAAGAGAGAGGGATAAGAGCCTTCAATAAAATTGTAAAGATCGTAACCTATTAAAAGTGCTTCCATTTGAAGTTTCCAGGAGAGATAGTTGGTAGAGATGAGTTTTATGGAGTTGTTAGTCGTTTGGTGGGTTCATATACATTAGGACTTGTGAGTTGATTGTTTTCATTGGCCATGGTGCTATCTCTATAGTGGGTCCTTGAAGAAGAAAGAAGACAAAGAAGGAGAAGCAAACAAGAACAAGAGAAAGGTTTAAAATTCCAAGAAAGATAGCTCTGATACCCTAAAGATATTGTCAGGAAGAGCAATTATGGTGTTTTTTTTTAATTACATTAGGTATCCCAACTGAGCCGGACTAATTCGAGGCTCCTAAGATTCCACCCCAAGAGCCCTAGAGGAGGTAAATCTGAAACTCTAAGATCCCTCAGGTTCTTATGTAGCCTATACATTTCTGCGCATAAGGAGCTCTCACATACTAGATTAATCAACTGCTGATTGATCACTGGCCCTGCTCTGTATCAATTTCCCAGCAGCCCTCGAGTTTCCTAGTAGCTTCAACTCCCACACTGCCGCTAGAAGTGAGGCATTCGTAATTAATGCGATCAAAGAGTTTTGCCCAAAGGACTAGAGAGTCATCAACAGGGAAAATTTCTCATTTCACCTCCTTTTGTATGACTCGAACTCAAAACCTCCTGTAAGAAAGAGCCTTAAGTAAAGAGTTTATACTATTTAGGTCATTCCTTCGTTGTCGATTATTTTACTTTACATTAGGAGATTACACTATATATATGCCTAGTCTATAAAGGTCAAAGACAAAATTATAGGGAGCTGATTACTGTACATAAGACAAGTAGAAGATAAAAGTGAAAATATTAATTTAAAGAATTTCCTTTTTCAAGAACGTAAATATTTAATTTGATGGATTTTCGTTATCCTATGAATCTCCTTTATCAAGTGGTTCCTATCATTTAACAATTATTGGCAAAGACTATGCTCTTAGTATACAACGAAGCAAAGACTAAATGGATTGATTTTTATTTGTTTATTAGTAGCATGAACTGCTTGATTCTGGATATAAAGGAAATGGAATGGTAATTGTTAACTATTAATTTAAGATGCATTTTCTCAATTAGCTAATGGACACGGTTCACTTAATTTAAATTTTGTCTACTTCTTTTTCAGTCAGTATAGAGTTTGTAAACCGTAAAAGCAATCTTTTTATTCACAAAGGTATGAAATTAGAAGTGACATAATATACGAAATCAAGCATAATCAGCTAATAGAATATAATTTAATCAATAATATTATTTTTATGATAATAACAAAACTCACGTTGTTACGTTTAAATGCATACTAAGTAAATTTTTTTGTAAACATAATAACACAAAAATCACGTAATGTAAGTGAACTATTTAATAAATTAAAGGCTCAAATTTAACTAATATATTTTTATTCTTGGATTAATTATTCTTCAAAATCTTTTAAATAATTGCGACTTCTCAACCGTTACAATACATGAAACCTTTGAATTAGTAAGTACTTGAAAGAATATATGATAACAATTGAACTACTTTTTAATGTAAATGACATAAATTTCTTAATCATTGGCTTTAAAATAGAAGTTTAATTTAAAATACAACACATATGATGATAGAAGAAGAATTTTTTTGGTACATCCAAATTACAATTATCAAAGATCATTCACTCTGCAGGACTGTTGGGATTTGGAGAAAAGATACCTCTACCTTTCTAATCATCAAATTGGATCTCTAGTAGTTAAAATTCTTCCTGTTCAACAACTCAAAACGTAAAGTCAACTGATTCAAGAGCTACGAATTTATGATATTAATTGTTTGAGCAATGAGAGCCACTCCCAAGTTCATTTTCCTAATTGTTTGTAAGGTTATACGCATCTAAGTTTGTAATGTCCTTCCCATATTCTTTGTTAGAATAAGCACTTATTCATTGATTATCACTTAAAGGATATTTTTCAAACACATCGCTTTTTAGGTGTAAAAAGATATTTATGACACGTTTAACTTAACTTTAATTAGTTGATACATATATTTTTCATCAAAAAAATTTAACAATGACTATATTTACAAAATGATAAAGGGGAAATTTAAATTTTTCTACTAAATTTCAATTATCTAAACAAATGATAAAACTCTATTTAATTTTGAGAACATTGATTATATATAAATGTTATTTTTATTTTTACATAAAATTTATAAGAAATATAATCATGTTTGAATTTAACTCTTTTTTAGGCTAAAAGTATAAATTTAACCCTAACACTTTTACTGTTTTTGTATCTTATTTTGTTTGACTTTCGTTGTCTTATCCCTTTTTAATGCCTTTCATGAATATTAATGAATCCCTTTTTAATTTTCAAATAATAAATTAGACCATAATTTTTAGGGGTGTTCAAAATAGAATTTAACAATTGCAAAATGTTTAAAATAAATTTTGAGTTAATGAAAGTTTAGATGGAGTTAACTTCTTATTTGTTATTTGTCTCTATTTGTTACTAATTTATCACATAGGCATTATAGTAATATAAGTTTAGTAGGCTAATTTTTAAAATGAACTTAAATTTATTTTTTAATTCTACTTAATTTTTAATAAACTCTAAGTAGATTTAATTAGCCTAATTTAATCTCAATAAAATTTAATTAACTTAATTTAATCTCAATTATTTAAAATTATCAATTTTAAATCTAATTTGTCCCTAATTCAATAACCTAATGACCCATTTGGGTTTGGATTTGAGACTCCAGCAACAATGGCAGATGGTCATAGTCCTCCACCTCGATTGAGACAAGAGTGGATTTTGATTGAGCATGGCTACCTACAATAATGTAGATGAATATAGGAAAGCAAAATCCTCGGTTCGTGCTGATTAAAACAAGTTCACCGGTGGCCACTCACCTACAGTACAGCGGCGAGGACAAGATTGCCAGCACCTATGATTTGGCGGAGCAAATGCGTTTCTTATATGTGAACGTGGTTAAAGCCAGAGATATTCCTGTGATGAATGCTAGTGGAAGTATGAATACGTAAGTTGACGTCAAAATTGACTGGGAACTATAAAGGCAGGACTAAACATTCGAAGAAGAATTAAAATTCAAATTGGTTGGTGTGAGTGATTCAGCACTCTCATCCCGTAATCAGAGATCTCACGTTCGAGCCCTAGAAATGGAGTGATCAGTTTGGCCAACACTTTATCCTTTATGGGCTGACCCGATGTGAAGGAGGATTAGTTTGAGTATGGATAATTTCAAAGTGCCGTCTTCATAATTGAGATTCTCCCAATACATCTCGTGGCTACGGCCGAACTAAAAATAAATCCAGTGTGGCACCGGTAGGTCATTAGGTTACTTCGGGTTTATACAATTCATAAGAGATAAATTAGATTTTAGATTAAGAATTTTAAAAAGATATGGTTAAATTAGGTTAATTAAGATTAACTAAGAATAAATGAGATCAGGTTTAATTAAAATTTATTAAATATTAAACTTAAATTAATCTAATATTATTTTAAAACGAGCTTTTTATGTAATGCCTTGTGGACAGTGGGATTCATACACTTAAAAACATTAGACATTATTAACGTGATACATATTGGATAAAATTTTAAATTTGTCAAAATTTTTATAAATGATAACATTTATTTTAAATGGTATAATTCATATTTTAATAAAAAAAGTTTCAATCAAATTTGCAACTTTTACTTTTTATTTTACAAGTCATTTCAAAGCCTTTTATATTTAAAGATATTACATGGTTGTTCTCAATATATCTATTCATTTATTTTTGGACAATTTTTAAATTTGGCATGGACTATTAGAAACAGGGAGTAGGTTGAAGAACCAAAGAAGATTTTACTTTATTGAGTCACTTCAATGAAAGTTCAGCTCGTTTTACATGCAACAAAACTTATCAACTCAAAGGTTACAAAATAAACAGATCTTTACTGAGTTCTTATTCGCCTTTCTTTAATCAAATATTTTGTTCCTCTTCCATTTGAGGTATGTATAATTGCAATTGAATCTCAGTTCTCATTATCTAATCACACTCAAAGCCAGAAAGTTAGTCACGGAAAGATCTACTGTTGGTTTTGATACGTTGCATTATCACAACATTCTATAAAACTATTAGAATGTACTTACGTTGTATATAGTTACTGTCTTCTATATGCTGAGACAGAACGAAACAAAAATTTAGAGACAGAGTAAAATAAAAATTGGAGACAATGAGGTATTGAGTTGTGATGGACAAAATAGATAAAACTGCATTTATCTCGAGACAAAATTGTATTTGGTTACAGTTGACAGAACATAAAAAACAATATCAATGACTAAAGTACCCTTACAGTATAATATCATTGGAAATATATAATTTATTGATTATTTTAAAACGAATGATTTTTATTAGTAAAAAAATTAATTAATAATAATAATAATAATAATAATAATAATAACAATAAGAAATTAATTTCGTATAATAATAATAATAATAATAATAATAATAATAATAGAAGAAGAAGAGGAAGAAAAATAATAATAATAAGGAATTTAATAATCACAATAATAATAAGAAAATTAATTATGTATAATAATGATAATAAAAATAATAATAAGAAAATTAATCTTGTATAATAATAATAATAAGTACAAAATTTATAATACTAATAAATAATAATAATCGCAATAGTTAATAATAATAATAATAAGTACAAAATTAATAATAATAATAATGATAATAATAATAAGATAATTAATTTTGTATAATAAAATTAATAATAATAATAACAAAAATAAAAATAATAAAATAATAAGATAATAAATTTCGTATAATAAAATTAAAAATAAAAATAATAAGTACAAATTTATAATAATAATAATAATAATAATAACAATAAAAAGAATAATAATAAGTATAAAATTTATAACGATAATTAATAATAATAATAACAATAATTAATAATTAATAACAAAACAACAACAACAATAATAATAAGTACAAAATTTATAATAATAATAATAATAATAATAAATAATAGTAATAATAATAAATTAATAATAATATTATTATTATTATTAAGATAATTAATTTCGTAAGTATTATAATAATAATAATAATAAGATAATTAATTTCGTATAATAAAATTAATAAAAAATAAAAATAAAAATATTATTATATAATAAGTACAAATTTATAATAATAATAACAACAATTAATAATAATAATAATAATAATAATAATAATAAAGAATAAAGAATAAAAAAATTGCTTATGTAAAAGAAGAGGTATTTCTGGAAGTTGCTTATGTGTTTTATTTTGAAAACGGAGACAAAAAATTTTGTTCTTCAATTTTAGAAAGAACAAAAGTTTATGTTTTTGTGATCTGGGAATAGAACAAAAAATCAGTTGAGATAGTAACTAAATACATAGAGGGACATGATTTTTTTGTTTTATCATTTATCTCTACCAATAAAGACAGCAACCATACCCTACATTATAGCACAAATAGATATCAGTGTTATTTGCTTCAACTTCAGCAACCTAATTTTATAATGATAGAAAAAGTTTAACCTCATTTCACTATTACCCTTATTTCTGTATGCTTGTACTCCTGATAATAGTTTCTTCTCTTCTTCTTCGGAAAAGTTCAAACTTCCTTTGCAAACCTCACAAATGTTCAATGACACGGAGGAGACAATAGTCTACTTCTATTCACATTTGTTAGTCCGAATCGAAAAATAAAAAATTTCTTTATTACTAAAGTGGTTATATAAGTATATTTTGTCTACATTCAAAATTCAATTTGCTTATTTCTAAGCCTCTATTTGGTTGGCCTTATATCAGTAAAGTTTTTGCCAATAGAGTTTTTTTTCTATAGATTTTTTCTGAGAATAACTTTTTTAAAAAATTAATTGACTATTTGGCTATCATTTAAAAAAGAGTTTTTTTGAAAGAGTTTCATACAATGCACTATTTAACAACATAAAAATAAAAAGCACTTTTAACTTTAATTATATTTTATTTGTAATAAAATTATTTATGCATATAAATATTATTTAAATTATATTAAACAATATGCAAAGTACAATATATTAATTATTATATAATTTTAAACCATATGAAACATAAATAAAAATATATCCAACCAAATCTTTTATATGAATTATAACATAAGTAAAACTAATATAAAAAATAACTATTAAAACATATAAAAAGCCAAATAATATTATATAAATCTCAAAACAAATATTCAAGTTGAGTAAATAGTTAAATACATAATAAATTATGCATTTTATTGTAATACATAAAAATTTGCAATGTATTCCCTCGCATCATTCATATAGTTATTTTGTAACTCGTCTAAATGATTTTTTTCAAAGCTTTCATTTTCATTGATTTATTCATTTATAGGAAGTAATTCATCATCTTCATCATAAGAAGAAAACTCTTCATCCTTTTGAACATTTATCCTTATAAAATTATGAATAATCATTGAAACAATTATAATTTTAACTTGCTTTGGCAAATGAAAGCTGGGCATTTGACGTAAAATTTTTCACCTATTTTCCCAAATGCCAAATGTTCTTTCGATTGTGCATTTTAAAGAAGAATGTGCTTGATTGAATATTTCTTTCTTCCCTCTCGGAAGACTAGCATGTCGAAAATCAGGAAGATGATATCTCTCACCTTTATATGGTCCTAAATAACCTTACATGTAAGTATATCCTACATCTACCAATAATATTTTCCTACATTCCAAATTAAAAATAAATAAATAAAGAAGTAGTGAATTATTAACAATAAATAAAATAAAAATGTATAAAGTTTTAATTCGCAAACCTCTAAGTAGATGAGGAAAGTGTAATCTATCATTACGCAAAGCCTCCATAAAAATTTGAGCATCATGTGCTGTGCCTTCCCAACCAGCCTAAGCAAAAGTAAAGCACATATCAAAATCATATACAACCATTACATTTTGCATAGGAATGCCTTTTCTTCCAATATATTTTATTTGATTGGACCTTGGAACTGTAACTGGTATATATGTTCTATCAATTGCTTCAATGCATTCTTTAAAATAAGACCAATACCTTCTATCATCTTTAATTTTGCTTGGAATTGCTCTAAAAGTTGGATCTTTTGGTTTTATGAAATCAATCGATATACATGAAACGACCTCTAATACTATTTCAAACCGTCTAGAAATTGTTTCACTAGAATGTTGAAATCTTTCTTGAATCATTCTATTACAAAGCCCATGACCTAAAGTGATCAAAAACATAGCTATAGCTTCTTCTATTATTACTTTTGTATATTTCTTTAATCCATATGACTCATTCAACAATTTACATAATTTGATAAAAACATTCTTTTCCATTCTAAATTGTTGATGACATCTATCTCTATAGCCATTACGCATTTCCATTACAAACATCCATCCAGTGTGAGGGGATGTTCTACATGGTTTAATATAATATTTAATAAACTGGTCTATGGTTAGTGCTACTCCAGTTTGAACTATATGTAAAATTTCTTCTTCAATCTCTTCATTATATTCATGATCATTGTCAGAATCATTATCAGAAGATGACATCTGTATCAAAATATTACAAAAAATAAATAATAAGCTTATTGTATAACAAGGTAATATAGCAATAATCATAACATAATAATAATAAAGTACAATTAATTCATTACAACAAAATTAACTAAATAGAAATCAAATACAACATATTACAAGTAGTCTAATATTAGTAACTAAATACATGTCTAATTCATTAAAAAAATCACAATCATTGTATTTTCTTAAGTCATTCAATTTGAAGATCAACATCCTTAAACGCAACAAACATCTCTCTATTTTCTTTCTTTTAAAATAATTTGGTAGCTAACATAAACAGATAACCTCTTCTTTCTATTTTATTTATACTTTCTAAGATGTCCATCACCTCAGAAATGCTACAACTAGGTTCCTCTTTTTTAATAGAAGTTATTGAAGTTCTACTCTCTACTACATCACTATACGGTTTAAATGTTTATATAACCTTTCTGTTGCCCCTGTTTTAGTATCATGTTTCTTTCTTTTTTGTCCTTTTTCCTTGTGTAGAAGTTCCTAGAGTTAAAATATTTTCAGTTTCTTCATTGACAGTAAAGTCTTTAAAAAAATTATCATCAAGATAGGATCAACTAAGCGTTCTCTAGACAGCACTTAAGCATCATTTGGTTCAAAACCTGAAAAAGGTGCCCAAGCTCCTTCCCTTGTAGCTGTAACATCTTTAAATAAAATATTCTACTGGTCAATATGTTTCAAACCTTTAGTTCGAAATTTGGTAGCCTCGGGATTTTTCTATAATAATATTGTTTAAGTTATTAAACTATCAAGTAAGATTAGAAAATTATAAATCTAAAGCTTAAATGCTTACCTTCAATTTTTTTTCCCACCATTCGTCACTTGCATCAATAGTTTGGTTAATAGGATCTCATCCTAGTCCAATTTCCTTACCTACTAAATTTGTCCAAAGTTGCCAATCCTTTTTTAATCCATCCCATTTATTCTTAAATTGTTTGTATTCATAATGCTTCTTAGTTTCATGAACAAACTTTGAAACTGCATTTTTCCCTCCAATCTTGTTAAAGTGGCCATTTGGTCGATTTCCAACTAATGTCTCTTCTACAAAAATTTTGATTATAGTCTCAAGAGTTTTATTATTCCACTCTGCTTTAACCCTCTTTTTCAATTTATCCCCACCTTGAATATCTTGATTTGGATTTGACATTTTCTATTAACAACACATGATCCAGAAAACAAAATCTCCACTGCATAGAACAATGAATTTAACAAGTATAAGAAAATATAAAAGCATAACAAGAATGATATAGACAAAAGCATAATAAGCATGACATATTGACAAATAGCTTTTAAGGATTAAAATTTGATATTGAAACAAAACACCCTGGAGATAACAATGAAGGGAACGATTAACAACGGCAGGCATTGATGATGTTTTGTATCCATTGGGTTATAATCATGACACCATAATATTTTCTTGAAATTTTACTTACATAACATTGTAAGTACTTAAAAAAAACATAAATATGTTTAGATCGTCAAGAATACTGAACATGAAACAATCTTGAAAAGAATATTGGATCATGATTTAGTGAACTTAGGTTGGCTAGCCCAGTTTCCATATTCCTTTTTAGATCCCTTGTTCTTAAATCATTCATTAATTTAGGTGGAGAATATATTTCAGAAATAGGAAAGGAAAGATCCCTTCAAATTTAATAATTTCTTAGTAAAAGAAGATGGGGGATTTAAGCTCTGTAGAACGGTTTGCCAAAATTAGTTATCGATATTTAATAATATCCTTGTCCAAAAGCTCAAGGCTCTCAAGTATGAGATGAAAGGTCTTATGGCTAAAAAAGTATACTCTATAAAACAAATTGCTACTATAGCTAAAGAGGAGTTGTATGTCATTCAAGGTAAGATTAATATTAACCTTAGTAACACCTCTTTGTTAAATGCTGAGAAGATACTTCAAAGAGATTTTATAGCAGTAACTGGCAATCATGCTAGTCTCTTGGTGCAGAGAGCTAAAGCTAATTGGTTAAAAGAAGGAGAAAGATGTACTAAATTCTTTTTTAACTCTATTTTTGCTATGAAGAATGAAAATAGAATATGCTCTTGAACCTTACTTGATGATATAACAATTACTCAACAAAAGGATCTCCTAAAAGAAATTAAAAGATAGCTCAAGTACTTCTATAGATGCTCACACACAATCTCTACTTCTTCACATCTACTTATCTCCTTTAAGGAAAGGATTTCTTAGGGGCAAGAAAATAAACTCATTAAGATTGTTGAGGATATGGAGATAGAATGTGTAGTCTTTCAGATGAATCCAAATAAAACTCCATGTCTAAATGGGTTTAATGTTTATTTTTGGCATAATGCTTGGCATAAATTTGGCCCTATAATGAAGAAAGACATTAAGGAATTATGTTCTTAAGGTGTCCTTTTAAGGGAGATTAATAAAACTTATATTTGTTTGATACCTATATTTCTAATCCTATAAATCTTAATGAATTCCATTGTCTACTCTAATTTTTTGTATAAGGTGATCTCCAAAATTTTGGTTAATATGTAAAAATTTATGTTGGATTCTTTCATATATGATGACTAGAGTGCATTTATGCAAACAAGATCAGTTGGGAATAATGTCTCTATTTCCCATGAGCTAATGAAAGGGTATTAGAGGAAGAACTCTCCTCCTAGTTATGCCATCAAAGTTAATTTTAAAAATGATTTTAACTATATTAAATAGGCTTTTATTTTAAAAGCATTGGGATCTTTGAGCTTTCCTAATGTATTTGTAAGATGGATAGAAGCATATATAACATCCCCCTCCTTCTTAACACTAGTAAATGGTACTCTTACTAGTTTATTTAAAAGTGTTAGAGGTCTTAGACAGGAGGCCCCAACTCCATAACACTTTATATTATATATAAAGGTATTGGCCCTGATGCTTATTCATAAGGTGGGAAACAACAAAGAATTTAAGTTTCACAACAAATGTATAAGGTTAGATCTTATTAACTTATGCTTTGCGAATGATCTCCTACCTTTCTCTAAGTCCCATTATAATTCCATTGAGCTTCTAATCTCTATCTTGCATAGTTCTAAAGACCTTGAAGTAAATCACACGTTAATATAAAACTCACGTACAATATACGTAATACATAAGAAGGGGGGTTGAATTGTGTAT
>JANIJH010000225.1:24509391-24519630 GCA_024520975.1 Erythroxylum areolatum | reverse complement strand
GATCCATTATTCATTCAATGGAAGCTATTGTCGGGTATTCTCCAGATAAGAGTCAAAATATGATTCTCATGGGTGGTATGACAAAGCATATACTATTTACAAAAACGTCTTTTTTATTGGGAACCCTTTCTCTTTGTGGGATTCCACCTTTCACCTGTTTTTGGTCCAAAGATGAAATTCTTAATGATAGTTAGTTGTATTTCCCTATTTTCACAATAATAGCTTATTTCATAGTAGGATTAACAGCGAAAAGAATAGTTACAAGAGTTTTTCAAACCAGAAGAGATCTTTATCTATCAATATTTCTAACTTCGAATTTTCTTCATTCCCATCTAGATAAAAAGTTTCATAAACAAGTCTATTTTGATAGTATGTCTCTTTAAAGTGAAAATAGAATTCATCCTTTGTTTTTTCCTTTCCATTCATTCAGATCTCTTCCGTTTCGTCGATTTTCTCTGGATCCTACTTTTCTTCCAAAAAAATGGAAGAAGCAAGATTTTCTTCAGTAGATGCCTCTTATTCCTGTTTAGTCCCCTTCGTTCTGGAAGTTGTTTCCATTTCTACATCTATTTCTTTCTCTTTTTCTTCCGTTTCTGAGGTTTTTTTGTAGTTTTTTAGTAAAAATGGGTGACGGTATTCTACCTAAAGAGTAAACATAGGTAATAAATAAGAGAATACTAAAGATTCGAGCCAGAATTTCTCAATTAGTACCTTCTACAACTAAAAACCTTATAAGTGTTAATAAACTCACTAAGGGCAATCTGGTAGATGTTTATTTTACTAATGATGGTTGTGTTATGAAGGACAAGAAGATAGGTCGTCCTCTAGTGCGTGGGATATCAAGCCAAGGAATGTATCAAATGTATGAACGTGCTCCGATGGCTCAAGTTCATATGGCGTTACTTACACAAAAAGACAAAGAGTTCCTAAAATGGCATTACAAGCTAGGATGTCCTAGTGATAGAGTTCTAAAGCAAATATTGAATAAGTGTAATTTGAATATTCAATATCTAAACTTTGTTTGTGAAGCATGTCAATATGGCAAATCAAAACAACTACCCTTTTCCAAATCTATGTCTCATGCTTCTTTTCCTTTGGAATTGGTTCATACGAACCTTTGGGGACCGTTATCAGTTCAAGCAGTAAGTGGTCATTGCTTCTATATTCAATTTGTCGATGATTACAATAAATACACCTGGATATATCCATTGAAACACAAAGGCGAAGCTGTGAATGCTTTCAACTTGTTTCAGGCACAAGTTGAAAATTATTTTAACACAAAAATCAAAGCCATACAATGTGATAATGGGACTGAATACAGATCATTTATGAATATTACACAAGCAGCAGGGACTGGAATGAGATTTACTTATCCATATGCCTCTGCACAAAATCGAAGAGCATAACGCAAACATCGACATGTTGTCAAGATGGGGTTGACACTATTAGCTCAAGCCTTTCGGATGTGCATGTTATCCCTGTCTAAAACCATATAATGCACATAAGTTATAATTCCATAGTCAGAAATGCATTTATCTTGGACTTGTGTCTCAACACAAGGGATCCAAGTGTCTCAGTTCTTCAGGAAGAACATACGTCTCACATCATATTGTGTTTGAAGCTTCATTTTTTCCTTGTACTGCAGGTTTTCTAAATCGATGAGTTGCATCTACAGAGAATGAGTGTATTATTCCTTTGATAATTACTCCAAACAAAGAAAGCACTTGTAACTTCGAGAGCAACAATATTGCAGAATCTCTAACTTCCAATAAAGAATATGTTGGCTCAATAGATAAATCTCCAACAGATATAATCTCCACATGAGCCTCATTCACCGAGTCACGAGTCTTCTTCAACAGATGGGTCGAGCTCTAGTGAGCCAAGCATAAGTGAATAGGTAATGGGTTAGTCTAGAAGCTTATATGAAAGGCAGGTCCAAATAAGCACTCGCCCAATGACTACACTAGTAAAGGATGGTATATACAAGCCCAAACATCTATTTCTTAAGCTACTTCACTCAGAAAGATCAATCTGATTAGCTCAGCTCATAGAACCTAGAAATGTCATAGATGCTTTGGCCTCATTACACTGGAAGCAAGCCATGACTAATGAATTCGAAGCCCTTCAACAAAATAAGACATGGATTTTCATTCCTTACATTGGTACACAGAAGCTAGTTGATTGTAAATGGGTTTTCAAGACAAAACTTAAACTAGATGGCTCCATCCTCGAACACAAAGCTCGGCTTGTCGTAAAAGGATTCTAACAGGCACCAAGAATTGATAATGGAGAAACGTTCAATCCTGTGGTAAAACCAACAACAATCCGAGTTGTTCTCACCATTGCTGTCACTTATGGCTGGGAGATTTGACAACTGGACGTTAATAATGTGTTCCTCAATGGTTTTCTTCAAGAGAATGTTTACATGTGCCAACCTGAAGGCTTCTGTGATCATCGACGTCCAAATCATGTGTGCAAACTAATAAAAGTACTATACAGACTCAAGCAAGCATCTCGTGCTTAGTTCGACCGACTACGCCTGACCCTATGAGCTAGGAATTTCAGAATGCTAAAAGTGACGCCTCACTGTTCTTTCTACGTACGCCAAAGCTCATTATATATGTCGATGATATATTAATCACCGGTAATGATCCTAGCTACCTAAAATATTTAGTTCTGAAGCTAAGTAATCTATTTTCCTTAAAAGATCTTGGTCCTGTATACTATTTTCTAGAAATAGAAATCTGCAGAGACAACTTGAGCATTTACCTGAGTCAAGCTAAGTATACATTTGATATCCTAAAGGGATTTAACATGTTGGATTGTGCACCAGTACCAACTCCAATGGTTACTAGACGTTAGTTTTCAAAAAACAATGGAACACCCATGAAAGATCCATCTCTCTACCAACAAGCTATTGGATCCCTTCAGTACCTTACCACCACCATGCCTGATGTAGCTTACTCGATGAATAAATTTAGCCAATTTCTATCTCAGCCCACTGACATTCATTTTTAAGGAATAAAACGTATTCTTAGATATCTTAAAGGTACATGTCAACTTGGTCTACGTATTAAGCCTTTCAAATCTCGTCAGGTGACTGCATTCATTGATACAGATTAGGCTATAGACGTCGATGATCGAAAATTCTTGACTGGTGTTTGTGTATATCTTGGGAGTACGTTAGTTTCTTAGAGCTCTCGTAAACACTTAGTTATTTCTCGTTTAAGCACAAAATTCGAGTACTGAGCCCTTGCAGATGGTACATTCGAGGTTAAATGGATATGTTCGTTACTGGCTAAGCTTGGATTATTTTTGCAATAACCTTCTATGATCTGGTGTGACAATCTAAGTGTTCGTGCTCTTGCTGTCAACTCAGTTCAGCATGCACATAGTAAACATATAGAGATTGACATTCATTTCATTCGTGATCTCATATTTTCAGGCTTCATCAACATTCGCTATGTACCTTCCTCTTATCAAGTAACAGATTGTTTTACCAAGTCACTAACTCTTTCTTTCTTCCTTCAATATCAAAACATACTCGGACCGACAGTAGCACCCTCTCGTTTGAGGGGGAATGTTAAAGCATTTATTCTTTTATCATTCTTCCCTACAATACTGTACATACACGTGTATGGATAATCGTCTCTTTCTCACTCTCATATAACCAATTTTCTTTCTTAACCTTATCGTCAGATCATGAGACCCCATATTTACACAGGCATTTAACATCAGTTGAGTTGACAGCGGATAGTCTTGTTAGAAGATTTAAAAGCGGACTATTTCCAGAATATTTAAGACCTTAAATGCCTACCATGCTACTTTACGACTCCAAGTTTAGGACTGTAGAATCTTCCACGAACTGTATCAAAACCCACTGAATCAAGTTTTTAAAAAGCAATTTGGTTTCCATATATAACCTTTTGGATCAAGTGGTTTTTTCTTTTCATTATTTCCTGGAACCACTTCCGCTCTAGCTAGAATCCCTTATCAGGATTCTAAGTAATTTATTAACTGATATTAAGCCAAAAACAAAACATGATATTCACCGGTGGATTCGAGAAAGATTTACAAGGAAGATATTGAGTGAGCGGTGTCTATCTATGTTGGTTGAGTTAGAGAAAAGGAAGAGGGCTAAGGGCAAACGCGCATCCCAGAGAAGCACAAGTTGAGGCTAACGACCTTATCCATAATTATGTTGATGCATGAAAATTAGTCAAAGACACGCGGAGACGAGGGGTTGGCGCTGGCAACATGTCCACTTGGACACAAAGCAAAGCAACCATGTGTCCAAAAAAAAATGAAGAGTGGAGTGGTGGCGCATCACATGGCCTGCACCACCAAATTAATCCAAAGGGAAGAGATCGTTCTTCTTTTGGGGCTTATAAATAGCAGTGAACGCTTACGCTGCATCTCCACAACTGCAACTGCCAATCTTCACGTGTCCTCTCTCTGTCTCTGCCTTTGAAATTTTATCTGTTTGTTTCCCTCATTTGGTCGTTTTCTCTCTGCAAATCTTATCCAGTCACTGCTTCTACCTTTTATATTTTCCTTTAGCAATTTTTTCTTCTTTTTTATTACTATAATTATTGGTATCCCTTTTCGGGGTCGGTGAGGTCGTTACAGCTAGTTGAAGAAGATACACCTATCAAAGAGTAGTTTTGTTCGTTGGTTGACAAAGAAAGCTAGCAACAAGTTAGCTAGGTTTGAGGTTGAATTAGTCTTAAACAGTTACCGTTAAGCATGGAAAACAAGAGGCAACCCGGTGGTTCTTCGTTGGATCATTTGTTTGGTCCTAAGGACTCCCCTTCCTCCTCATCGTCCTCTACTGGGATATTTGGTTCTATTTTCTCTACCCCATCAACGGTACAGGGTCTTTATCTTTTTCATATTTTTCAATCTGATTCGTTTACTGCGTGTTTCAATTATGGGGTTCTTGCTGTTAGCCCTTAAATAACCTTTGTACTGCATCTGCATGCATAACAAAGACGATATACCTCTTGGGAGATCTTCATGGAAGTTTCGTCCATATAGTTGTAGTAAGTATAAGAGCAAATGTAGTGGAAAAGGGAAATAGAAGAAGAAGTAGCATAGGAAGACGGACAAGAAAGAAATTTAACTTAATTTGACCGACGATGTAGAGTGGTTTGTTTACACATGTAGAAAAATCAACTCAGAGAAGTGGGCAGTACATGTAGAGCACAAGTGATATGTCTAAAGTTTCTTTGAAAACTTGGTTCAGTTAGTTCGAGGGATTTTCTTACAGAGTTGTCTCTTCCTCTTCTAATTTTAGGCACTAGGAAGGGACCCAGGAAGTCAAGTTGGCAATGGCAACTATGGAAAATCAGGTTTTTCATGAAGACTCTAGAGAGAAAAAGTTCGTACCTTGGGCAATCCTCAAATTTCACACTTCATTTTATTTCCTTTCAGATAGTAACAGTTCTATCCGCAGAGGAGAGGGCAGTGGAGTAACTGGGAAAGATAAGATGACTTCGGTTTATCAGAATGAATCAGTACAACCATGTTACTTCAGCTCATCAATCTATTATGGAGGTCAAGAAAATTACTCTCCAAAGACCAAGAACTCAGAATCACACAACTTGGTGAGTGTAACAAACCAACTTGTAATATAAGATAGGTGGCCCCATTAGTTAGCAAATCGGTTTTGATCATCTTCTATACGATAATATTGGCTAAATTGAGGTTATTTAGCAACACTTTCGTCAGTGGAACTTATGTTTATCTATTAATAGTTCAAAAAAGATGGTGGAGATGATGATCCCAATGGCAACAATTCAAATAGTGCTTCAAGAGGGAACTGGTGGCAAGGTATTGAACTGTCTTTTTCTTTTGTTCTTAATTAGAAGGGCACTTACGGTTCTCATAGCAAACTGTTGTCTGTCATCATCTTTCTTGTTTTGATAAACTTGGGCTATGTAATCCCACAGGTTCACTTTACTATTGAAACCCCTACCCAAGTTATCCTCAAGTTCAGCTCCTATAATTTAATTAGGTACGTACACATAGAGTGCATACTTGAAATAATTGTTCACTAGCTAGTTTTATGTAAGTGCTTTTCTGTTCCAATATTGCATACAAGTCCCTGATCTTTATTGAATCAAATCTCTGCAACTTTTCCTTCTTTAATTTACGATTCTTTGTTCTATTAGGCGTAACAACGATTCCAAAGGTGACTTAATAGAATAGACAATATGGGTAGCATCGTTCTTTTTTCTCTCTTTGGCATGTTTGTCCAATGCCTAATGATGGCAACAAATAAAATTGAATAAGAAAAGAAAAAGAAATCGTTGTTGACTCAAGAAAGAAGAGAAACATGATAATATTTTTTAAAATCAATAAATGAATAACATTATGATTCTTGCTTCTTTTTAAATTGGAAAGCTATAATGGCTTGTTTTGCTTTTGAACTATGCCAACCACAGCGATACTAAAGTGCTGTTTAATTGTTGACTATGACGCAGGCCTGATGAGTATGAGCAACTTTCTCACGAAGGAAATAAGACATAAGTTGAAAATTTTTTAACAGAGCTTAATGTGGCAGGACTTGCGGCTTTGATGCAAGAGTGTTGGGTTCTTTTTGTCCCAGCTAGTTTTTACACTTGAGCTTGTATGTGGTTATGGAAGCTTTTAAGTAGTCTTTTCCACTCTTGTACACTTCTAAAGTTTGTTTTGCGTAACTAAGCCAAATCTTCTACTAGATGGTAAGATGAACCATGACATGTGGTTCCAACTTTTAAGTTTTGTTCCTTTTTTGTGGGAGAAGTATAATAATGAAGGCGTGTTTATCCCTCTCTTCCTGACTCTCTGCTCGTAACCATTTTACCATATATAGTCTTTGTAGATAGACTATATTACGTTGCTTTTAATCAAGTGGGGCGTTAATCATGAGCTTGTGGCACTAACTGTTCATTCCCAGTATTACCTGGAAATTTGAGGCATAAGATAAAAACTAAATGTTCCAGTTGGTTCCATCCCTTATTTCTTAAATTAAGCACTCATTTTCGTAAGTGAAATCCTATGTCTAACATCACTTAGACTGGAGTAGCTTTCAGTTTTTGTCTTTTATCTTGTTTTTTTTCTTGGTATGATATATATCTAGGCGCACTTTCTTCCTACCACCAAATCACAAAATTCAATGATCAATTTTAAAAATTAAAGATATTTTTGGTAGATAAAACAGTTGACACCCTAAACTGTTGATTAGTGAGTCAAATGCTTTTATGTCATTGAACAAAGTATGAGATTTCATATGACATATTATTAGTGAATGTCACCAATTTAGTCCACCAAAAGTTTCTCTGGGGTGAAGCTCTTTTTGAGTTTTTTTTCAAGTTTTTACATATGAGAGGATTATTTCTTAAACTGGAAGCTTTGTAGCATCACTCTAACAACTTGGAACATCTTAGGTGTTAAGTTAATCAAGGATATTACATCCCATTTTTAATTAAAAATGTACATAATATCATAGTCAACTTTATTTTTAAAAAATCAATTTTACCGTTGGTTCTTTAATTATAGTTTTTCCGTTCAAGTTCCCTTTTAAGTCACGAGATTATATACTAAATTAAGCACACCTGATTTCAAGTGGTTTTACGTTCATTATCAATGAACAGATACTTAATTAAATGGTTTTCTGCGGAAACCATTAAGAAAGAACTTAAAGCTTTGAAGAAGAGGGGCGTTATGAGGATCATATCAGCCCAAAGAAAAGAGCAATACTTAATTTATTATATAGATTTCTGGATATTACAACGACTTTGCTGGCCAGAAGAACTAGCCACAAGTTAGCTAGCGTTCAAGTAGAAGCAATTACATACATAGATACTGAAGGTTTTCGCTCATCAAGGCACCGTGTAAGCTGCGCAGATGAACAATAAACAGATTAGAGAGTGAAATCTTTTTTGCATTAAGAAGGATTAGACTAGAGTAGGAATTGATATTGTCAGAGAACAAAAAATTAAAGAGATCACAAGAAACAATAAGAAGGTAAAGAAAGTGATAACAGAAGTAACAACATCACAAACAATTTATCACAGAAACGGGAATTTTGAATAGACCTCCACATTTGTAACCCACAGGGCGATCAGAAATGTTGCAACGTTTGGGAATGGTTACAGCGACTTCTGGCCTAGCACCAGAAATCTTGGCTGTGTTGGAAAGCATAACGGCACAGAGACAAGCTGGGTTTTGGCCAATTTTCTTGAGCTGAGCACAGCACGGCTCAGAGACCGAAGCCGTCTCGTCTTGTGCAGCTGATGAACAAGGAGCAAGCTTGAGAGCTTCTCTATCAGGAGTTGTTGACCTCCCACATTCACCAGCCCCATCAACTTTAGCCAACTCCGAATTGCCAAGAATCACAAGAAACATTAGAGAGCAGATGTAGTAGTATTTCGTCATAGCTTCCATATCTTCAATCCTCAATGCACAAACAGCCTCGACTACTTCACTGGATTTTATATTCGAGCTGGGAGCTAAATGGTTCCTCACGCGTGAACCCCATTATTCATAGTGGACATAGCACCAGGACGCTGTGCTATTTTGTTTGTTGTACACGTACTCCTTCCATCATGTTTTATTTAGATTCCTGGCTATTTTAAGCACTTAGTGGTCAGTGCTCACACTAGAAACGTTTGGGTTCAGATCCTCTGTATGTTCTAATCTTGTTTCACTCTAAAACGACTTACGTTTTATCCATTTCATTGTCTTTCTATGGCTCAGGGGCACGACATGAGTACTTTTCGTCAGAGTTGACAGCAAATCAGTGCACAATATCGAACCCATCATCCTCTTTGATTTCACCAAAGGGTGGGATGCATACTATTAGTTGGTATAGTCCAAAAAATTACTGGAAAATGAAATTAATATACATCCTTAACTTCTGGATGCAGTTGGCTGAAATGTTGTCGAAATAGACGTTCAAAAGAACTAGAACGACTGTGTGATAAGACTTTTATTGAACAAAGCACGTTTATAATATCATCTTCCGGCTATCTTTTTCTCTTTCAGTATCACATGAGAGAGACAATCTTTCACCACCTTCACGATTTAAAAGTCTATCCAATGCAAAAATAATAAAATATTAAGAAATTAAGAACTAACTGAAACATTTATAACACTGGAATAAGAATTTTATTTCTTATGTACTCTTAAAAATTAGTTATGTCTTTGATTATAAAAAAATACACAGAATAACAAATCATAAGTTTAGGGACTGTTTAGTTCTACTTCTGTTTTTCTGTTGTTATTTTTAATTTTTGGTTTCTGTTTTTTATTTCTATTTTTTCCTAAAAAAAAGAAAACCTGTTTGATTGAGATTTGTAATATAAAAACTGAAAACAAAAATATGTTTGATTTTATTATCATGCTTCTATTCTTTTGTAATTATACTATTATGTGTAGTAATTATAATATAATACATTATATTTTTAAGTTAATTAATTATCATTATAACTAAAATTAAATATATGTAAATCAAATATTATTTAAAAAAATTACACATTAATTGTATATAATAAAATTATATAAAGTAGAAATTATATTAAGTCATTCTAATCAATAAAATATGTCCATCATAATCACCAAAAAATAAAATATGTCCATCATACTTTAATTCTTGAAAACATAATAATACTATCATTTACAAAAAGAAACATAAATTAATTAGAAATAATATAATCACTCCACATTTGTCTACCAATTCCATCTCGCTTCTAAGACATACCTCGAAGTTGTGCTAGAGTGATATTATACTCCACTTGAGAACTTGCATCTTCATTTTCACTTCCGCTAATTTGTTCTTCATTTTCAGTACAATCTTCAAATAATTCATCGCTTTGTCCACACATTTTAATATAATTGTATATAATACAACAAGCAATAACGATGTATTTTTTTTCTTCATATCATAAATCGGCATGTTTTTAAGTATAAGGAATCTTGCTTTTAAAACACTAAAACATCTTTCAATAATATTTCTTAATGAAGAATGCCTGTAGTTAAACAATTCATGTGGACCTTGAGGTCTTCCTCTGCCTCTATAATCTCGCAAATGATATCTTTCACCTCGATATAGTGAAGAAAATTCAGGCATATTAGTGTAACCCGAGTCAACCAAATAGTACTTACCTAACATAAAAAGAACATAATATAACAAAAAGATATTAAAATTAATCATAATTACTATGTTTATTTAAAATAATATAATACCTTGTGGAG
>JANIJH010000225.1:24458063-24468097 GCA_024520975.1 Erythroxylum areolatum | reverse complement strand
ATTAATTATCTTATTATTATTATTATAAATTTTGTAATAATAATAATAAATATGATATGAAAATATGATATGAAAATATGGTATTATATTATCTTTCATTCTCATTAATGCAACAAACCAAACAACATTATTGGCATTAATACAGAAACCCAAGTTACAAATCAAACATCATTTTTTATTTTTCATACCCGTTCTCATTCCCTTTTACTATTATACCCATATTCATACCCAACCCCGTGCTCAAACCAAACCCCCCCTAAGTTTGAAGACGGGCATCTATTATTGGCGCAAACTAATTCCAGGGTCCGACGGCCCAAATGAAGTGGGGTATGATTTCAATCTAGACAGAGGGTGAAATAGTTTTAAAAGCATTGAATTATTCGGCCCAAGTATAATCCAACAAATCCACAGCCAGTCGAGAGGGGTGGAATGGTCAACCACGAGCCGGTGGAACATCAGCACAACAATTATGCAAATGGGGCTTTTTGTAGCTCATATTGTTTAAACCGAAGACAAGCAGAAGAAGGGGACAGCAGAGCTGACGTGCAAACGGTAGAATAGAAAGTTGGAGAAGAGGAGGGCAGGGAAGGTAACCTAACAAAGCTTAATCTGCTGCCTTCCCCTTTTCTTCGACAAAGATTCTTCTTATTCCCTTCAAGTTTTTTCTTTTCTATGGCATTTAGATGTTATATGATCTGTTACATATGAAATAATTTGTCTTTGCTTTTGTCTTTGACTGTTATTGAACCCATGATTAGATTCCTTCATTTTTTCAATTGCCGATTGTCATCTGTTTGAATGATCCGGCTCCTTCAACGCATAGCAGTACCTCCTGGATCAGCCCTTTTCATAAAATCACTGTAGCAAACTCCTTCTCTGCGTTCACGAAATTTTCTTCACTAGTGATAGGTGTTAAGCTTGATCATTGATGAACCATTAGGTGTTTGCCAAGACGGTAACTTGTTGAACTTCAAATTTATACAGATATGTCCCGTCTTTTCATTCTGATGTGACTGGCTTAGTCTTCTTAAGTAACGCGATTTGGCTTAGAATTGAGCTTTCATACTCATTGACATGATTGCGTTCCAATTCATGCGCTTTTAATGTAGAATTGTGGGAGGTTGAGGAAGCAGCGTAGTGGCTGGCGCTTTGTCCTCCGGATTAAGAGGTCCTGGTTTCAAATATTTACCAGAGTGAAACGGGATTTCTCTCTTGTTGCGAAACTAATTTTACATTACGAACAACCAAGACCTTATCTTGGAGAAACATTTACAAAGCGGTGTCAGAGGCGGGTAAAACAAGACTGAATGAATCCATTTTCTTAACTCTCTGTTGACGTATTTGGTTCTAAAGAGTGGTGAATCAATCGATTGACTGTTCACTATGTGGCCAGTATATTTTGTGTTGAACAAAATTCTTAACGTGGAAGCTGAAAAGCCACAAAAGGAAGAAGGTTCGAAAGAACTTTTAAATGCAGAAGAATGCCACCATATCGAGCCTTCTACCAGTAATAGGGAATGCCATAAGGTCTTGCCATGCTCACTATTCATTCAAGTAAGGCGATTGTGGTCTTATCACTGTTTGTTCTGCTTATTTAATTTGTGCACTAAAGTTGGTTGAGGTTAGGATTTGGGGATAAACTCAATGGCTGTGATTCACTATGTTTCTTTTACTGATCTGTGGGTTGATTTTACTCGTGGGATTTAATATGTCTTGGTGCATTTAGGTACCACATATAAATCAGCTGAACTCTTGGGATTGTGGCCTTGCTTGTGTTCTGATGGCTTTGAATACCATTGGCATAACAGATTGCAGCATTCAGTCTTTGGCAGATGTCTGCAACACCACCAGGTATATTATTGTTAACCGCATTAAGTATCAGTTTTTGTTTTATGAAGGTTAGGGGGATTTGCTAGAGTGTTCTTAAGTCTAGAACATCAAGGCTTTGTCAAGTAATTGTTATCTTTAGTTAAATTTATTTTGTGTCGCAAGCAAATTGCCACTCAAGTCTTTCTGGTTCTACATTGATTTGCAGATTAGGTAATGGAATCCATTTCTTCCCAGTAAAGGTCTGCAGTATTTTGTGCCTTGATCATATTGTCGTATAAGTTGCATCTGGTTTTTGAATGATGCTTGTAGATTATGTAATAGGTTTTATTTATGTCTGCAAATTGAGTATTGGAAGTAGTAGTTAAGTCTAAGCAGCCATATCTGTTTTAAAAAATCTGTCTATTCATGATAAATTTTTAGGTGATATTTTACGTCCCTTAGTGCTAGTTCTATTATTGCTTCTCTATCTTTTTGTTGAAGAAAACGTAAAAATTGAAAGACTCATGGTCCAAAGCATATGATATTCAGAAGCATGGTTTCAATAATATGCTAGGTTAGTTGTTTTCCTATAGCCTTGAGATGCTATGATACTATGAAAAGGGTGGCCAACTAGGATTTAGATCACCTGTTCCTGTTACTCGGTTCCTAACCTGTTTCATAAGTATCTATCCATCCATTTTCTGTAGATCCCATTTATTGGATGGATGGATGCTCATGGAATAAGATAGGAACAGAGTAATGGGAACAGGTGATCTGCTCCCCAACTGCACCAATTGAGTTATATCATATGCAAGCGTTTCTTTCAATATTTTCCTTCCATTAATTGTTGATCATTTATTTACTTAATTATGACCTATCATTTGTGAGCAGTTACATTTAAATACTAATACGTAAAAAATGAAACTTTCCTTTGAGCAATGCAATGATTTAAAGGGAAAAGAAAAAAGAATCATTCTATTGATAGCTCTTATGTGCAGCATTTGGACGGTTGACCTGGCATATGTGCTGCAGAAGTTTTCTGTTAGATTTTCGTACTTCACTGTAACACATGGTGCAAATCCAAATTACTCTGCCGAGACATTTTACAAGGTCATAGTCTTTCATACTTATGTACCTACTTTTTATAGGTTAATCTTAGATCAGACAGTATCTAGCTAGAGTGCGTATTGTATCAGTTAATCTGGTCCATTTTAGGTTGGAAGTATGTAGATGCCTGTAACGCATGTATTAGATTTGTCCGATTTTGCTACTTCACATTCAAAGAACAAATTTACCTCATGTATTTGGGCCATATCACCCAACAACAGATTGTATGGATGCTGCAGCGCCCATGTCCTCTTGTTAAGATGAATATAACTTGCTAGTCATATTTTGCTTTCCACTCTATTCATAGAAGCAAACTTTATTGTGCAGGAGCAACTTCCTAATGATCTAGTGCGAGTGGATACACTCTTTCGGAAAGCTGTTGATGAAGGGATTAATATACAGGTACTTGGTGTTCTTGAAAGAGCTTCTATCTAATATAACATCTAGCAATATCTGATAGGAATTTTGTGTGGCCGCTGGTTGAGTTCTTAGAGCAATACTTGTGTTGATCGCAGTAGTTTGAGTAGGATGTATGTGAAATAAATGCAAGCAGCTATCTCCAAACACAATTATTCATCCAGAGATGATCATTTGCTACCACCAAGCCATTCTCATCTCCACCATGAAGATGTTATTTGTCCTTAAAGATCGTAACTTTCTCTTTTCTAACAGTGCAGGTCAGGTCAATCAATGAAAAAGAAATTTCTCGCTTGATTCTGTCTGGGCATTATATTGCAATCGCGTTAGTTGACCAGTACAAATTAAGGTGCATAGCTATGTTCTTCCATTTTCTTCTTTTCAGAACACCATTTCACTAATACTGATTTATCAGACCTAAAATTTTGTCTTTCATATGTTAAAGTTATAGGATGTTTTATTCTGATGTTGCAGATGGTCTTGGGTGGAAGATGTTATTTTATCAGGCATGAGCTCTCACTCGAGCTACACTGGTGAGCATTGGTACCCTTTCCTTTGTTCAAATTCCTCCTGTTGTTTAAACGCCCCTGTGTCTTTTGTTGATACGTCATATTTTTGGTCACGAACATGAGTAGGTCATTACGTTCTGATATGTGGCTATGATGCGGTCACTGATGAGTTTGAGATCCGAGATCCTGCCAGTTCCAGGTAATGTTGTGGTGCACGGGCATATACGTATCCAGTGCCCGATTAGTTGCTGAACTTCGTAGAATTTTATTTATGCAGGAAAGATGAGAGAATCTCGTCAAAATGCCTGGAAGAATCACGCAAGTCGTTTGGTACAGATGAAGATCTCCTCCTGGTACTTGACTTCTGCTTGCTTGTGGTTTTGCATCGGACTGTAAAATAAGTCAATACAAAGTACTAAAATATCATCTTCTGCTTTTTCACAAGATTATACCTTTTTTTTTCGACATTTTGGCTAAACATTTAAAGGTTAGAGCCCTTTTTTTTTCAAATTGTCTTTTTTGGTAAATGTTATTAGTATAATTGATGAAGTGTTATGTTTTGTTCGCAGATACATCTAGATGAAAGCAGCCAACATCTGGACGCTGATCATTGAGTTTCTTCCACCACCCAATTGTCTAAAATTCTTTTGCATATATGTTTTGTAGTAATATAGTATGTGTCTAATTAAAGGAACCGGAGGGATTTGTTGGTAAATAGATTTTTCATCCTATTTCAACTGTATAATGTTATGCCAAATGAAACTATACTTCAGGAGCAGCCGTCGATTTCTGTCTAAGGGGCTTTGGGAGAGCTGTATTTCTTAGATTGGTTGAGAATGATGTGTCAGTCTCATTGTGACTCGAACATCTATTAACATTGTCCGGCAATTTACTGGTTGCTTGAGCATTTGCGTGAGCATTGATTTGCAATGTGGCCCATGTCCACATTATGTACACCAGCTTCATTTAGTTCATTAGTTTCCCTCTTTGAGTTTGCGCATTAAATGTTACTTTTAAAAAGAGCAGTTGGGCCTGAAAACATGTACGGGATGGTTTGATTTGAGATGAGAACTGCGTGATTGCCCTAAATGAGTTGTGGCCAAGGTATTCCGAGTTTTAATGCGAATGTCAGGGCTTGGAATAATAATATGGCTGATACTTGATGTACTATGTTCTGTGCACTTGTCCTACTGCATTGTTTTTTTATTGTACTCACGCCAGTTCGTGCTTCCAAAGACCAAAGAATTTAAGTGGGTCACCTTTTTTAACAATGGTAGATAAGATTAGACTACAGTTTATCTTTTTCTACCCAAGCCCTTAACTTGGGATGGCAATTTCTGTCCTTGTTTTACGGTCAGTCAAAGAAACTTTATTGATCAAGTTTTGCGACCGTACTTTTTTTTTTTTTTTTTTTTTTTGGATTCCGTGGACAAGAAAGGTAAAGCAATGAAAGCGTAGAGTTCATGCTTTGCGGTAATGGTGTTTGGTCGAGAAACTCATGTTAGGTCCGAAAACACTAGCATATTGTAACTATAAACGGTGGACAGTGTGTGGAAGAAGTAGGAGGTGGTGGCGACATGCGACACGCGACACGCGAGGCTGGGAAAGGAAGAGCTGGTCAAAATGCTGACGCCATCTCGCATATTAGTGGAAGACAAGCCCTAAGAATCTCCCAAAACAAAGCATCCGACACATTTCCCTCCTTTTCATTCAAATGTGAGACATGTTTCTCCTTACACACGCCCCACAACACCAGCCCACCAAATAAAATTATAGATCATCCAACTACAAAAGGATTCGGTCGATTAATTATCCTGTTTCCGCTCTAAAATTACTTCGTTTTGGGCATTTAAGCCAGAGGATCTGATGCCAAAAAGAAGGATAATCTTAACCCTTTGCATTACATGCGTCTCCAGCTGCGTTGACTGTGTAGAACATTATGGCCTATCAATTAACTGGTTGTATTAGCTATTAGTTAATAGTTGATTATAAGAGCAAATTTAACTAGTAAATTGTATTAGCTACTTATTATTTGATGTTTAATAAAATTAGTTGTTTATGTGTAAAATAATTTATGAAGACGTGACTTTAAAATAATTTATAAGGATATGAATTTAATATTTCGTTGAATATTCTTATAGTACTTTAAATTTTAGATATTTAATTCTATAAAAATTCGGTTTATAACTTTAATAAAAAATGTAGAACATATAATAATAACAATAATAACAACAAATTTCAAATCTCATATTTAGTTTTATACCTTGTGTTGTTTGCAAACTTATTCAATAAATAATATCTTACTTATCAATTTAAGCTATCATATAAACGTTTTGATGAATTTATAAATAACAGTTATAGTTAATCTCATATATTTCAAATAAGTTAACAATAAGTTTGAGAATACAATTATCATTAAGTAAAATTTGTATTAGTTGATTGGTTGAAAAGTTACTCGTAAGTAGCTTTTCAATAATTAAGTGGTTGGATTAAATTAACCAGCTCCTAACTACAAACAACTAATTTAACCCAATCAGCTCCTAACTACAAACATCTAATATTCTTTAATGTGAAATATAGCTGGAAAGTTATCTTCCAAACACTCCTGTACATTTAGATCCCAAAAACCAAAATAAAAAACTACGAGAGAAAAAACATCCACCATGTTGCGGCGTGAGACAAAGAGACTGATATTGCTGCAAATGTATGGTCCCGGCCTGGTTGAACCTTATAAAAAACCATATCCTTCATCCTTGTGAGAGACAAGCTGACACTGTACTAGAAGACTTGATCCCCCTTCCCCTCCAAACGATTTCGGTACAGCTTCTCGGCCATAAGAATATGCCTGTAAAGGTCCACAAAGTTGAAAAGGGAACAAGCATGTGGATCCATTCCTAATTCTAATGACACATCTCTGTAGGACCTTAAATTACTTACATGGTGGCTTGGAGGCAACTAAGTTATGTGGTAAGAAGTTGAGAAAATCATAGACATGTCATTCTCGCAAATTATTCGATTTTCGTCTCCTACTTTCTCACGGTAATGTCCAAATGCACAGTAGGAACCCACGATCCACCTTCCACTTTGTGTTCACGTCTTCCTTTCTTTTATTAATAAATTTAATATAGACACGTTAATCTGTTTCCTTCTAGACAATCGAGCATATATATGCCAAGGATTTGTTGCTAGCTAGTACAAAGTTTATATGTCCTTTGGATCTGATGGTGACTTCTGGATCTGCTCTTCACATGGCAATAAAGATAGAACTAGATGGATCGGTTGGGTTCTACGCAGTGAAGAGTTGCCCATAACCAATCTCAGCTGGGATTGATGACTGAAAGGTAACCACGAGATTAGCTTTGCGTGCAGAATCAGACAGAACCTAAGAGCCAAATTTGGATTAAGAGCAGTGACTTGTCCTGCCATCTGGAACCCATTGCCCATTGGAGTTTATCCTGAAGCAGGGTAAAGGAATTACAATTACACACACGCACTCCTATCAAGGGATTGACCGTTGACCATCCTCTTTATTGACACTAGCGCATGTGACACCCTATTCGAATTCGATGCTCTCTATTCCAATCCAAGCTAACAATTAGGTATCCTATGCACGTGTTTGCGGGGCCTGCCTGCCTCCCAAATCTTGCAGATTTTCGAAAATTGGTTGGCAAAATCAATTGTTTTCGAAGGATCTTCAAAAGTGTAATGTATCTATGAAATCTACGGATACCAACTTATAGACAAGATTCGATTATTAATCATGCAAATTTAGTTTGTTGTATTAAGACCCTCCCCCAAAAAAAAAGGGACTAGGTAAGTTTTCCTTTGCAAGCAAAAAATTTGAAGCGGCAACTCTTTTCCTACCAGGGAATGAGTTCAAAATCGAACGGCTTCTGTTTCCAAAAGTAGTTGTTTTGGTTGCAATACAGGGACCCGGACCACACATCGCACTTCAGGTGGGTGTGAGGTAATCCAATAATTAAATAAGTAGTTAGTGTTGGCCGGGACAGCTAGGTGAGATGAGGGAACCCCCACTACTAAAGCAGTCAAAAGATATATATACTTACCGTTATGTTCCAAGTTCAAATTTCGAATGGCGAGAGAGAAGGGCCCAGTAACCGCAAAACAAATGACTCCCAAATAAAAATTATGAAAATTTGAAAAGAAAATTCATGCTGCTACTCGGTTAAAGTTGCGTATAAACTAAGAACTGGAAGTGACATTTGATGTGAGCTGGGCCTCTCTTTCGGCGGGAAATTTAAAACAGAATCAAGTCAAGTCAAATCAAATCCAATCCCATCCTTTTATTCTCTTCCATACCCGCATTACCATCAAAATACATACATACAATACAATTTTCAATTCATATACAAGCAAAATTAGAGATATTAACACTCTGGGGCTGGGCAACGGGAGAGAGAGGTTTCGGTCGCCGCCGAGCACGCCCAGAACTGTGTAAGGTGCATTTCACGCTCTGTCGTTTTCAAGAATATATTTTTTCTAGATAGTAAATTTAATGCAGATACCTTTCATTAAAAAAAAAAAAAGAAAATCTAAATTTTCTCTCTTTCCCGCCCCGTGCTGTCTCTTTCTGTTTCGGTAAGGGGTCTAGAAATTCGTTTTTTATTTCAATTACTTTTGGCGGGAAAGGTGTGGATAACGGCCGTCTTAACACTGCAGTTACGAAGGTGACGGCGAGTTCTCGAAAGAGACAGGAAGTGAGGGAGAGGTGACAATTAAGCTGCCGAATCTGCACTATTGCCACGTAACCACAGATCTGGCCAGAAGATATTTTACAAGGAGGCTAAGCAAAGGGAGTCATGAGTTGTCCGTGAGGTGAGACCTCATCTCCTCTGTACACATTTTGGGCCACGCAAACGCTGCAGCTTTCAGCGTCGTCCTAGGGTTTTTGCTTCATTTGCCTTCCACCCGCCATTTTCTTTGACTAAATGTAAAAAAGAAAGACACCAGAGTGCATAGATGTGATGGAGTTGAACTCATTGACAACGATTGGACTCCTCTGACGACGTCACGCAAAGAAAACAAGCAACAACAATGCGCAAAGATGTTCTCAATCATTATGTCTGTGCTTTAATCAGTCGGACGTAGCAAAGCTAATTAAAGCACCGTTTTCTATTTTTAAAAGATAATGGTGAACCAACAATTAAGGAACCAGAAATTAAAATGTGGGTTCCATCATCCTGTTCTTTTTAATTTGAATTTAAATTTTATTTTTATTATCTAAGAGTTTTTTATCATTTTTTAGATAACTCTAAATTTTGTTACCTTCGAGGAATAATTGATATATGCTAAATATAAACAAAAACAAATTTCGTACCAATGAAAATTATGACGAAACTCTCGAGATTATAATTTAAAAAAATGAACGACCTTATATTTTAATAAACCATCTTCTTGTACTGTGATTTTAGTTATTTGAAAGTACTGAATAAATACATTATGATTTAATTATTATCAAATAACTATAATTGATGAAATCCCTAATGTTTTTTTATACATGTAAGTTAAAACAAACAGACGTAATTTTCTACGCAGCTGTTTTTTTGTAATATTTAAATTAAAAGGTTGTACGCGTTATTACTTAAAGTGGACTTGTAGAGTGAGGTTTGGGACTTGCTTATGCGGGAAGGAAGGATGACAACTAAAAGATGAAACGTGCGTTGCTTTTGGCAATTCTCTTATCAAGTTTTCATTTCAGTAACAAAGAACGGCAATCCAAGCGAGCATCAACGGCGATATGGTTGTTTTTTATTTTCAAAACCACCATGGATTGACGTTGACTGCAGTGAATGTGATTTAATCCAAGGCCATACGGACTATTGAATGCAATACTAGAGAACGGGTTCAAACGGATAGAAAAGTAGGCCCAAAACCTTGCATCTATTCATGACTCCAAATTTTGCATGACTGCATTTAGTTATAATGTACTTAACAACCTTATTTTCATATATTGAGTGGAAAATGTGAAGCAGTACAAAACTCGGTTCACTTTCCATTTCTTTTCCCGGAAAATGACACATCACCATTATTGAAGGATCTTGCTTCTTCAAGGCTGCTAATTTGCTGCGTCTTTTATTGTATAAATTGGGATTGGATATTGGTTCTGTCGGATTCTGGCGGAACTGAACATCGTTATTTTGATTCATGATTCCGAGTAGTTTTGGATGGAGA
>JANIJH010000225.1:24432998-24457963 GCA_024520975.1 Erythroxylum areolatum | reverse complement strand
ACGAGAAGTTACCCAAATCCCATTTGTATGAATGCCCCTTCATTAGAGTAGAGCACCTTGTTTCAAAAGGTTGATCCCCAACCCCAAGGGCCCTCAGTCGCAGGCCCAACTATCGCTGGGGGATTAAATCACGGTTTAATTTTAGTCAGCCCCCTAATAGAGTGGTCCACTGCCTCTCATTATTGCCAAGAGTCAAATCTAGAACCTTATTCTAATTGACCCTTTTAGTTTACCAACCAAGCTATCCGTGCAGGCATCAGAGTAGAGCACCTGGTGGCTGATGAATGATGATCTTCTTTAAATCCAATTACTCGTTACTTGCACAAATAACTAACGTCAATGGCGATACATTAGATTTGTAAGTAGTGTCCAACAGTGGACAAATGGCAGGTAGTTTCCAAATAAGGACAAATGTCTCCAACAACTGGGCCACTCCTCCACTTCTTTGCACATCTCACCCTTTCACTCGCTCTCTCTCTCACTTTTGAATTTCTTCTATTACATAAATTTTTTTGAATCTTGTCTCAAAGAAAAGACCATGAAACCTTAATAAAAGCAGCCTGTTCTCTACATTCTTTACTCGTACACTTTTTCTCTTCTCCTTGTTGGGTCCCTCTCCTCTGCAAAACCAGCAAAATCCCAACCGGGTCATTATTAAATCTTCCTCCGCCAGCAATTTTCATTACACAATCTTCACACCTCTGTACACCAGTAGTCTGTCTTCAAATATCTTTCTCTATACATAGACTGGTACTTGTACGAATCATGTCTATGTCGCTTCAAGATGTGGAGTCTTGGCTTCCGAGTGAGTTTCTTACAGAGGACGAGTTACTCATGGACAAAGACGACTTCAACAAACATGGTCCCTTGTTAAATCCCAGTATGAACTTTCCTACCGAGTTTCCGTACGAATTTGACCCGTTCGGCACTTCCTCTGCTCTCAGTTCTCCGGTTGAGTCCGTCGTGGGCTCGACCGAGACCGAGAGCAGCGACGACGACGACTTCCTCGCTGGGTTAACTCGCCGACTCACTCAGCAACTCGCTGTCAAGCCTGAGGTACGCCAATGGTTTCTTTTCGTTTCGTTCTCTTGCTTTCCGGCTTTGAACAAAGAAAACAGGGTTTGATGTCGCACGCAATCTTATCACAGAAGTCTAAGTGGGTCATGGCCGGTTCGCCCGAGTCGACACTGAGTGGAATCGGGAGCTGGTCGGTGTCTAGTGAGGGAAGCCCAAACGGAGCACTATCGCCGCCTGCGACACCATTTGAGGTCAAGAACGACACTTGGGATCTCATCTATGAAGCTGCCGGTCAAGTTGCGAGGCTAAAGATGAGCAGTGAAGGACACAAATTCAACAACTGTGGAAGCAGAGGACTCTTTGGTCCTGTTAGAACGCAAAACCCAGATGCTATTTTCCGAAATCAAAACGCTCGATTATACGCGGACCAGAGTCGATATGACCATGGTTTTTTGAACATTAATCAGGTAAAAACTACTTTAATGAAAGATAATTATGTATGCTTTGTTTGTCAAACGCGTAGTGTTATCCTTGTGAGGAACTATGGTTGATGGGTTTTTGCTATTGTTGTGCAGTATCAGAACCGTGCAGCGCAAGAACAAGCATTAAGGCAACAATGTTCTTCAATATGGGCAAACCAACCGGCGAAATCAGGCTTCCAAGCTGAGCAAAAGCATGTACATCAGCTGCAACAGATCCAAAACAGAGCAAGAATCATTGGCTGTGAAAATGGGAAAAGCATGCGACCTTTGGGTTTGCCCCAATCCGCTTGGCCTCCTCTCCAAGGGCAACCCAGTCAACGCCAACATATGCACTCTAATTCGGGTATGAGAGCGGTTTTTCTCAATGGATCTGTTAAACGTGAGAGTACCGGTACTGGGGTTTTCTTGCCTCGTAGATACGGCAATCTTCCAGATTGCAAGAAGAAGCAAGGTGAAGAGAGTTACAGCTTGAAAAGTCTAATCTAATGTTCTCTAGGATTGTAGTGTTTTAGTTTTGGCGTTTCATGTGTCATTTTATGATACCGGTTGTTTTTCGAATATTCTACTGAAATTGACGTAGTTAACTGCTGTTGGTTTTAGTATGTTCAACAGTTCTGTTGCCAGCAAAGGTTGTTCAAGCACTAAATCTCAACTTCGATGATGCCGGTTCAAATGGTCATTCCCAGCATCGCTACGGAAGTGGGTTCCGCTCTGAATACGGTTAGATGATACAGCTTTTATCATTAACGTGTTTTACAACTGAGTGGGTTTTTTACAACTGAGAAAACTCTTGTTGCAGACGCTGTTTTGATGGCAAGGAAGAACGCTCTTTTAGCACAACAGAGACGAGGATTACGCCCTGAGGGTGCACTAAATCATGATCTGAGATTACCTCAAGAGTGGACTTATTGATTAAGGTGGTTTTGCAAGCATATGGTTGTTTAATGGAGCAAGTATAGAGAAGGGTTCAAGTTTCCTTCCTTAAGACCGAGTGACTGCAATAAGTAGATCCAACATCTTTTGGGGAGTTTGCATTAGAAATTTAGGAGCAGACAGTAGTTAGCTAGAATGGTTAAAGTATTTTATTGTAATAAGTGGGTTATATCTACTAAAAATGTTTCTAAAGGGGCAAAATGACATTTGGGTGGATTCTTGTTTTGGTTTAAATCATTGTCAAAATCTCTGTTTTATGTTTTTTAAGTAGGCCAAATTTTGGAGGTTTTAGTCAATCCAATCCATCCATACTACCTGTTATGTTGAAATTGGCCCTTGGTCGGTTGAGGTGTTCTAATAAGAAAAGCGTTGTATAAGTGGGTTTTTTTATATTGTAAAGCTGAAGTCTGTACCCGTAGCAACTTTTGAGCATTATAAATAATTTTCTATTGCGTTGGGGCGCTTCGATCCACGCACAATAGAACCCATTCTCTCCTGGTCACGCTGACACAGTGAGATATTATGCATAGATAACCGAGGATGTCGGTTGAAGTTGAAGATTGATGAACTTGGAGACACCCTTTTAACAGTTGGAACCCACACGATCTCGAGAGTTGTAACCTTCTAAGTCACGCATTACGGTACTTGCCTGTTCTCATCTTATGCTAAACTAACGGATAACGTAGCTGTGTAAGTAAAGAAAAAGGTTTACTTAAAGAGAGGAGTGGATAGGAATAAATAGGATGCAAGTTTACCGTCGATGCTCTGGCCCCAGTCCTAGAATGGTTAATGCCATGGTGCTTTGTTTTCTAGTATCATGTTTTACTTTGTTGTACTCTTTTATCTTCTTTCCCGGTTCTTTTCCTTCAAAATGCTTCAACCGTTCTACTGATGCCTTAGGGAATCTAACCCCGTTGACATGGTCGATTTTCATATTTTAAATTTCGTTAAAAGTTTATAGAAGTCACTTGAATTCAACATTAAGCGATGAAATATTAGTTCCACCTAACTTAAATTTGCATACCTTATCCCTCAAAACTACAATCTAGAACTTGAACTTCCGCCAAAAATTCTGTATTGTAGTACGTTCAAAATTAGGAAATACGCACATGATTACTGGCAAAAGGAACGTCAACTCACTTTTTAAGCTGATTCCAGTCCAATGCTTGTAAATTCTCAATACTAACTGTAAAATTGTAAATGCAAACAATATTGGGATTTGAATTCCAGTGGGGTATTATTATTGCATATATCAATTTGAGATGGTAACAGCCCTCCGTCTTCCATTTTGATTTTTGAAAGGCTATCTCATGTTCCCCGTACAAAACGAGACGTAATTTAAAGTTCTTTATTTCAAATGATAGCCTAAAGTTTTGGTTTGAATTTCAAATCCAGGCAGAACCAACCTCAATAATTTTACTTCTTCCCGTTATATTTCAAAATCAAACTTCATGATTTAAGCAGAAACTCGATACCAGGTAGTCTCCATTTATTACAATATTATTATTATTGCCCAAAGAAAGCAAACAAAGGCATGGTGTCTAGTTATAAAATCTGAAAGTAGATCCACAGTTTTTATTTATTCCTCACTCTTCTTCTCATTATATGAAACTAGATGCTGGCAAAATCAACGAACAGTGAGGACATGGCAGGCACGCAGACGCTTAAAATGCAGTTGTCAGACTCAGCACACGGATGCCTCTCAATTTCTTTGTGTGATACTACATGCTTTTCCATTATCGACCTCTTTGTTATATTCCCAGTGAGAGTGGCCCATTTAATTTATTGCTAAAGCATTCCGTGCCCATTATTGCAACTTTAACTTGGTTGGAACTCCAACAAAACTATATCTGTAACCAAAAACACTATTTGCACTGCAAAATGAGGTGCTTCACCTTGAGGTTTAACATAGCTTTAACAGTTTTGTGCGATCAAGTTATTTATTTATTTTATTTATAATCGAGAGATTCCATTGCTATTCAATTGCTTTAAGTAGAAGCAAAGTTTAAAAGTTGAGGGCTTTATTGGACAATATCATATTCCAAACCAATCAATACGTCCTTACTCATTTGGATTGATGAGGCCCCCATATGATTCTCTCACAATTTTGGGCAGCGTGCTTGGCACCAATCATGCCCATTTTTTCCCCGGTTTGGGAGTGATTATGCTGGCCAATAAGTGTATGGGCCTTATAAAGATCGCTACTACTTCTCAACCAATATATTGGGTATGTTTTTATTACAAAACGAAAATTTAAGCAGGTAAAATGACTGAATAGCCAAGTTCACGGTTCACCGTTTAAAACCAAAATTGAGGCAACGAGGAACACCCAAATTGGCACCACCAGTAGTTGTTAGAGGTTCGGACAGACATTGGGCTAAAACAGGAAGTACGACCCGACCTACAGCCTTGGTTTCATAAAATGACTTTTTTAATTAATTTTTAAGAAACATACATTTTCTGACAATGGGCCTTCTTCAAACCATAAATGATATCAGACTTTCCAAGTTTATAACATGAAAAGCTTTTTATCGACACATCATTCCTATTTACTTTTTCAAATAGGATAACAGTGTTCTTTTACGAAGTTGAAAAACAATAATAGATGATGGAGGACTTATTGTGACGTACGTGATAAAGAATGTAAACTGACATTGTTTGTTTGTTTGTTTGTTTTTTTTTGTGTGTGAAGGAGTACAGTAGATTTATAAGTAGTTGAAGATAGGAAGAAATATGCATAAGATAGAAACAAACCAAAACAGAACTATAATCACTTAAGACGTCATCCACATAGACTGAGACATAAGTTGTATGAATTAGACTGGAGTGGACAAGGAGGGAAGTGTTAGATTTGTTAGTAGTAAAATAGAATTCATGAAGTTTTGGACCTGCGTAATGAAACCTAATACGATGAGCCTATTTGAGACCATAAAGAACTTTTTGAATATGACAAACATAAGGGGGATTATTAGTATCAATAAAATTAAAAGGCTATGACATAAACACAAGTTTTTGGATATAACCATTAAGGAAGACATTGTTTACATCAAGCTGATAAATAAACCAATTATTTGAGAGAACAAAAGTTAATATAATGCAAATAATGGTGGATTTGTCAAAAAGACTAAAGGTATCGGTATAATCAAGCTTGATGATACCCTTTGGCAATAAAGTAAGTTTTATAACATTTAATAATACCATTAGGGTTTCATTTGGTACAAAATACCCCTTTACAGTTGGAATTAGAAGGTGAGGGACTAAGAGTCCAGGTGTGATTGCAAGGGAGAGCATTAAACTCATCAAGTATGGCTTATCGCCAATAAGGAAATTTATTTGCTTGGGTGAAGGAAGTGGGATCAAGAATTGAAGGATTATGGGTGATAGTAGAGTAAGTGATGCAATTAGAAAAGGTATTCCGTGGGGGTGATCATGTGTGTGAGTGATCATAAAATGTGGACAAGAGGATGAGGAGGAAGAAGAGGAGATGGGGAGAGCTAGAGGAGTTGAAAAAAGGGAAGGAGAAAGGTTACATAGTAGAGGTAATGTAATACTAGAAGAAGAGATGAAGAAGAAAGATGAGGAGAGGCGGCGTAAGGAAAGGCATTCTCAAGAAAGTGAACATTACAAGAATGTAGAGTTAAAAAATGTAAGGATCAAAACAAAGATAGCCCTTATATTATAAGGAATAACCATTGAAGACACACAGTGTAAACTTTAGTAAAAGTTACTTAGAACAAGAACAATCTAAGAACCGAAAACATGTACACCCAAAAATATGACGTTGAGAGAAATTGTTTGGTGAAAAAGAGGATCTTATGAGGGAATTTATGGTGCAGTACATGGGTAGGTAAGAAATTAATGGGGTAAACAATTATAAAAATGCTTCATACTAAAAAGGTTTGGAAAGGGAGGTATGAAAAAGAAGGGTAACACTAATGTCAATTATATGACAAATTTTTCATTCAGCAAGGCCATTTTATTGAGGGTTATAAGTGCAAGATATATGATAGGTGATTATGTGAGAAGCTAGAAAGTGAGTAAAGGCAGGATTAATGAGTTTAGAAGGTTCATCATATTGAAATGTTTTAACGGTGGTGAGAAAATATTTTTATTATTCCCTAATAACACCCAAAAGGGGGTGAATTGGGTGAAGTCAAGATTCTAATTAAAGTATACTTACTCATAAAACAATTTATTAAAATTATCACAAGTGTAAGAACGTGCTTGTAAACAATAAAGTAAAGAGTAAGGAAAGAGAAATGCAAACTGATTTATAGTGACTCAGCAAACAATCCTTATCTTCACTCATAAAACTTGTCTTGGATTTCTACTATAGTTCTTCTTTTAAGGTGATGAATAACTATTGTATAATCTTTTATTTTGCCAAAGAGAAACCTCATTTTCAATCTTTCTTTAAGGAAAAGAGGACAAACTACTTTTAGATAAACCTAATACAATATTAAAATAAATCCTAAAAATAGCTTATAACTTAAAATTGCTTACTTGGATAAATCACAAAAGGGTCACATACTCAAAATGAGATAATGAATGCTCTAATAATTGAAAAATACTTTGAAATGTGTGTAAAAGACACTTAAATGCTTCTTGATACTAAAGCAAAAAGTTAAAAAAAAAACATATTTATAATGTTTTGGAACCTAAAATAGTTTTTAGAGCTAATAACTAGCTATTACAATGCCCTATTTGATAATATGCATTAAAAGCTCTAGATTCACTAGTTGGTCGAACACTAATTGACTAGTAAGTGTATTGATAAACCAATATGGCATATTAGTTGACCAGTACATCAACCAATGTTACAGTAAATTTATGATACATCAAAATTAATAACTTTATCCTATATTGATTGACAAATCACCCTAAAAATATAATTTTATTACCTACAAATGCTCAAACTCAATTTGGTCAATGCAATTATGAATTAAACATACTAAAATGTACCCTAAAATTTTATTTAAAAGATTGAGAGACTTTTATAATAAAAACAAAAACTTCAATGCCTTTTAGTGAATGGAAAGACTCATATGATGAAGTGAAGTGAAAGATTTATAAATGGTGAAAGAGTTATATAGAATAACTTCAATGTATCTTGATCTTCTTCTTGACTTGATTTTAATATTGACGATTGCAAACTTTTCATCTTTTCTTTCATAATCGTTCGATACAGTGATATCTTATTCTCATATTCTTTCTCATCAATGACATTAACCTATTAGTAGTGTTTATGTTTTATTATCATCAAAACCTCGATTGGAACCTCCCTCGGTTCAATAATCTCCCCTTTTTAGATGATGACAAAATATTTATGATATTAGAAAATAATATGAAAATATAATTAGACAGGTAGCAACCTATATCAAGATAATAATTAGCTCATCCTTAAGACCTAGATCCATATCATAACCATAAATTCAATATTAAACAACATGATTTAACAACTGCCCCTAGGAAATATAAAATAGAATCAACTAGTTGGAGGGGGAAACGAGACTCAATTAAACTATACAGGGCATTAAAGAGATTAATCATCATATCTTAAAAAGAATCAAGCTCTCCTCGCAATATGGTGAGATGACACTCAACAGTTGCTAGTTGAGCATATTGTGGGGAGTGATGACTTGGCCGAGAAGTGGTGGCCTCATTAACTGCAGGTAGCTTAATAATGTGGCTCAAGAGAGGCTCATTGGGACCATCAACATATGGTAGGGCCTTATGGATTGGGGATGGGTATTAAGGCTAGAGATGCTATTACTAATATGGTCTGGTCATTTGTCCATCAATCAATTAATGTCCCATACGGTTAATAGTAGTAGACTCAGAGAAAAATCAAAGTTAATTTGATCGCCAACAGGAGGAATATGAAAGTGTTAGGAGATGAGGCTAAGAATAAGGGCATATGGAATGTTTTGTTTCTTTTTCTTTTTGGTTTGATGGAAATGGATTATATTGAGTAAAAGAAAGAAACCAAGATGAAGATTGTAGCACCTCACTCTCGCAAGAGACGTGCTCGACATCTTGGGTGATATCTGAGTCCGTATCCCGCGAGGGTGGCATGCTAGAGCACTCAATCATTCAAAAATCGGTATAAATTTCTTTTTAAAACAACAACAAACATATGCGGAAATAATAACCAATTCGGGCCCATTTTCATTCATAAACATTTTCAATCAACACAATGCAATTAATATAATTTCAATAGCCAATTGGGGCTCATTATAAATACAAAACACTTTAGTCATAATGTCTTTACATTCCACCATAAAAACCATTGTATACATATTATACAAAAATTTTGGAATACATTATTTTATAGAAATCGCGGAATACAAATTTATACAAAAAATAGGAAAACACTAATGCATATACAAACTGATCCGGACCTCTATCCCTTATTCAAATGTTATAGGGATACTCCAGTTTGCCTAACGGGGTATTCTTATGATCCTGAAAATTATTTGCAAATTTTGAGTAAGTTTTGCGAACTTAATGAGTGACCATCATCGATGGCTTACCCAGTCGGATAACACATAAATCACATTCACAACATTTCACATTTTGCAATCAATACAATTTAATCATTCGTATTATGCATATGCAGTGTACATGAGACTCACTTTCTATTTATTATTTTGTTGTAACCGAGTACCTAAACAGTCTCATATAGGGCTTATTGATAATTTTCCCATATAAGGCTCATTAAACATTGAGCCTGAGGCTCTAAATCATTTTTGAGCTCGAGGCTTTTTTTCACCTGTTGAGCTTTAAGCTCTGATCGGTGACTACTCTGGTCACAACTGCCATTATATTTCATGCATGCATGAAATGAAATGCATCAATCACATTTGCATGATCCCATTCAATCACATTCCCTTATCATCAGACCTTAGTCCGACATTCAACATTAAGTTGAGAATCACATTTTTACTTACATGCAAATGCTCATTCAAAACAAATTTATCGTCAAATTATATACACTTAGTTTATCTCATTCACATATAAGCAACACTTAAATATCTCAACCAAGCATCACAATCATCGGACCTCCTATCCGGAAACTAACACAATCAATCACATTCATATAGACATTCGGTAGTCAATCAATACCAAAATTCAAACAAAACAAACAATGAAATGAGACCACATAGGTCTACTTACAGTGCGCTTTAGATTAGCATTTGCTTCCAAATTTTAGGAACGCCTGAATGGGGACATTTAACCTGCACAACCCATTTATGCAAGATACATATACATCACAATTTGTACAATCATAAGTGTTTTATAATGCACATGCCTGAAATGAAATATGTACAATGCATGTTCATGATAGTCCCGGGTATTTTACCATTAATTTCATCACAAAGTCATTCTCATATCAAAACTCATCTAAGTATAATTTATACGTAGGTTTATTCCTCACTAAAATCTCCATTCCTTTCTCATTGACTCACTTCAGAAATTTTCCAAGTCACACTTTCGGGTCTACTATTCACATTCAATCAGAAAGTGAAACTGATGTAATTTGATCACACTCTCTTCTAGAAAAGTGTTCCTCTATGTCTTATCTTTCCATTGATAGAAAAATCACTCAATTTCGTTCAGTAATTTAGAAGATATGTTACAAACATTTTCGGGCTGTTCATATTTAAAAATAGTATGCTATATACTACTTCCATCTAGAAATTAAACATCTTAGAGACTGAATCACAATTCAACTTCTTTATATGATTTGTATCCCTATTTCTCTAGTTTACTCCAAACTAAAAATCATCTGATTTTGGAATCCTAAAAATCAAGATATCATCAAAATACTGGAACATGTTTAGTAAAATATCCAGTTCATGCTCTTCCAACCGATACCCTTACTTTGATTTGATCAATCTTTTTTTAGTCAAAACCAAAAGCTATAAATTTTTATGGAGAGATAGATGAATGTGTTATAAATCTAATGCTTAAAAAATCAGGTTATTTGAATGTCGGATGACAAGTTATGGTCGAAAGAGTTGAGTATGTTCAGATTGGGGCGAAATCGGTGGGTCGCGATCGCGCACGAAAAATTCACAGATATCGCGTTGACGACTTCTCCCTCCCTCCATTTTCCCTTCCGACTTGAATTGGTAAAATAGGCATAATTTTCAACACAAATATCAGATTAAGATCATTCAAAGACCTTTCGAAAAGGACTTCTAGACCTACAACTTCTATGAAGATTTAGAAAACAAATTTTGCATCTATAAGGGACAAAATTTCAAAATAATATAACTGTTTCGAATGTCCATCTCATGTAGCATCACAAACTTCTAATGATCATATCTCTCTACTCCAATGTCCAAAAATTATATACTTTATATCAATGGAAAGCTTAAAGAAAGATCTACAACTTCATGAAGACAACTTTGTCAAAAACTCTCTATATCAATACAGAAAACTCATGGAAGTTTCAGATTTTTTAACTCTTTACTTACAACATTCAAATCCTCATGCTTAATCTATCATTTCTAGTTCAATGCTCATCATTTATCCATTATTCTAACTCCCTTTCCAACTCAACATCATCCATAACCAAATTATGGCCCATGATTGATCATAAACACTAATAACAGAACATAAACATATATGTGCATTCATCATCCATTTTCTGCACATATTCAACTTTATTTCCGCTTTCATTTTACTTCTAACTATCACCTTGATCCTTCACATTTCAAGACACTACATTAATCCATTTCTTTAGCTTTAGACTCATTTTATTTCATCACAAAAACACCCAAAGAGATTCACATTAACTCATCAAGAAAACAGAACAAAAAAACCCATTATGTATCTAGTTTTTTTTTCTGCACTTTTTCCTACACCCAGTACTAAACTTCAAATCAAAATTGGAAACTCTTAAAGACAGAATTTGAAATCGATGTCTTCATACAAAACGTAACCCTTTGTTGCTAGTTTAATCAAAACTAAGAATCATCTCAATTGAACAACTACCGAGCAAGTTATGGCCAAAACTCAGAAGCATACTCACAGGTCATGTTGTTGCAACATTTTTCAGCTCAACTACCAAAATTTTGTTTCCAAATCTTACCCTAACATAACTCATACCAAGATCACCTTTTCTACCTCATCACTCCTAATTCTTAACTCCATTTCAAACCCAAAACATTCATGATCTATATTTGATCATTAACCAAAAACAGAACATATTCATTAATCCATTCATAGTTGATTCTCTACACTCATCCTAACACCATTATATGGATCATCCAACTTCCAAAACATATCTATAACAAATCATGGGTCATTATTGATCATTCACAATTACAAAAGCATGACATTTACATAGATTTTTTACCATCCATGTCACACACATTCAACTCACAAAATCAAGTCATCAATCCCACATTTCTCATCATTCTAGTTTCATTTAACAATACCTATAACATTTAAAGCATAACTTACTTAGTTTAGCTTCCAAATCTTCAAAATAACATTTAGCCCTAGCTCCCAAGCATCCTACGATCTTCATCTTGAAGGTGGGTAGGCTAGTTTTTTCTTATAGAAAAGAAGAAGACATTATGGAGGAAGTGGCAAATGAAAGATGAGAGAGAACTAGGTTCAATTTGAATGGAGATTGGCAACAAAAGTCATAGAGAAGGAGAAGGAGAAGGAGAGAGCCACAAAAAATGAAGAAGAAATAAACAAAAATACAAGACCTTTTAATTGTCTTTCAAATACATGATAGCATCGTGGGAGGCAATAAGGAGGGTTTTTAAAATTACAAGGTAATGATTTAATACATGGTTTGGCAAGTGACACTTGTCACTTGCCACATGTCCAAATTTTCATAGATTTAAACTAGTTCTGTTATTTAACTAGCCCAATCAATTTCAATTTCTACTCTAATTGCCTCCCAATTTTTAATAGCACTTGTTAATAAATTCTTATGTCATTTATAAAAATTTTCATTGTCATTTGACCCTTATTTCTACTACTATTCATCAATTGTTCTGTCACTTAGTATTTTTTCTAGACCAAAAATATCCCTAAATCCAGAAAATTTCCAAACTTTGTCAAAATTATAATTCACTATTTATCCACTCCAACTCAATTGATAACACATATAATTCACAATTCCCAATTTAATCACATTAAATATCAATTATACCCAAAAAATGTCAAATGAGTGCGTATACAACCATTGTAATGTATGCAAAAATTCAATTTCACATGTGTGTGTATGTTGTCATTATGTATGAGCATGAAATGCATTTTCTAAATTTCTCTTTGATCTCACATGTAACAAATTTTAGGGTTCTAATCCTTAGTATGAGAATAGGATGTTACAAAGATGCCCCTGCAATATTAGACTAGAGAGAAACCAAAAGTCATCATAAGTGATCGTCGACAAATAAAAAAATATTTGATGAAAAAGGTGGAAATGAGGAATGGCATTAAGGCCACAAACATCATCAGGTTTCTTATGGACCTCTGTATAGGATTCTAACTCAAAGATGATTTTGATTCGAATGGGCACATAGTAAGGTCAAGTATAATATGAAAGGTTTTTAGGAATGAGAATACCAAAGATTCTCATTGATAAGATCATAAGCAAGGGGGATTTCAACGCCATAGACTTTGGAGAAAATATAAGTGTCACCACAAATCACCTTAGGACAAAGATTGGTATAGAATAACCTAACACATATAGGAATATATGATAAGTTGGTAAGAAGGGATTCCCACCATTGATAAATGAAACAACAAACAAGGCTATAATCCTTGAATTGGACTAAACTGGTAGGGAAGACAATATGATTTTCATATAGTTTTAAAAAAACATAACCTTAGAATTAAGGAGAATTGATATTAAGGTACTTATCCTTATTAGGAGGCATACGAGGAGCAGGTTCAAAGATTATGGTCAAATCCTAAAAGTCTTAGAGGGTGTGTAGGAAGTTTTACTATGTATAAGAGTCCTAAGTGAAAGATTGAGGTTTCATCTAGTTCTTGCCATAAAAGAAAGGGTAACAAAAATTAAGGACAAATCGAAAGGTTTAGTAATATGAAGGATCTCCTACAAGAGAAAACAATTGTGCTTCTATAATCTCAAGTTCACAAATTTCAAGTAAGAATTGATATTTCATGATATAGATAAGTAATGCCAAAAGAGGTGCCATGAAAAATGAAAAGTTAAAGATGTGCACAAATAAATATGAATAGGTAAAAGTTAAATGAATGATCTGACTCAAAAAGTGTTTTTAATTTAATTAAAAAAGGCATATAAATTGAATTGAATTTGACATGATTCATACAAAAGTAGATGCAATTCAATGTGATTCATAGTTTAAAGACCTTAAAACAATATTTAATTGAATGAGCAAATCTTTAATTTTGAGAATTGATGAATAAATAACAAATCCCCAATTATCATTTAGGATGATCAAAATTTACAATTTAGACAAAATCAAACATAATGCGAGGCAATTCATAGTCAAAAAGCTTAAATCAATCATAAACTAAAATAAGGAATCATTAATTATGAAAAGTAATGCATAAATAGGAAATCTTCAAAATTAATTTCAGACAAAATTAAGCATAATTCAAACTAATTGTAAGTAAAAATACTTAAAACATTCATTAATTAAACTGAGGAATCCAATTTTAAAAAATTCATCATAATTCACATAAGGTTAGACAATTCCTAATTCTAAAACCCTAATTCACGCTATATGCTAAATTGATGCAATTGAATGTGTAATTTATGAATGCATAGGCATGCACAAACATATTGGAAATTGAGATAAAAAGCTAAAGAAACCATCAATTGAACAAGGAAATTCAAAATTCGGGAAAACCCCAAATTTCGAAATGCGAAGGTTTACCTTCAAAATTGGAGAGTGAATTGAGCATGGAAGAGGAAGGATAATTCACCTTGGAGTTTTGGAGGGTTGAACAGAGGTGGGGGAGAATGCCTAAATGTCTTTAGAGAAGTGGAGGTGATGTCGGAGGAGATCGGAGTTATGGTGCTACTTTTTAGACAATTTTAAAAGGAGATGGCAAGGAATAGACATGAGAAGAATAAGGAAGTTGTAATTGAGTGACATTCAAAGGGAAAGTAGGTGTAAAGGATAAGGACTTAATGTATTTTGTAGAAAGGGGAGAGATGTGTAAGTGTTCAGTAAGAAAGAAGGAAAGGTCTATCTACGTTTTAAGAAAGTTGATATATTAGTTGACTAATGTTTGTTGTTGGTCGACCAAAGTTAGCAACTAAAAGAAATTCATGGACTACTAATTATTGTTAACCAATTAGAGACATTTGTTAACCAATTAAGGTGTTTGGTCGACCAGTATATGCTACCAAATTCTCCCAAACTCTCAGAAAAGAAAAGATAATCCAGAATTAGTAGTATTAGTTAACCAACGAGGAGTACTGGTCAACCAGTGGGACTAGTTATGCGAACAATCATGTGGCTAGATAGAGAGCAAACTCTTATGTGAAAAATCAACTATAGTAAGTTCTAGAAACTTATATTAAATTGTCTAGACATCAAATTAAAGTGTAGAAACATAAATTAACTTTAAAATGACTTTTAAAACACATTTATCCAAGGGAATTTCCATCAATCATCCCCAATCATGTTGTAATTGAATAAATTCCATCCTTACTCATAGGTTTAGTAAAAATGTCAACCAATTGGTATTGTGTATCAACAAATTCTAAATCATTGTCTCTAATTTGCATATGATCTCTAATGAAATGATGTTTAATTTTTACGTGCTTTATCCTAAAATGTTGAATAGGATTCTTTGTGAGACAAATGACACTTATTATCACACACGATCGTTATCTTAGTGAGATCTAATCCATCATCTCCAAGTTGTTGTCTAAGCCAAATTATTTGGCATAATAATTATCTACCATTATATATTTGGCTTCTGTTGTAGTTAAAACAAACAAATTTTATTTCTTACTAAACTAAGAAATTAATACATTTCTTGTGAATTGACAAGTACCAGATGTGCTCTTTCTATCTAAAAGGCTACCGAAAATGCATATATGAATAAACAATTAAGTTAAAGAACATATGTTCAAGGTACCAAAGTCCTAATGAAATGGATCCATATAAATATCTCGGGATACACTTAATAACTAATTGATGTTACTCTCTAAGGCTTGATTGAAATCTAGAACATAGGCAAACACTAAACACGATATTAGGCTTGCTTGCAAAAAGATAAATTAAACTAAAAATAATATCTAGATAGAGCTTTACGTCCACTTGCTTACCCTCTCCACCTTTGTTCAATTTTGTTGTAATGCCCATAAGTGTTCCTAATTGTAACATCCCACTACCATAGAGTATATACCTGAACATCCAGAGGAAATCCAAGTACATATCCTATGACAATGGTATGTTAGAGCAAACATAATCTCTTAAATGGCATGATAAAGAATATACAATACTTAAAAACCTCAACATTTCATTTCATTCATTGACAAAAGTTTACAATGTATTCATTGAAACAATATTTACAATCCTTAAACAAAATTTCTATATGATAAGAAACTACAAATTACAAACTATAACTCCTCTAATGTTAGCTAACTGACCTTTGATTCATAACTTAACCCAAAATATTCCTCTAGACAATCTTAGGAACTAGGTCTCCTGTCTCGTACCTAAAAGGTCATATTGTAATTTTTGATGAGTTTTGTGAACTCAATGAGTGAAGCATCATTGATGATTTCACTTAGGTCAAATACACAAGTATCACACAATTAATCAATTTCACAAACATTCTTTCAGAACATGAATAACCCAATCAATCATATTATCATGGAATATCACTTAATCATCACAATTTCAGAAAAGATTTCATATTCATATATATACAAATGCAGATGCATATGAGACTCCATATTCTCTATTATTTGTTATGATCGAGAGCCTTTCAGATACATATATAGATACTGGCCCTTTGGGCTCAGTCAGATACAGAAATCATGGAGTAAAGCTCTACATGCATGTATAGCATTCATTTATGATGCACATATAGAATCTCATATTCATCAAACTTAAGTCCAGCATTCAACTTTCGTTGAGAATACGAATATCATTCATAATTCATATGCAAACAGAACACTTCCAATACATCTTGAATATCAAACTCCTCATACCATTAAAGTTCAGAATTCATAAACAAATCACAATCAATTCGTTACCAGTTCAATATATTGGAATTAAACAGAAATAGAAATAAATCAATCCTAATGATATCATCTAGGTTGACTCACAGTATGCTCACGTATATGCTATTGCCTGGATGGTCCGACAATTTTGGAATGATGACATACGTCTTGAGCATCTAAATACACATACATTGTTCACATTACTAACTTGAACAATCAAATACATATTCAACTATACACATATATATGTGCCATGTGCAATGCATACTTAGTGATTATCCAGGGTATGTTTCCTTAATCACAATCCATAATCGTTCAAACATTATCACTTGAATATGTCTTGTTAACAATTAGGTTAATAACTTAAATACACTTGATCATGCTCAATTCATTAACCATAAATTCAATAACCCTTTTCTAGCATCATAAGAATTCACAAAATTCCCAATTCTCATTCATTCCTTCCTAATGCATTATTCATAACCTTTGGAATACATTTGCACTTACAAGAACATCCTTTAACACTCCTTCATTCAAAACTTAGATACATTGATATCAAACCATCTTCTCCTTAAGGTATAACATTAATTATCAATCAAAACTTATCAAATATTTAACCAACTTTTTCACATCCAATTAAGTTTGTTTTAAACTCCAATCAAATCCAAACGCATCATAGTTATGTACCTTATCCTTAATTGGTTCAAGAATCACAGAAAAGAACATTTTCTTTACTACCATGCAATTTCTACAATCGTATGTGGCTTCCCACAATTGTGGGATGGGTTATCCAAAAGTTTCCATCCAATTCCTTCATTAATTTTCCAAATTTTCTGAGGACAGGTTTCAAGTAGTTTTGTATGGCCATTATGACATAGAAAATGAAGTAATTAGGCAGTACATTCTTCTAAACAAATGTTCCCATATGTCTTAAGTTTCTAATGAACTAAATTTCATACAATTTGGTTCAGTATTCTACAATTTATACCCATAATTATACAGATTGTTCTCAAACAATTACAGAATCCAAAATCAACTTTAAGCCAAAGTTTGAAACTCTTAGAGACAGTCCTTCACAAAAAAATATATCCATATGTCTCTAATTTAATATAAACTTAAAATCATCCTATTTGGATGTCTAAAAATCAAGTTCTGGCTAAAATACTGATGCATGTTTAGTGAAAACATTACAGCTAACATATTCCAGCAATTCTTCTTTCAATTTTTTCCAGATTATTTTACACTTTATACCAAAGTTAAACAACCTCTTTATAGTTCATCAATTATACATCTATTAGGCTTGAATCATACTCCAATTCCTCATCAATAATAGCTCTTATTCCAATTCAAAATTATTCAATTAACAGCTCATAAAGTATCAAACCAGAAAATTTTAGAATATTATGCATATAGTCCTAGTTCTTTCCCAATTCAAGAACATCAAATTAACATCTTTCTTTAGCATAAATCCACCTTCATTATACTTCAAATCTAGACCTAATTCATTAGTAAATCAATCTATATCCCACGGTTTTCATAAACTAAAAATATAACAAAAAAATTTCCAAGTTCATGTGACATTTTCCGGCACATATCTTCACCAATATCACATGCATTTCATGCCAATTCAAGCATCATTCTTATATCATTTGACATTCCATAAAACTCAAATTGTTACTTACCTATTAGGCTTCCAATCCAACACAAAACTTCATATTAAATCAAGTCTCCATGCAAGTAAAAATCAACACAAACTTATGGTGAAAGTAAGGTGATTTTCGAACAGCAATATGAAAATCATAATCAACTAGTTTTCTTGGCAATTTGGTGAAGGATTTAGGAGTGATTTTTGTGCAGAGCTTTAGCTAGTGTTAAGAACAAAATACAAAGAAAATTTGGATCAATTTCGATGGAGAAAGGTGAGGGAAACAACAAAAACGTTGCTGTTGGAATTTTCTCCATCATCATGCTAGGTGTCAACTTTTAAACTCACCACGTGTCTTAAGGCAAGTAATACATTTGCCTAATTAATCAGCTGCCACTAGTCTACATATTAGGTTGCCATTTGTCCCCTACTAAATCAGTCCACATGTCATTCCAAGATTGGTCCACATGTCACATAATAATTGGTCCAATTATCATTTAATTACTATTCGATTTGTCGCACATTTAACTATGCTAAATGTCACTCAATTTAAGACTTATTCACCCTAATTTTCATGTAACAATTTATCCTACCACTTAATATTTTTCTTAGTCCAAATGTACATTTAATCCATCAATTTCCTAATCCATAACATTAATTCCATTTTACTAGTTGAAATCCAATTCACTATAGTTTTTTCTTTCAAAGCGAAGAATAATCTTTGTACAATCTTTTATTTTTGTAAACAGGAACGTCCTTTTCAATTTTTCTTCAAGGTAAAGAGGAACCCCAAACCACTTTTAGATAAACCCAATACAGTGATCAAAAACCCTAAAAATAGCTTATAACTCAAAATTTCTTGCTTGTATACTTTGATGATCACAAAAGGCTCACACATTTAAAAAGAGACAATGAACGCTCTAATGGTTAAAAATACTTTGAAATGTGTGTAAAAGACACTCAAATGCTTCTTGATGCTAAAAACAATGAGAAAACACCTATTTATAATGTTTTGGGACCCAAAATAATCATTGGAGATAAGAACCAGCCATTACACTTACTATATTTGATGTACTAGTCAACTAGTATAACATACTGGTCCATTATATTCATTAGCTATTGGGACAATGACTAACTAGTAGGCATATCGGTTATCTAGTATGATACATTGGTTAATTAGTACATCAACTAATGTTACAACAAGCTCATGGTACATCAAATTTAACAACTTTAACCTATATTGGTCGATCACTAACAAATATAGGTCAACTAATCACCCTAAAATATTATTTTAACACCTTCAAATGCTCAAACTCAATTTGATTAATGCAATTATGAATTAAACATCCCTAAATGTTCCCCAAAACTTTATTTGAAAGAACAGAAGGCTTTTATATTGAAAACAAAAAATTCAGTGCCTTTTAGTGAATGAAAATATTGATTTAATAAATTTAAGTGAAAATTTGTTGCATTGTAAGCCTTTTAGAACATACAATATACAAATGAGCTTATAATAAGTAATACATAGAATAACCTCAATATATCTTAATCTTCTTCTTGACTTGATCTTGATATTGAATATTGTGAACTTCATCTTTTCTTTCATAATCCTTCTATACAATGATATCTTGCTCTCATATTCTTTCTCATATATGACATTAAACTTATTAGTAGTGGTTGTGTTTTGTTTTCTTCAAATCCTTGATTGAAACCTCCCTTAGTTCAACAGCTTTCAACTATTGTCTTGAAAGTTTGGAGGCGAGAAAGAACCTGGGATTTATGAGTTAAGGGAAATATATACGTACAATGGTTCGGAAACATCCTGTTAACTTGGTAGGGGTAAGACTGTATGCTACTAGACCTCCTTAAATCCCACATTTCTGTGGGACTCTCACTAGGTGTTGTTATTGTTATATTTAGGTATAACGGTTGAAATCATCAATAAAAACAATAAAATATCAAAAACTAGAAAGAGAAAGAGAGGGGAAAGGTCCTAAATGTCACCGTGAATAATTTGTAGGGGACTAGTCGAGACATAAGAAGATAAACAAAATGAAATTCTAATACTTTTCCCTTTAAGACATGATATGCAATCATTTTTTATAATTATTTTTGTAGAAAAACATATGAGACAACCTAGAAATATTATCTAAACAAGGATGACCAAAACATTGATACCAAAGGTTGCATGAAGTAAGAGTGATAGTGAAAGCAATAAGATTTTAAAGTTCAGAAGGAATCTTTAAAGAATAGAGATTATTGTATATCAAAACCGTGAGTAGTGGTGTCTTGGTTTAAATGTCCTTCATAATATAACAAAAAGGGTTCAATTCAAAAAGGCAAGAACTATATTTTACAAATCTAGCTACTGTAATGATTAGTAGTAAGATAAGGAACAACTAAAACATCCATGAGAGGAAAAGGACAAAGTGAGGAAGGAAAAGTTAAATGACCAATGAAAAAAATGGGAAGTGTTTGACTATTAATGACATTTACTTGATTTTGACCATTATATAATGTTTCATAATCCGTAAGTTGAGAATTTGATGTCATGTAAGTAGTAACAACAATATTAGGTAACCATTCAACATTAGTGCTGGTGGTAAATTGTGAACATTTAGGAGGAGGTTAAATGTTTAAGGCAATAAAGGCATAAGGGAGATTCTAGGAATTAAGTGAAGGCTCAAAAGGATGATTTAAATATTTAAAATATTGTCATTGAGGTTATATAAGAGTTATTCTGGGTAAAAGATTGGTTGGGTTGAATATAGGCAGGACTAAAATTTTGGACTAATATATAGGTTTATGTGGAAGCATAGTTTTGGGTTGGCTGGTGAATGGAAGTATGGTTTAGGTTAGAATAGAGAGTTGGGCTATACGATCGAGAAGAGAAAAAAGGTCTAGTAGTTAGTTGGCCAAAGAAGGAACCCAAATTAGGGTTAAATGAGTAAGAAGACTATTTTTCTCTTCTTCCTCTAGAGTTTCCCCAATTACTAGATAGGTGAGATGGACATCCACTAGTGCGAGAGGTTGTGAGAGTCGTGTTTAGTGGTACAAGAGAGTGGTATGTGAGGAGATATTGTTTGAGAGTAAGCAATTTCGTCCAAAGCTTAGTGAAGGTGATGGAAGTTCGAACATAATATAGGGGTAAACCATTCAAGTTGAAGAAGACATCATCATCTTTGGAAATGCTGTCACCAACAATAATAAGTTAGCAACTGTAACAGAGATAAGGAAGAGATTGTTAGATATAGAGGTAGATCCTTTCTTTAAGGTGTGGAGTTGTCATTAGAGTACTGAGCATTAGGAGTTGGTCTTTTATATGAAATGATTTTCATGTCTAACCTAGAGGCTCTAAACAATGTGATGACCAAGTGTAATTGGATAGAAAAGTAGTGATGAAGCAATACATGAGCCTATCAAGTTTTTACCAATTAACAAAGTCTAGGGATGATTAATTAGTAGTTGGGGAGAGATTACTACCATTGATTTATCCTATTAAGTTGGAGGTAATGAGGATTGCTTGAACTTAATTATGTCATATGAGTTAATTGGAGGAGTCTATTTGTGTGGTTAAAAGTTTTTTAATCTGATTGAATGGTTGAGTAGGTTAACTGTGGTCAACCATTATGTATATTTTCTTAATTTTGATGTCGAAATGGAATACTAAAATTTTATGTGGTGTGTTTGTGTTGAAAATATAGTCTTTTATGTTTGTGATAAATGAGGGGTGTTATAAAAAAAGCTAATGTATTGAACTAGACTTGAGCTCTAATACCATAATAAAGTATCTAAATTGAGATTGTTTGTTGTCTTATTTATTTATGAAGGAGTAAAATAATTTATACACAACTGAAGATAAGAAGAAATATGTATAAGATAAAAACAAATCAAAACAAAAATATAATTAGTTGAGATGTTTATCACAAAAGTATATAAAGTATTTTGCACACGTTATCAATATGTTTGCTTGTCTTTAAAACCTCAACATAGTACAAGACAGTAGATGTTAAAACCCACTTAAGAGGTGCATTTTTTTCTATATCACTTTTATAAATTTGTTCTAAATTCTTGTAATTAATATCATTGGTTATTATCCTATTAGATATAGGGAAATATATTAATAATCATGTCCTATTCATATCATTGAGCTATAAGAAAGGATAATTTGTTTTGAATAGGCCATAAATATCTAAGTTATAAAAATACTTAAGTGAAATGAACATAGTTTCCAATATGAGCATGTTTCATTTGGTGTTTGTGTTTAGATGAAAAAGTTTAAATTACAGTATTGAGCACATTTTTGAACATAAGCATATTATAATTCATATTCATGTCTAGATTTTAAATACAAGAATGTTGTAACCCATACTTGTGTTTGGAAAAAAAAATTGTCAATAGATATATTATTTAAAATGACATTGCATGACTTTTCTTTGTTAAGTTACAAGGACAATCCACTTACTAATGTGTAACACTCAATAATTACTTTCTTACTACCATTTTTACTTAAACTTACATATTTTATAGGAATGCACAATGCCATTTACAATTTTTTTAATGATCAAAATTGTTAATACTTCACACAATTTCCTTTACATTTCAAAAATTCATTATCTAAATCATACCTAATTTTACAACACATTAATAAAATGAATATATAATTATTAAAAAAATATAAACTTTCTTCATCAAACATTTCTTCCAATAGACTTTCATTTTGATGAATGAGCTCCTCATTATTCATATTCTTTATGTTGTTCACTATATAAAATATAAAATCATATGATTAAACTTTTCTCTAATATATGAAATCCTAAATTTTTTTTAATGAATTCTTTTAACCAAAACCAAAATTGATATCTTTCTTACTTAATGAGGATGTACTAATAAAAGTTGAAGGTGGTATTCAACTATTATGATCCAACTCTTTATTCCTTCTTGATTAGTAATCATTAAATAAATCATAGTACAAAAGTCTAATATATCATATGTTATAAAACTCGATCACTATATAACTATTGAAAATAATATTCAAGTGTAATCAGTTTGTACCAATCTAGAACAATATTAACTGATGTAACCAATCTCATTTTAATAATTTTCAAAATTTCTCATTATCTTGTGTACCACTATTTGAATAATTTTATTAGAATAAATGACCTATTCAGATAATGCTAACTTCATTTTATACATGTTAGCAAAAAAAATAAAAGAAGTTAGATATTTTGTGCTAGAAAATAACTCAATAACAATATTGAACACCTCCAACTTCTCGCAAATTTCTTTTTTCAACTCTCTTTGCTCATATGTTGATAACAAATCTATTAAATTTCTTATTGCTTTTACTTGATAAATACATCAATATACTTAATTATAGACTTAAGCATTTTAAATATCAAATTCTACCTTGTTAGATGATAGTTCCATATTTTGCATATTTTTAGGTGATAAGTTAGTTGCGATTTAGCTTTTAGATAGTTTGATTTACATAAAATTATATAATGATTTCCTAAATTTGGTTCATTATCATATAGGTAATGATTTTTCGAAGAGCTTAAATATTTGGGTGTAACTTTCTCCATAGTTATCTGATCAAGGTAATTTTATAGTATTTTGAATGCTAACTTGAATTGCAACAATTTTGTAGAAGATATTGGAAATCAATTATAACTTAAAGATGTTAAAAACTTAGGGAAAATGGGAGTAATGATCCAACATGAGATAAACATTGGTTCATATTTGACTCATGTTGGCCATAGTTTTTATCCAAAACAAATTGATGCCAAACGTAAAGTGAAACCAATCTTAGACTCGTCATATTGTACTTAACTTCTAAAATAGAATTGTAGCTATTAGGAAGTCTAACATGCATCAGTTCCTATAACACGCACTCTGGAGACACATAAAATTATAAGTTTCAACACCTTGGAATCTTTTATGTAACCCTAGCTTATAGATAATCTTATGAGTTTTTTTAAGAATTTTACTTTTAGGTTTCTTCATAACAAGGAAGGATTTAGAGAAAGATTAAAAGAGAACGTGAAAACTCTTCTAGTTCTTTTTTTCCCCCTTACTTTCTTTATGTTAAGAGTTTTTTTTTGTTTTACTTTCATTATGTTTAGTAGCTAAATCCTTAGTTGGGTTAGGGATGTAGCTTGGAATGGATCTTTAATTATTAAAGCATGATTTGTTAGTTTGTTAGTTGAATTTATTTTCTTTATTCTTAATTGTTAACTTTATGCCCGGTTAATATAGATTCAATATTAGGGGTTGTATGAAAGAATAAGAGGAGGATTATGATTTATGCACTATAATCCTAACATTTATTCTTTTGATTACTCTTCACAAGTTATTTTTTTTGCTTTTATTAGTTTAGCAACTTAATTCTTAGATAATGTTTTTTATTTTGTTGTTTTACTATGATTAATATACATAGTGATATAGTATTTTTGGGATTGATATTATGGAATAATCCAATTTAAATAATTTGTGTTGGGTCCCAGACGCTCCACAATCGGTATTGTCCGCTTTGGTATTTTCTGAGAATCGAGTCCTCAACCTAACGGTTTCATCCGTTGGTATTTTCTGAGAATCGACCCCTCAACCTCACGGTTTTGTAGCGTTTAAACGCTCGCCTCTTACCATTGAGCTAACTTACCATTGAGCCAAGTTAGCTCAA
>JANIJH010000225.1:24418557-24432898 GCA_024520975.1 Erythroxylum areolatum | reverse complement strand
AATACCAACGGATGAAACCGTTAGGTTGAGGGCTCGATTCCCAGAAAATACCAAAGCGGACAATACCGATTGTGGAGCGTCTGGGACCCAACAATTTGCTATAGTTGATTTTGAACACTTATAGATAGATTAACTCAAGATTTTGGTTTTGTTATTGAGGACTATTCAATTTCCATTTTACTAATCACAATTTTTATTTTTTATTTTATTTTATAGTTCTCTTTTATGTTGCATCTATATAATTGGTAGTAAAATTGTGCATTTCTAGACTTGATGGCATAAATAGATGATCTTTCAAGATAAATGAAGATGCTGATAGATTATGATCTATATGGGGCTTGCTGTCATTATGGCATGTATATGCATCCTTCTCTTGCATACATAAACATAAAGCAGGTGCCTTGTTACTATAAAGATGTCAATTATATGGCTGCTTGTGAGGGAAAAAACATAAATGGTCCCTTCCTTATATTTATCATCTAGGACGAAGTAACCATCTAAATATCTTTTGGGAAGAACAAGTACATGGAGTAGGCAAATATATTGGACTACCTAAATTCCAAAAATGAATTTAGTGTCAACAACTACTGTCATAAGGAACATGGAAGAATGATTATGCAATTTATGTCTTCCCTCAACGAAAGTTTAGAAAGATTAGATAGATTGAGGGAATTTGAATCTCACGTGGACGGTGGACCTATATAGATAAATGACACAATCTAATTGTAAAACCATTAACAACTTAGAGATTCAAGTAAACTAAATAGTCAAGATGGATGAGGAAAGAGGTTAAGAAAACTTAATAGTAATATAGAGATAAACTCAAAAGATTAAGTGTTTTTCATTCTATCTAGGAGTGTCAAAACACTTGATATTTAAGATACTAAAGACTAAAATGTGTAAAGATCATATAAGCTTAAGGAAGTTGACAAGGGATTGATGAATAGGATTAAACCAACATTGGTCTCATCCCTATTCAAAGCTATTCATAATCTTGATCTAGAGGACGATTTGGATATGAACAAAACTTCATAAGTTTCTTCTATAATAGACATCAGTAACTAGTAGTAGACACCTCAATACCTATTATGACCTTGATTCCATACTCAAGCAAGTTTGAAATGGATGGAAAGGAAGTTATATTTGTTCTTTTATAGATGCGGAAGAATATTGGATGACCAAGAATCTCCTTTCTAATAAGAAGTTCGAGGAGTTATCAATATTTGATTGAAGATGGCTCCTATATCCTATAAAGAGAAGAAGGGAACTGAGATAACCCAATACCATTGAAATGTGAAGGAGCAAGGGAGCCCTAAATTTTGAAGAAGATTTTAAGAAAGCCTTTAATTATAGATCCATGATGAAAGGTTTGAGTAGGAAGTCTAGCTAAAAGACTTATAAAGAGGCGCTTATTGGGAGGCAAACCCAACATTCTAACCTTATTTCTTTTATTTTCTTAGCTTTTAGTTTCAAATGATGTTTAGTTTAATTTATTTTATAAGTATTTTTATGATGAAATTTTTTGGATTCTACTTGACTAACTTGGCAAGAATAAAGAGAAAATTTCTCTATCTTATTTGTCTCTCATACTTGCTTTCAGCAATGTCATGTTTAGGTGTATATATGTATATTTGTTGGGGAGTGAGTCTAAGATTTTTACTAGGTTTTATATTTTAACTAACATATTTTTAGCTATATGTTTGGTGTGTCTTAGTATTATAATTTTTTAAGCATTCTTTTTCTTTTTCTTTTATGTTTAAGATATCATTAGCTACTTTAGGTTGATAGAATGAGTGCATACAAATTCTTAGTTAAGATTATTTGTAAAAAATTAAGTGCATGATATAATTAAGCTCACTTAACCATTTATACATATATACCCCTATATAAAGAGAGAAAATGAGACGAAAAGAAAGAAATTAAAGGGCCTAGGCAGAGAGAAGCTTAGAAAAAGCATGGTTTCAACTTTCAACCATTAAGAGTAGTGACTCCCTACTAATAGACACAATAACTTCAATGTCTCCATCAACGATATAAAACTCATTAGACTCCTCAGTCTAAGTTGACTCAAGTTTGGTAGAGGCATTAACAATATCTAAATATAAAAAAAAACTTATGAATTTTTTTAGGAAATCTTCCTAAAGAACTTAAAACATGCCATTGTAACACTGATGAAATTATCATAGTTTCAATTTTTGAAAGATTTATAACAATGATAATGATAGATGATGTCGAACTTACCTAAAGTCTTTACTTATTTGGATGCAACTCAACCCTTTCAACCTCAAAGCCTATATTCTTATTCTTCAATGCTACATTCTCCCTCTCTATCTCATCACAACAATTGAATAGTTGTTCCTAACTAGTTTCCTTTCCTTTTTGAATGCCTTAAGACCACTACAAGCATTTAGGGTTGTATTCTCAACCTCCCCCTTCTCTTTGAAAACCTTTCAAGCTCTCGATAAACCCTTTTATTGCCCATAACCAAAAAATGACAGTCTGATAAAATAAAAACATAACATTTTATAGCCAACATCCATCTCCTCAAAACTTTGTTTATCCATGGGAGTGATTACGTACAGGCCATCTTAAACTCTCTCCCAACCTTATCAAAGATTAATTATTCTTTAGATTGAATTTAGTGAAGAAGCGCTCTCATCTTCCCTTGTATGTCTTCTTCGAACAAGAAGTGTCATCATACTATATATCAAATAGAATCCACAAAGATACAGAGGTTATAAAGGCTAGGAAATAAAGGTGGAAGTAGTAGGAGAGTTGACTTGATGATGATAATCTTATCATTATTAGTCATATTTTGCTTCATCTTATTCTTGTAGGATGATTAAAGTAGGTTTTTCTCCTTGACTACCTTAGTCCTTACAATTATTTTATTTATATTGATGGTTGTCACAAAAACAACAATGTATTGGTATAAAATTTAGAAATATAAGTGATAAATAATGAAGAAAAGAAACATGTGAGGATTCTCTTCTTTATAAGATTCCTTTTTCACAATTAAACTTTATTCATAAGTTAAAGTCTCTAAAGGCCAAAAAAGGATGGATGGATTGACGAGTTTTTTGGATAGGAACTTTAGGTTTGTGTTATTCCTATCCCATAAGGAAAACATCTAATTTGAGTCCCTCTAGATGATTATAAATGTCTACAAACTTGCGTCATCTAATAAGAAGATAAATTTATCCTTCCAGTAGTGCAACCATTTTAAAATTATCAAAAATCAAGATATACTCCTTGCACTTAAGCTATATCATCCATTATATGTCTCTATAAACCTGTATAGTTGTATGAACTTAAAAATCTCAGTGGATTCCCATCTTATTAGGTATGGGGTGGCATATTTGCTTATCATCATTTATATACCTAAGTGAAATTTCTTCAAGGATGTGAAGTTCACCCTCATCTATTCAAAATCAACTGTCGACAACTTGTTGGGATTCAAACACACTTCAAAGTTTTCTTTATGACAAGTTTTAAAGATAAAACCTCTTATTGAACCTGACTAAACCATGTTCATATGATATTCTAAAAAGAGTCCCTTTCACTGTAAGAGATAGAGATAGTGTCTCAACATATCTAAGGAATACTTCCCACCTATTACATAGTTTCCCTCACTTTCAAACTAGTCCAACCATTTGTGCTACTCTTTATAATTTAAATGAAAAGATAGCAAATGGCAAATATGGTCATGTTGGTTTTCTTTTCCTTAAGAATATAAGCAATTATATGAAATGTAAGGATGTTTTCTCTCAAGAAAAACTCAAAAAAATTATCTAAGTGAGATATCTCCTACATCCTACACCTTGTCGATAAGGATGGATGGTCGACATTTACCTAAATCAAAATTGAGACTAGGTGATGATTCATCTCACTGTAGGCAGTAGAGGTGTCTTTGTGATACTTGTATTTGATAGAGAATATTTCTAGGTAATATTCTTATGGAGATTTTTTAAGGATGACTCCTGTCAAATCATCAACTTATTGTAGGTAGGCATGTGTGAAATAATGAATTTACGTCAAATTGTCAACCTAGGAAAAGAAATCCTACGTATATGTAGAAAGTTTATGTTTTCTCTTATTTCGATCTACAAAAGGCCTGTGACGGACTTACTAATTAGCTTTTAAAAACAATTATAGAGTAATTCAAACCTATGACGATGTATTTAAGTGATTAAGAGATCCATAAAGCAAGCTAAAATCATAATGAAGCAAATATCCCTACAAACTTAAGTGTCAAAAGTTTCACTCTCGATCCAAGTTTTGATTAAAAAAATTGAGAGAAAATGATTTGCCCTAATAAGTATATAGATTGAGTGAAAGTTGATTTAAGATTAATGTAACCCCTTATATATAAACTATACGTTTGACGTCCACCTAAGCCCAATGATTTAAAAATGATAAGCTCAATCAAGTTTGGATTCATCTGCATAAGGAGGTAGAGTCGTAATCAAAGACCAACAAAAATATCTAGTAGAAATTGGATCCAAACTTTATCCTTATAAGTTAGAGCCCAGTTGCACATTTCAAACAATTGCCTATAAAAGGGATACACACCAACGTAAGTTCTCATAATCATTTTCATTAAATTTAATTATAGATTTCTCTACATAATTAGAACTCTTTAATTTTAGAAACTTAAGCATTAAACTAATTTTATCATAAACACCCCCAATTTTTGATTAATTATTTTTGCAGTCTGTATAATTTTGTTTTATAGTGTTTTGAATTTTATAGACAATTATTTCTTTGTTTAGTTGAATTTTAAAGAATTACATACTAAAGTTGTTAATTGTATAAATGACATTTATAAAATAATTGAACTTTTAAATGAAATAGATGTATTTTTAAGCTTATTGTAGACTCCATAACACTGATTTAGACTTTGTGTGGCATCTATATTCATGGCATGCAATATGATAGTTGCAATTTATAAAGTATCAATAAAATTTAGAGCAAACAGGCAAAAATCATGATAGTTTATTACCTATATAATCTCTCACAATATTGGTTAATACCTTAAAATAAAAACAGTATAGAACACCAAAACATTAAGACCCAAACACACTTCATTCACAAAATTGTAACATAGAATCATGGAAGATAGTCTATGACAAAATGCTAATTCTAGAAACAAGCTACTATGAGATTTCCAGCACCACTCAAGTAACACGAACAATGCAGGCACATAAATCGAGAAAAGTGAAAGAAACCTAACTAGACGTTTCAATTGACCAAACTTTAAACTTTTTTCTCATTTTTTTAAGGACCAGTCACAGTTAGGACTTCATTCACTAGGCTGGCCTTTGTGTCCTTAGCCATGGCTTTGTCTAGCAACTTGTACCTCTTCAAAAAGCTCCCAGTGCTTCTTCTCTCCTTTGGCCCCACCTGGCTACCATAGACTTGTTTATCTAAAAATCATCAGGGCTGACATGAGTGATTCATGGCTCTGTCCTAATAAGTAGAGTTGGGGTGAGTTCGTGGGCAGGCACAAGTGAAGGAGTGTGTTCTTGTCTTTGATAGTTGAAGGTAGACAAACGTTATCAAATAAGTTTCTTAAATTTGAAAGCTAACTACCCAGATTCTGATGCTTTGCTTCATAATCAGCTAATTAATTTTCCAAAAAAACAACACTAACGTAAATTAATTTTCAAGAAAAAAACATTATTAATGTAAATTAATTTTTAAAAAAATTACTAACGTAAATTGCTTATAGTATATATAGTAATTATCATCTTACATAGTATTACTAGAAAAATTAGTTTTGTGCAGGAAAAAAATATTACCAGACTAAAGCAGAAGAGTTACAAGGCAATTTGTCACTTCTTAGTGAAAAGGGTAAGTTCTTGATGAGCAGAAAAATAATACATCATTTAGTATTTACATTGGGAAGAAGTGGCTCTAACTCCAAAATCTTAATTAGGAGGGTATTAAATCACTACCGCCTTAGGCAAAAACGTCTCATAACAAAAAACAAAATGTTACAATATATACAAAAAACGAAGCACAACATTTACAAATTGTCGTCGTCTGCACCAACATCCGAATCATCACCATCAATAGCAGCAACCTTCGATGCGCTAATCCTAAAAGAAGCCGATCGAATCTTAAAGGGTAGTTTTGCATTGCTACTCACAACCCCACATCCTTCTTCCTCTTTCTTCAAGTCACTTGGTGGCAAGAAGCAATCTATGGACAGTCCTTTAATGTTAAAATCCACTTCCTCGATCGCCCACACCTCTTCCATTCTCGTCCTGGAATGACTTTCAGAGTTTTCTCCGAACCTAAACAGTGACACTGATGTTCTGCCCGCGTGTGCTATGTTGATGCCGTCTATGGTTCGATAATCTCTGATTTTGGACTCCATTGTGGTCTCCCAAAATATGCTTTGAGTTGCAGAGGCTTTGATTCTCAGAAGATGAGAGTCTTCTAATTGGACTAGTAGCCCTGTTCTTTGGCTAAAATAGCCCCACACTGTGTGCTTTATTATATCTACGTTGCTGCTGCTTCTTGCTGTTAGTGAGGATGATTCAGCTTCTAGTTTTAATATGAAGCAGTCCTCGTCGTCGATTGCCTTCTCGCCGACGCAAATCGAATTGGAGAATAAATTGGCCGTGGACTTTGGATCAAGACCCTGCATGGTAAGATTCAGGTTAATGAGAAAATAGTACAAGATTTTTGCTCTGATCCAGCAGCCCATAGATGCGTGAACAAAGGCTTTAGATGACTTGAAGCCTAGCAAACCGTACTGTCGACCTTTTCAAGAAAACATTATCTAAAAAAAGAAAAAACACCAGAAGGAACGTTTGACTTCTACTTACGGACTAAACTAACTGACCCTACAAAGTGGCGGGGCTGTTTGATAAGTAAAGTGAACAACATTTTTCCTGCCTGCCGCAAACTTTGAAAGAGAGAAATAACCGTGTACATTCATTTACACCTAATGTGAAACCTTGGATTGTTGAGAAATTTTTACCTGGAGGAAACGCCTAAGAGGCCTTGGTGGGCCTCTAGAAGCATGAGAGTGGTGCCAAGGGGTCTGTCTCCAAGCCACCCTCCCGTCACTCCCCGCACTAATTTTGCAACCAGAGACCACCAACTCCAAGCACCATAAGTCAGGCCTCTTTTGCCATAGAACGAACCCACCCATCTCTCCATGTCCTTGTCTCAAGTTCTTCATCTTCATTACCTTGCTGTTGGGCGCCCCTTCACTTCCGCAGAACTCTGAAGCCGCCATCTTCACCTTCCCCATTGCGTACATGCTATCCACGGAATTCAATGCTCCCTCACCACCCACCGCAGCTATATATTGATGCACAATGTATTTCGCCATCGATGCCTCCTGATGCAACACAGATTAAGTAATCATTAATCTCCAAAACTGAATACTAAATTAAATTTGATATGAATTGACAGGTTATTCAAGAGACTCACGATAGGTTGGTCTTTAATGTTGCGGTTGATGAACTGGTGATCGCGACTAATTGGAAAAGGGATCAAAGGGGCCCCGGCAACGCCAAGTAAAAGCTGAATCTCTGCGTTCTTGTCTCCAAAGAGAGCCGCTGCGGACTTGTCATGAGTGGTGGTGGCAGGTCGACTCATCCAGGCTTTCATGGTTTGCCACGACCAATTGCCAGTCTTGTGCGACGCAAACATCTCTTCTGGTATTGGGACCTCGAGCACTGTCTCGAGCCCATCTTCACGATCGAAATTCGGACAAAGTTTCCTCATCAGAAGAAGCGCAAAAGTAATTAACCGACCAAAACAAAAAGAAGAGAAACTGTTTTGTTGGGATGGGTATGACACAGAAAGAGAGAAGAGGGTACGGGAGGATTTTGCTTTTGGTTTCGGAGAATTCTGAGTACTAAAGAGAGACTTGAATTGAAAGCGATAGTTTGTGGTGGTGTAGGATTGAGTGTGAATGGGCGTTTGTGCAGCTATTGAACATTACCAACCGACCATTGGGCATTACGAACGTGGAACGCTTCGTCCATGTCGTGTTTGCACGCTCCTTTTCCTTTTTCTAATATAACTAATCTATGCATCCAACTTTGGGTGGTTTATTAAAATATGAATTGAGTAGGGAGTTATCAAATCCGTCAAGTACTAGTTAAGCTAGTGATTGGTGGATATCATTCATACCGATAAACACCCGCCTTTTTATCTTTTCACCCACCCGCTTTGAAACTTCGCTCAAAAGATGCAGTTTTATTTGCTCAATTGTCGCTTTTATTGAATTGACGATTTGTCAATATCGTGGATTAGTCTTCTAGGAGCTTGAATTTTCTCCTCCTTTTTAAATAATAGGGTCATGTCACCACAGGCATTGAATAGCATATTATGCATCACCTCGACCAACCACCTTTCTAACCCAAGTTTGATTGCAACACATAATTGTTTAGATTCAATGGATTAGTTTATGTTCTATTGTTTCACTGGAAACTGAAAGGAAATTAGTTAGCAGTGGGAAAGAGGACTGCAAATTTTTACTAGATAGGAGCAGAGTTATCAAACTTTGATTTTTAAAAAAATAAACATCTCCTAATCGCTTAAGGACAGCAAGCAGGTAACAGGATAAGAATCAAGCAAATCTGATTAGCATGAAAATGTCGGCCCAACTTGCCAGCCGGCATCTTAATCAACACATCGTGTGCAACAGCAGTCGGGAAATTGTCGCATTGGCCACTGGTTTGCGTAGCGTTGGTTGCAATCCCAGGATAAATGAACTTCTGGAGGATCCGAGGATTTGGAGAATAATCACAATATGGATCCAATTATGTTATGCACGTTATGTGAGGAAATTTTAATGCTAAACTTTGGATTACCTTTGGATCTACTGGGGCTGGCGAATAAGTGTTGAATAAAACAGACATCCTTTGTCTTGATACTTTAAAAGTTTGTTACAAAACAGAAAAGTGTAGAAGTTATTATTGAGGAACCAGATCTAGCTGTAAGTATACTCTGTATGATCTTAAGGGTCCACATTGAGGTAAACAACAACAATGTACGGGCATCGAAAGGCATGGTCTGGTCATTCTTATGTCTCCCGTCATTGAGCAGATCTAATCCCTGCCCGATCCGTGGGTGTCTCCATGTATGTTTTAACGGTTACAAAATTATTTAAAAATTGAATAAAATTAACAAATTTAAAATATAATTAAAGAAGGTTATTTTTATTTATTAAAAGAATTTAAAGTTTAATTAAAAAATATTTTTAAATAAAATTTATTTATTTATTTTAATTTTAAAAATTAATTAATTTACAAAAATCGATAAATTAATTGATATACTAATTGATAGACTTATAATAATACAAATTATTAAAATAAATTCAACTCAAAAGTTAAAAATCAAACTAAAAATAATAAATTTAAAATTTTTAATAATATTTAATCTATATTACATGTCCATGTATTGTTAGGGTATTCTTGCACGAGTAAGTCAGTTGGTCATTGGCAAGGTTAACTTGGGACAAGGACCAGGGTTCGAATCCCGGCAACGGGAGGAGTGGACCGCCTTGCTGAGAGGCTGGCTGAGATCAGACCGTGATTTACTCCCTTATTATTCTGTCGGGCCGGAATATAGGGGCGCTTGAGGTGGACGATTCCACCTTTTGGGACAAGAGTATGTATTTGTAAATTAGAATTTATGAATTATATTTTTAATAAATTATTTGATAAATTAATAATTTAAAATGAAATAACAAATTTATATTTAAGGAACATTTATAAATTTTAACGTATTTTTGGTCTTAATAATTATATACAGCCCTTTATTAAAAGGTCCAATTAGTGAATGATGCACGGAAAATAATTTAAAAAAAATGATTAAGCCACTGATGAAGGAGAAAGGAAAAAGAAGAAACAAACAGAGTGAGCCCACCGGCCACCGCGATTATCCTGGCAAGATAGCGCTAATCGCGGAGTACTTATCGCAGGGACCGCCGGACTGCTCCACTCACAAGTCACAGCTCATCCTATGGCTTACAGTTGGATAAACTTGGATTTTACCGATTAAAGCCCAATTTTTCTTCTTCTTCTTTGTAAAGGGGTGGAATCCAATCCACCTAAACAGAACGCGAGGGGGAAGAGTGTGGAAACAATAAATAGTTACATAAAATCCAAAATCCCCAACTCACCTAACCAAAGCAAATCTATTTCGTTGTATTATATCTTATTTTTAAGTACCCATATGGACCAGAAGGAGATATGGTAGGCTAAGTATCATTTGTAACTAAGTATCCAACAAGTTCTTGCATTAACTATGTTTCGTAAGTAACCACTAACCCATCATTTAAGTTCATGGGTGTAGCTGTTATTGTGCAATTTAGCATATTAAACTTTCTTAGTGAACCAGTTGAATATTTTCTTTGAAACATGACATTCCTTTGATCCAATCACGAGACTTTAGTTCGTCTATGCTCCAGAGTGCCTGTACCTCGACTTTTATCAAGGAATAGACTCACATGTAGGACCTAGATCATTTTGTCTCTTGTATAGAAAGAGAGGTTTCACTTTAAAAGAAGGTAAGTGATAATCTTTACACAAAATTATCTATAGGTCTACACGGACTCTTACCATCGTAGTGCTTATGTGGAAGGTGTGAGGAGATAAGAGAAAAATACAACCGAAATACAGCTATCCAAGAGGTCAACTTAATAGCAACAACAAAGCACTCTAATCAAGTTTAATAAGATAATATCCATATGAGAATAAAAATCCAATAAAGAAGCAAACACATAGATTTACATGGAAAACTTTCCATAGTAGAAAAAATACGAGCTAAATCGACCAGCAAATTCAATAATCATAAATAACGATTTATAAGATTTGATCTCTCACTATACAACACGAAGTTTTCTAATAAAGATTCAAGATTGAAACTGAAGTTGATGTGTAAATCAACAAACTCACAACCTAATCTCAGAACTAATCAAACAAGGATGAGAATCATAAATTACTTGCTCTTACTCTGTTTTCTTTTCCTTTTTTGGTGTTTTTGTGCCTCCTAATCAACAAACCTATGCCATCTCTTCTTTTATATCCCAAATTAGGTTTTCTACAACATACACGATCATATACGCTGTCGTGTCTCTTCTAGTGTCACTTGAGTCATGGACATACACAATCATAGAGAGTTATACGGTCATCACACACAGCCGAGTATGTCATGCACACGGGACGTGTACAAGACCATATAGGTCTTCACTCTTCACATGTTCCTTCACACGATTCCAAAGATTTACGGCCTGTTTGGTATAAGGGAATAGCTATTCTATTCCCTTCCTATTCCTAACACATTATTAAACCTATGTTTGGTTAGAAACCAAATACAAAATAGATTATCTTCAAGAATACCTATTCTAAAATTTGAAGAGTAGATAAAACTTCCCCCAACTTATCTTTATCTATTCCAAGAAAACATAATCTTCTTCAAGACAAATTTATCCTTCAGGTTACCCTCCCCAAACTTCTCCTTCTATAATAATAATAATAATAATAATAATAATAAAGTTCATAATAATAATAATAACATAATTAATTTCATATAATAAAAATAAAAATAAAGTTAATAATAATAATAATAATAATAATAATAATAATAATAATAATAATAATAATAAACATAATTAATTTTGTATAATAAAAATAAAGTTTAATAATAATAATAATAAAATTAATAATAATTATTATAATAAAATTAATAATAATTATTATAATAATAATGGAAGAGAAGAAAATTAATAATAATAAGGAATTTAATAATAATAATAATAATAATAATAATAAGAAATTTAATTATGTATAATAATGATAATAAAAACAATAATAATAAATTTAAGTTTGTATAATAATAATAATGAAATTTAACAATAAAATAAGAATAAAATTAATTGATAAAATTAATAAGAAGTAAAAAATTAATAATAATAATAATAATAATAATAATAATAATAATAATAATAATAATAATTTGGTCTTTTTGTTGGTTATTCCTTTCTCATTCCAAGTTTATATTTTCAAACCAAATATTGACATAGAAATTCTTTATCTATTCTATTCCTTAAACCAAACAAAGTAATACTCATTATATTCTATTTCTCATCTTTTCTATTCCTAAGAATAACTATTACATATATTCCTTATCTATTCTATTCCCTAAACCAAACAGGTCGTTAGATGGTTGATCCACACGATAGTGTAAGTCAAGGACACAGGCGTGTAGCATCCTACACGACTGTGTCTCTCCCCATAAGAGCTTTATCTCTCTTATCTTCTCTTGTTCGTCATCTGCACAAACCATAAAGGCGTTTATAATCACCGAAAGTCTCAAAATAGGATTGGATGCTCAACAGTCTCTCCCTCCAACCCAATAATGGGGAAGGCTCAAAATAGGATTGGATGCTCAAAAGTCTCTCCCTCCAGCCCAATTATGGGGAAGGCATGTTATGCTTTGATAGCTACCTGAGAGACATCTTGAAAAACTTACTACAAAGCTCATGCTTACTTTCGGGAATTGCCTTAGTCAATACATCAACACTATTCAAGTCCGTGCGAATCATCTTTAACATCAATTGTTTTTCCTCAGTCACAGACTTCAACCAATAATATCTAACCTCTATATGCTTTATGTGGGATACATATTGTTTTTGCTTAAGTTAATAGCACTTTAATTATCATAAAACACCATATAGTCTTCTTGCTTCACATCCAACTCTCGAAGGAATCTTTTTAACCAAAGTATCTCCTTGCTAGCTTCCATTGTAGCTACATACTTTGTTTCAGTCGTGGATAGAGCTACACACTTTTGTAGCTTCGATTTCCATGAAAAGGCTCCCCCTGTAAACTTAAACAGAACACTTGAAGTAGAATTTCTTTCATCAAGATTTTTAACCATATTTGCTTCTACATAACCTTCTCATCACCAAAACATAAACTCCATTTTGAAATACCTTTAAAGTATCTAAAAATATATTTTACTACTTCCCAGTGAATCTTTCCTAAATTAAACAAGAATCTACTCATTAAACCAACAACTTATGCAATATCTAGTCTTGTAAATACTATAGCATACATTAGAGACCCTACTGCAGATGAGTATGGAACATAAGACTTACCATCTTTCTCCTTTTCTGTTGAGGGACATATATGCTTATTCAACTTGAAGTGAGGTGTTGGCGGCGTGCTAACTGGCTTGGCATGCTTCATAGTAAACCTTTTTGACACTCTTTGAATATTCTTTTCCTATGACAACCACAATTTCCTACTCTTTTTGTCCTAATTTATCTCCATATCTAAAATTTTCTTTGTAGATCTCAAATCTTTCATATGAAAATATTTAGACAAGTCCACCCCAAATTTTGGATTCTACCAACATCTTAAGCTACAATTAGCATATCATTAATATAGAAGAAGAATGATGAATTTCTCACCTGAACTTCTTATATTGTACACAAGCATTGGCATAAGTTTGCTTGTAATCATAATTTATCATAAAAGAGTCGAACTTTCGATACCACTGCTTTGGATCTTGTTTTAACCCATATAAACTTTTCTTCAACTTGCGGACCATATTATCCTTGCCTTTAGCTTTAACCTTCTAACTACTCCACGTATATCTCATCTTCTAAATCTCCATACAAAATGGTTGTTTTAACATCCAAATGTTTAAGTTCAAGATTTAAACAGGATCAAACCCAAAAATGTTCGAATTGAAGTCATCTTAACTATTAGTAAGAAGATTTCATCAAAATCTATACCTTTTTTTGACAGAATCGTTTAACCACTAGCCTTGCCCTGTGTTTCACTAGCTTGTCAACATTTTTCTTAATCTTGAACATCCACTTATTCTTCAATGCCTTTTTGCCTTTTATAAACTTCACAAGCTTGTATATGTAGTATTCTTCCCAAAAATGCTCGAATTGAAGTCATCTTAACCATTGGTGAGAAGATTTCATCAAAATCTATACCTTTTTTTGACCAAACCGTTTAACCACTGACCTTGCCCTGTGCTTGTAACACCCCACTCCCGTATGACCCGAGCCTGACATCGATGGTGATATCCGAGTCCGTGCTCCGCAAGGGTAGCATGCTACATCACTAAACAATCAAAAGTCGGTATAATTTTTTTTTACGAATACACACAAATCAATAAACACAAATTTGGGCCCACTTTTATTCAGAAACATTTTCATTTACAGTAGTTGCCAATTTTGTTTTTACATACCAAAAGTTCGATTAGCCCATTTTAAAAATAAAACATATTACACTTTGCTCAATTTCTTTTGCAGAACCCCTTTTTTTTCAATCGGAAAGTTATACACAAA
>JANIJH010000225.1:24313503-24325819 GCA_024520975.1 Erythroxylum areolatum | reverse complement strand
TGGTTACTATTTATACCCCTCCCTCACATAAGCAATTTTTATTCTTAATTATATTACTCATCATCATCATCATCATCATCGTCATCATCATCATTATTATTATTATTATTATTTACAAGTTTTAAACTATTATTATTATTATTAATTATTGTTGTTGTTGTTGTTGTTGTTGTTGTTGTTGTTATTATTATTATTATTATTATTAATTAATTAATAATTATTAATTATTGTTCTTCTTATTATTATTATTTATTATAAATTTTAAACTTATTATTATTATTATTAATTGTTATTATTGTTATTATTATTATTATTAATAATAAATTTTAAACTTCTTAATAATAATAATAATAATATTATTATTATTAATAATTAATTAATTATTGTTCTTGTTATTATTATTTATTATTATAAATTTTAAACTTATTATTATTATTATCCTTATTATTATTGTTATTATTATTATTATCATCATCATTATTATTATTATTATACGAAATTAATTATCTTATTATTATTACTAATTTTATTATATGAAATTAATTATCTTATTATTATTATTATTAATTTTATTATACAAATTTAATTATCTTATTATTATTATTATTATAAATTTTGTAATAATAAGAATAAATATGATATGAAAAAATGGTATTATATTATCTTTCATTCCCATTAATGCAACAAACCAAACAACATTATTGGTATTAATACAGAAACCCAAGTTACAAACCAAACATCATTTTCTATTTTTCATATCCATTCCCATTCCCTTCTACTATTATACCTATATCCATACCCAACCCTGTGCTCAAACCAAACGCTCCCTTATACTTATTCAGAGACAGTTTATGGTAAAGTCTATATGATAAATATACATGACTAAAATTATGATGAGAAAATAATAATGAAATTCATATTACATTTATATATTATTCTTAAATTATTCCTAGTTATTATTCTATTAAGACTAGATATTAACAGAGCATAAAAAGATTAGCACATGTTATATTTCTTTCTTATAAAAGAAGTATTCGATTTCATAGATTAAGCGCTTGTTTGTTTTTATTTTTATTTTTGGTTTTATGTTTTTGTTTTTAAATTCAGTAAAAAAAGTTTTGTGTGTTTGAGTACTTTGGTTTTGGTTTTTCTAGTTTTAAAAAATGATGAAAACTATAAAAATATTTTTAATTTTCTATTTATGTTTTTTCATAATCTGATTTACTATCTAATTATTTATATAAATTATGAATATTTTATTTTATTTAATAATTTAGTTTTAATTTTTGTAATTAAATTAAATAAATATAATTAAATAATTAGGAATAAATATAATTAAATTTAAAATATCTTCAAAATCTATAAATTTTAAATAAAATTTGATTTAATAATTAAAAAATTTTAAAATAATAATATTAATTTATAAATAAATATAAAATTTTAAATTATTTATTTTAATAAAATAAAATAATATTTATTAATAGATATTATATAACATATTAAAATAAATTTATTTACTTAAAATAATTTATCTTTAAGTTTTAACTAATATGTAATTATCATCATTAATAATAATATAACTAAATTGACAGTTTTTATTTGAAAAACATAAAACAAAATCTTAAACCATGAAAAAAATTGGAACCAAACAGCCCTTAAGTGTGGAGACATTTAAATAAACATGTGGGTATGTGTTAGAAAACAAGTTCACTAAATTAACTCTATATGAGAATTCCATTTTAAAAATTACGTGTATGTTTATGGAGATTCTTCTTGTAATAAGTGATCATCTGACTTGATATAACCAAAGTATCTCATAGGGATTTCTATATTTTGATACCACTTATGACATACTCACTAGATATAGCATGAATTATATAAAGGTAGTGAGTGTTCAATATATGATTCATCAGCCTGAAATAATTTGGGAGAATATTTTGTTGTTCTCGATTAGTATTGATTTGGAAAATTCTTGGCCAAGATGGAGTGACACTTTGAAAATAATTTTCAAATGTTATTAATAAAATCAATTACTTATGGTGAAGAACTAATGTGATTGGACTCAAATTGACTAAACATTCTTTTCATGCTCTATATCTAATAAAAAAATTATATGATGAAAATATTGAATTATACAAAAAAATTATGCATGAAAATGTTAGTCAAAACTACTTTGATATTCCTAAATATTTGAGTGTTCATGATGCGTTACTATATGTCAATCTTGATTTATGAATATAAATGTTTAATTAGAAAATTAAAGATAAATTAAAGAAGTTTAATTTATCTAATCCTAAATATGATTTAATATTATAGTTTATATCTATTGTCAACAAATTTGAGCAAAACATTTATGTTGTGAGAGTGAATTCAAACACTTAAACATGAGTGACGTGAGGGGTTTAGAAAAAAATGGATTTGTTTGTTAGCAATTGTGAAGGGAATGTTGAGTTGAGTTTTACAACTTAAGTTTGACTATCGTATGAGGACTTTGGTAAAATTATTTTAATTTTACAGGTTAAATAAGTCTCTGTGACAACTAGTATCAGAGCCTTATTTAGTGGACAATGACTGGTAGAAGTAATTTGATGAATAGAGTTGCTAGATTAGAGACGACCACTAGTTCTTTAACCCTAATGGCTAAGGGAATGGTTTCTTTCTCAAAATGTTTCGAAGCTATAACAATAGGTCTTCATAAGACAAAGACCGTGAGCCTCAACTTTTCGTTAGCAAGCAAAGTGTCAAGGAACTTAAAAATTTCTTGTGGGACATAGAACAGTACTATGCATTAACAAAGGTATCTGATTCGAAGCATGTGTTGATATATATATATATATAGGATGATGCAAAGTTTTAGTAGAAAACGAGAACCTCTAATGATATCATAACAGGTAGACCTCGCATTGACACTTAGCATAAAATGAAGAAGGAGCTAACAAACTTATTCCTCCCCGACAACACTTTAAGGCTTGCAAAGGAAGCTTTAAAGTGGATGATAGCATTGTATGGGAGTATATAAGGAAATTTACATCTTTGGTGTTGGGTAAGAAAAACATGTCAAGAGTAAAATAAATTGTTCAATTTTATAAGCTACTTGCAAGGATGGGCATAAATGGAGCTTTGGATGCATAATATTAAATAACCCCTAGCATAATAACTGTTACAAATCCTTTAGTAGATCTCCAAATGCCACCAACCATTTGAACTAGCAATGAGGTCAAAAAGAATGGTACGATACATAATGGCTTATAGAAAGGTAGGGAAAAGATATGCAAATCTTTTCAATACAAGTCTAAGAAACAAACAAATTGGGATATTACTTGTTTCATTTTGGAAGTCCACACTATGGTCATGAGTGCCAAAATGGAAGGTAAATAATTAGTAAATCAATTCGATGGTCATAAATCATTAAGGAAAAGAAGGTGAAGACTCAACAAAATAAGTCTACCTAAAAAATGATAATATGTTAGGTGCAGTTAGTATTCTAAAGGAGCGTCTGAACAAAAGCAAAGGAAAATTTTATAGAGAGAAAAATGGTACATAAATGATATGCCTATGAAAAATTATGACCAAGGAATCTTTAAGGGTACCACATTAGGAGGAGGGCCCACAGATTATTTCAATGAGGGCATCAAGTTCTTTTAGTGAAGGTGGTTTGTTAGACCCTTAAGTCTAAGTTACAAAATTATGAGAGTGTTGGCGATTCTTGGATGATGCTTAGAACTCGGGTAAATGGAACAAGGGAAAGACTTGTGAGTAGGCAAGGAAAATTGAGCATCATTGAAAAAAATTTGAGAGTAGTTGAGCGTTGATATGCATTAGTGCGTATTGGCGAAATCTTTGATAAGATACAAGATTCATATGTAAAACCAAAAAATGATGGTGTAATTAAATAATCTAAGTCTAAAAGTACAAGAAGGCATTTACATGTAACAAAGAGGTCAAAAGGTATGTAAACTTTTAAGGTTTATTATACAATGACTTGAATTTTGGCTAATTTAGGTCTTGGATTAATAAGACTGCAATATAGACATGCTTAGATGGACCGTGCACAAAGATGGCTTGGGATGGCTAAATGGAAGGCTCATCAAGGTATTTCCCTTTAAGATATGATATTGTGGTGATATATAGGAAGAACATGCAACTAATGGCCTAGAAAAATGGAAGCACTACCTTACAAAGTGAGAGCACTTCTTTGAGTAGTGAGAAAGTGGATTGAATGACGTGGTAATGGATAGACATCTTCGAAACACTTATCCTGTAAGTAAACGCGAAGTTAGTGGCCTAAACTGGATAATTCCCCACTGACTTAGTGGGGATATGGAAGAAGTAGTTTCTCTCTATTATTTTGGTAGAGTCAGTGGAGAAAGTGAGTAGTTTTAGCTTATTTGGTCCCTAAGTTCATATAAGCCTATATATAGGCATCCTTTGTAGTTTATTTGTATGAAGTATTGTACATTCAATCATTTATAAGAGAGTTAAAAGCTTTAGGAGAAAGTTTTTTGTGAGAGATTCTAGTAGGGAATTCTTTTGAGCGATTTTCTTATAAAGTTCTTTAATTTGAAAGAAACTCGAGTTCCTTTGTATTATCTCTTTAAGATTTGATCAATAAAAAAGTTGACTTTATTATAACTCTCTTGCTTATCTCTTTTGATTATTTATGTAAAATACCTAAAAAAAACTGAGGGAAGGTGATTAGCAATGATATGACTCTGCTAGAATTTACTGAGAACTTGATATTCAATAGGAAAATTTAATGTATTCGGACACAAGTAAGGGATCTTACATAGAGATGTCCTCCTCTTTTTATGTATTTATGTATTTATTATTATTATTGTTATTTCTATTTTTATCTTATATGTTTAGTCTTTACCTTGTTCTATTTTTATTGTATGTTATTATTTTTAATTGTAGGTATTTAATTATATTATTGCTATCATTACCATTATCCTTTATTTTTATTTTTATTTAGGGTTAATTATAAAAATGCCCAAACTTTTGTCAAATTTTCAATTATAGCCCGAACTTTAAAAAGTAGCAATAAAATGTCCAAAATTTCAAAATTTTCAATTCTAACCTGACTTTAGTCTCATAATTTTTTTTGTTGATGCAACATTACCACGTGTTAAGGGACTCCCAATAAAATTTGATTATTGAAATGACGTCGTTTTATAATAAAACTGAAATGACATTGTTTCAACAAGAGAATGCTGATATTGTTAAACTCCCCTTTTCTATCACTCTCTCTTGTTCTTTGTCCTTCTTCTCACTACCATCATCATCCATAAAATCATTCCTTTTCAATTTCTCCGCGATTTTCTCCATTGTACTACTAGTACCGCTACTGTCGATATTGTTACCACTCTTACTTTTACAATTAAACGTTGTCTGAGGTGATTTGGGAGAGAGCTAAAGAAAAACAAATTTTCCTAGGAAACAAACAAACGTATAAGAAGATTCAATAGTGTAAACCTTCTTCTATCTTAAGCTAGTTTACTATTCCTAAACCTAATCTTAACATTTTCTTTTGCTGTGTAATTTCCAATTTGGAGAAAGATGGACAAATTCAAGAGGATGCTAAAATTGAAACAAAACCCTCAACAACTATTGAGAGATTGGCAGAGAAGGCTTTGCTAAGAATGCCGCAACATCAAACGCCAAATCAGATGCAAGTTTTCTGCCTTTTCCCTTTCATTTTTAGGTATTGTTTTGTCAGTTTGGTCCCTGATTCAATGTTTTTATGATATGTGAGCCAAACACTTGGAATTCAATGTCTAAGTATTTATGCTTTAACGAGTTTTTTTAAAAATTTCTTTCTCCTAGAATGTTGAAAGTGATATTTTATTTCGATGTCCTATTTGGGCTAAGAAGATTGATTTGGTTGTTGTGGTTTTTAGATATTGAGAGAGAAGAGAAAGTGTAACACCCACTGCCATAGAGTACATATCGGAATACCCTGAGGACATTCCAGTACATACCATATAATAATGGGATGTTAGAGCAGTCATTACAATCACTTAGTCGTGGCATCATCATTTATAATCTCTTATAAGGTATCATAAAGAAAAGACACAACATTTAAAAACCAATTGAATTCCTCCTTTCATTTCATAAAAACCATGTACATTGCAGCTTTACAAACCATCCAAATATGCACATCATCCCAAAACTTAATACAAAACACACTACAAGAAAGAGGAATTATACAAAAATTTCTATCTAATCCTTTAATCTCAACTAACTGACCTTTGAGCCATTTCTTCTTCCCAACAGTACAAGAATTATGCTTTTTGTAGAGTCTCTCTATCGCTAATATCCTCTCTCGATCCTGAAAAATTAACGTTACAATTTTGAGTGAATTTTGTGAACTTAGTGAGATAACCATTCTCGATGGTCCACTCAATTCATACAACACATCAACACATAACTCACATCTTTTCATTTAGTATATAGCTTCACATATCATTTACTTCACATATCCACTCTCATTCAAATACATGTCCATAATATATTTTAGTCAGTCAAACACACGTATTAAATGTATATGCAGTGTTCGTGAGACTCATTTTTGATTATTAAGTTGTTGTGACTGAGTGCCTAAACTGTTTCATATTCATTGTGGATGTCGAGTTCATTAATACTGTTCCTTATCCATTAGGGATGCAGGGCTCATTATACATAGCGAGCCTTCGGCTCTTAATCACATTTCGAGCTTTAAGCTCATTTTTTGTGACTACTCAAGTCACAATTCTCATTATCTGATCATGCATTCATGTAATGAAATGCATCACACATATTCAATCAATCATTGTTTCAATCAATCACATTCATAGTCTCATTCACATTTATCATCGACCCTTGGTCTAGCATTCAACAATCATGTTAAGTAACACTTATTTCTTCACATTCACATACAAGGAGTATTTCATATATTACATTCATGCATAAGAAGCCTCGGACCTTCATTGTCCGGAATTAGTACAATCAATTCCATACTTAAAGATAGCTTAGAACATAATTTATAATAAACAAATAATTAAGTGAGACTGTCTAGGTTACTCATAGATCACTCCAGAAGCTATTGCCTCGAAGTCCTGGCAACATCTGAATGTTGACGTTCCAAATGCTTCTCTATATCATGCAAAATATACATTTACACATATCACAAATTTGCACAATTATACATGTACTCATTTATGCACATATGTATACATAAAGATTATGTACAATGCATGTTTAATGATAATCTCAGGTATCTTTCTAGTATTCTTGTCACATAATCATTCATATATCAACACTCACATAAGTATAATTTGTACTTAGGGTTTGTACCTCCATAAAACAATTTGAGTCTAATTTCATAACTCATTTGATCATTCTAGCTTTTTCTAAAAACATACTTTTGGGTCCACTTTGCATGATCATTATGACAAGAAAATGGAGTACTTTGGCCAAACTTCCTTCTAGAATATTGTTCTCCTATGTCTTAAGTTTCTAATGAAACCAATATCATACAATTTGGTTCAGTAAAGTTATACTCAAAATACTTCGGATTGAGTACTTTCTAAATTTTGGCTAGTGTATGATCATGCACTCAATGTTGTACAACTCATATCTCTCAATTACAATATCCAAAAAATTACAAACCTTATACCAATTGAAGTATAAGAGAATAAGCTACAACTTTTGTGAAGACAACTTTGTTTGATTTAGCTTACATCAATACACTTTATTCAATAACAACAAGACATGATTTCTGTCACTGGTAGTATTGCAGCCTAAGTCATAATTGAACTTCAAGCTAAATTCAATACCCTTAAGGACATAATTCAAATTCAATTTCTTCTTAAAAATTGTAGCTGTATGTCTCTAATTTCATCTAGATTAAAATCCATCTAATTTGAATATTCATAGATCAAGGTATGACCCAAATATAAATGCATGTTCAGTAAAAATACTCCATATAACATACTCCAACACACTACATTACCAAAATTCTATCATTTCAAGTTGATCATTCTGTTATACCTCAACTTTCAGTTCTGTATTCTCTATACACAATTCACAATTTCATAATTGATTACAACCCAAAAATAGAACCTATTTCCATACTTTTGTATATCACTTTTTTCTGCAATTTTGTTTACTTCACTAATCTTCGTTTAACTCCAATTATCACAATCCTTTATCACATTTTCTCCACATTTTCTATTTCATTTTTCACCTTCATTCTCACTTCAATTTGAGATCAACTTGATCACAAACAAATTAAAATCCATGAATAAACACAAACATCAAAAGTAGAACATCATTCACGAATTTTCATCTTTTTATGCACTTCTTCATTTTTCTGCTGTAATTTTTCATCTTCTTTCAACACTTTCACTTCATCTTAAACTTATTATTATAATCCTCAATATTTACTCTTTATTCCTAATTCCATTTCAGTTCATTTTCAATCACAAAAAATCATACTCTATGTTTGATCATAATACCGAAAACAAAACATATACACATATATACATTCATCATCAACTTTCTACACCAAGTACTCAAATTCTAGTCAAAAATTGAAACTCTCAAAGATAGAATTTGAATTCGATGTCCTCATAAAAAATGTAGCCTTATGTCTCTAATTTAATCCAAATAAAAAATCATCTAATTTGGATATCCACAGTACAAGTTATGGCTAAGTAACAGATGCATAATCAGTGGAAAATGTTACAGCTAACATTTTTCCAGCACACTTTAAATACCATTACCATTTTATCTCTAAACTTTCATACTAGTTCTTCCCTTTTCAAGACATTACACTTGCCTTTTCTCTAACGTCAAATCTCAATCCAATCCATGTCTAAAACAACTAATGATCCACATTTTTATCCATAAAAAATAGAACATAACAATATCCATTCACAAATCAATTTTTCTGCACTTCTTTCTACACCATCTTTAATGATCATCATAAATACAAAAACAAGACATTAATCTACCCATATTACTCATTCACGTTTTAGCATATACCCATCCTCATTTTATGATCATTTAACTCTTAACTAACACCAAAACATGTTTTATTCATTAAAGCCATGAAGATTAGTAGGTTACTTACTTGATTTAGCTTCATTGTCTTCAAACACAACAAGAAGCCCTAACTTCCCATATCACACGATCATCAACTTGAAGATGGATTAGGTTAGGTTTTTTTTAGCAACAGGAAGAAGATAGCAAGATTGTTAAGCAGCTAGTAATGGAAAAAAAGCAAGGTTCCATTTTGATGCTTAGAGAAGAGACTGTCGTGAGTGAAGAACAGAGTAAATGAAGAAGATGAAGAAAAGAAGCAAGTGTCATAAATGGACAAATGAAAGACTATAAGATGGTCTTTAAGTTAGGTAAAAATTCGTGAGTAGTGAGTGGCAAGTGTTATGACACTTGTCGCTTGCTGGTTCCTTTAAAAAGCTAGTCCATTTGTCTTCAATTTTTAACCCAATTTTCTCCCAATTTTTAATGACACTTGTCATTAAATCACACAAGGTCATTTATCAAAATTTTCATTACCATAGGATAATAAATTCTAAAATCACTTATCAATTGTCTTGTCATTTGGCATTTTTCCTAGTCCAAAAATACCTAAAATTTCAGAAATTTCCTTCATTTCACCAAAAATTCTAATCCAGCAATTTATACTCTCCAAATAAAATTTCAACATATAAAAACCATAATTCTCAATAAATCACATTTATAAATCAATTATACCTAGAAAATGTCAATGAATGCATGTACAATCATTTTAATGTGCAAAAATTCAATATTCAAGTGTATGTGTATGCCAAATTATGCATGAATATGAAATGCACTTTCTAACTTCTCACTAAACTCATATATACACTATTCAGGCCTTAACATGGGTAACAAGATGTTACAATCCTTCTCTCTTAAAAGAAAATTTGTCCTCAAAATTCTTACCTAATTGTTTAAACAGGTGGGGATATTGTCTCCTCATAAGATCCTCCATTTCTCAGGTTGCTTCCTCAATCGAGTGATTCCTCCAAAGGACTTTCACCAGTGGAATTACTCAGTTCCTCAACTGCTTGATCTGAGATCCCACGATCTTATTAGCTCCTCAACATAACTTAAATTACTAGCAACATCAATCCCTTGAGCTGTTAACACATATGTCGAATCCGATCTGTATCTTCTAAGCATGCTCACATGAAATGCGTTATGTAACTGAGACATGTCATTCGGTAAAGCTAACTTGCCCTTTTTATCAATCCTCAATACTCTTCACCAAGGCGACACTCTCAGAAACACTCTATCCCCTACACTGTATTCCATATCTCTTTGATGCTGATCCACATAACTCTTCTGTCTATCTTGAGCCACTTTAATTCGACTTCAGATCAGTTTCACCTTATCCATAGTATCTTGTATTAATTATGGGCCTTCAACCATTCTTAAGCCCTTTTTATATAAAGGTGACCAACACTTCCCACCAACAATGCCTTATATAGTGCCATTCCGATACTGCTGGGATAATGGTTGTTGCAAACAAATTCAATCAATGATATATATTGATCCCATGCTCCTTGAAACTCCAATACACATGCCTTGAGCATATCCTCAATAGTCTTGCTGGTCCTCTCACTTTGTCCGTTTGTTTGAGGATGAAATGCAGTACTAAAGTTTAACTTTGTGCCGATAGTTGACTGCAAACTCTTCCAAAATCTAGAAGTAAATTTGGGATACCTGTCTGCAATCTAGCCATATCATTTACATACCTCTGGGCTAACTGGTCTAGTGAGTTATTCTCTCTCACTGGTAAGAAATGGGCTGACTTAGTCAATCGGTTCACCACAACGGAAATAGCATCATTCTGTCTCAGAGTCTTTGGCAATCTCACAATGAAATCCATAGTGATTCGTTCCCATTTCTACTTTGGAATAGGCAACGAATGTAGCTTTCCAATTGGAGCCTAATACTCAACCTTAACCTGCTAGCATATCACACACTTAGCAACATACTCCATTACTTGCCTTTTCATTTTGGGCCACCAGAAATGCTGCTTCAGCTTATTATACATCTTGGTGGTACTCGGATGCATAGCATAAGTGACCACATAAGCTTCCTATAAAATTTCCTTCCTCAGCTCATCCACATTGGGCACATATAGCCTCTGCTTTAGCCACAGTGTCTCATCTCTCAGTTCAAACTCAGAATCTGGATTCATCTTTAATTTGTCAATGAGCTTCACCATATCGGAATCTTTTCTCTATACCTTTGTGATTCTATAATGCAACATTGATCTTAGCTTCAATGTAGCAATTAATGCCTCATCATGCTCCAGATTCAACACATTCAGAGCTCTTAACTAAATAAAGCTCAGTAACCTCGAACTTGAATCTGAGCTACACTGCTATTAGACTTTCCACTCAAAGCATCAACCACCAGATTAGCTTTACCCAGGTGATACTCAATTGTACAGTTATAGTCTTTCAATAACTCTACCCATCTCCTCTGTCTCATGTTCAATTCCTTCTGACTCAATAGATACCTTAAACTCTTATGATCAGTGTATATTTGGAATGTCTCTCTATGAAAATAATTTCTCCATATCTTTAAAGCAAAAACAATTGCAACAAGCTTTAAATCATGTACCAAATAATTAATCTCGTGAGACCTTAGTTTCTCGACGCATAGGCTATCACCTTGCCATACTACATCAATACACATCCCAATTCTTGATGCAAAGCATCATTGTATACTACATATCCTCCAGTTCTCGATGGAATAGTTAACACCAGTGTCATAGTCAACCGATACTTCAACTCCTCAAAATTCTTTTGACAATCATTATTCCATCTGAAAACTACATTCTTGCTCATAAGTTTTATTAGAGGGGTTAAGATCAACGAGAACCCCTCGATAAACCTCTGGTAATATCCAGCTAATCCTAGGAAACTTCAACTTTCTGCTACATTCCTTGAAGCTTCCCAATTCAGTACTACCACTATCTTCTTTAGATCCACTCATATGCCTTGTCTAGTCACTATATGACCCAGAAACACTACTTGATCTAGCTAAAATTCACACTGATTGAACTTAGCATACTGTAGGGTCCGTGAACTCTGACCACGCGATCACTACAGTAGAGCCCGGCCTCTACCGCCATCACTCCAGGTATTGTCCTCTTTAGTTCAAGGGTGAGCCACGGCTCGAATTTGGCTCAATGGTAAGCGGCGTCCACTTAAAGTGGAACAAAACCTTGAGGTCTGGGGTTCGAGCCGGGGCTCACCCTTGAACCAAAGAGGACAAT
>JANIJH010000225.1:24255655-24267812 GCA_024520975.1 Erythroxylum areolatum | reverse complement strand
AAATCAGTCATTTGAACCCAATTACTCCTAATTTCTCATTTAATCCCGATCCAGTCAGTTCATACTCACAATTAAGTACCGGAAACTCTTGAATGCATGTACCTATGAATAAATGCATATGCAATAAGCCTGTCCCTCTATAATTAGAGGCCAGTAACATGCTCAGTCAGTGAATGCAATGAAAACCTATCAGTCTGTCCCAATTTACCAAAATACCCTTGCTAACAGTAACGGGATGTTACATTGCCAACCTACAAGAAAAGGTGAGGGAATCACAATTTTAGGTTTTGTGTTAACTGACTCATTATTTACATCCTTTGTTGATTCATTTGGAGGGATAAAGGCTCTTTAACTGCTTGCTCTTTATATATATGGCTTTATACCTCTTTTCCACTTCAAAGTGTCATGGCACTAATATTGTCCCTTAGATTAATTTCTACCTAGGTAGGGAGCTTGCCCTTTCCAACTTCCATTTTGCTCATGGCTGTGGCTAATTAGGACACTTGCTTTTCTAGATTTTGGATACTAGCCTGCGTTTCCTATTAAAAAGTTTGAGTGTTAATAGCCAGACTTTTCACAATATCTTCCAAAGATATACCTAACTTAAAAGATGATGTTGCTTGAGGTGGTGGAATTAGTGGGCTCATTTAAGGTGGATGTGACCGAAATCCTGGTGGCTTATTGCCATAACTGAAATTAGGTTGATCTCGCCAGCCTGGATTGTAGTGATTCGAGTAGGATCATATCTCCTTTACGGTGGTCCTGGAAATCCTCCTATGGCATTTACTTATTTATTAGGGTCTTGAAGAGATGGACACATGTTTGTCGCATGACCCGTTATGGAGCAAATACCACATATTTTGACTATTGAATTTGTCCTACAACTAATTTTTCCACCAAAGAAGTTGGACAATCTAATCTTTGATAAGTGGAAGAAACACTAACCTCATTAACCCTTCATTGTGCGCTATCTTGTGGGGTCCTAAGCTATTGTGCATTAGCAGCCATATTAGAGATCAGACTCCTTACTTTATCTATGGTTTTATTCACCAATGGTCCTCCACTTATGGCATCAATCCTATTTCAATCCATTGGTAGAAAACCTTCATAGAAGTACTGAATAAGCAATTGGTTTATAATTTGATGTTGAGGAAAGCTTGCGTATAGTTGTTTGAATCTCTCCCAATACTTGCACAGTGTCTCTTCATCGAATTGTCAGATTCCATAAATATCTTTTCTGATGTTTGTAGCATGGGAAGTAGGGAAGAATTTCTCTAGGAATTGCTTCTTCAGTTTATTCCATATGTTTATGGACCCAGACGGTAAATAATAGAGCCAATCCTTGGCCTTATTGGCCAATGAAAATGAAAAAGCTCTAAGCTTGATCTACTCTTCAATTACTCCCTGTGGCTTCATTGATGACCAAACAATATGGAATTCCTTTAAATGCTTGTGGGGATCCTCACATGCAAGTCTGCGAAAAGTAGGCAATAATTGTATCAAACTAGATTTAAGCTCAAAAGGTGCATTAATATTAGGGAATTAAATGCAAAAAGGATGTTGGTTGACATCGGGAGTTACTAACTCTCTTAATGTTCGTTGTTGTGGTCGTTCACCCATTGGCCTTTCTTTAGTGATTGACTCTTCAACAATCACCTCTTTAGTCTCTTGTTCTACAAACTCATGATCTAAATCTTCAGAATAAGACGTTAAAGTAAGAAAATGATCTGTTTTTTTTTTCACTTTTTTGTTAGCCTTCTATCTTCTCAACTTCTAGATCAAAAATTAGTTCACCTGTAAGGGAAGAGCAGGGCATCAACTAGAACAAAAGTAAAACAAAAAAATTAAAAGAAATAAATCCTTGACACTAATCCCCTACAATGAATCCAAAATTTGGTGAGTGTCAAATTAACCAAAAATAATTAACCTACTCATACAAAGTAAGGAAAGGTCGTCTCCTCAAGGAATAATGGTTTATCTCTTTTAAACAATTATGTAAAAAAATAAGATGGTTTGGAAATTATGTTAAAACATAATATTAAAAATAACAAAAATGAATTAATTTGAAATTCAATAAAACAGACTTCTAGTTGAAGGAATTTATTTCCACCTTGATTCATGCAATTGATCATTGATGCAAAAGTAATTCAAAATATTCATGAATAAATTGGTTCTAGTTATTAAGAACAGATCTATAATAACCAATCTTTCCTTACTTTGTGCAGTAATCACAAACAGATGGAATAATTACTCCCTAATCGAAAAAACCCTAGTGGCAGCTCGTATGATTTAATGTTTCGACAACCTTAAAATCTAGAAAGACCCAATTCTAACCAACAAACTCAACAGATGGTTTATTGCAATTAGATTAATTAATTCTACAACATATATCAAACTTCTTAATGAGGAAATAAAATTATGTTGATTGCCACTTATTAACATTAACAAACAATTACGAATTTGTCGTTTTAATTAGCAGTAGATTATTTCAGGATTGTTAAATATATGCATTTATTCAATAAAACTCAAAACCTTCATAACATCAATAAATTCATGAATTAATTAATATCCATGCACGATTGAATTCAATAAAACCTATTCGATCTCATAATCGATTTAGAATTAAGGCTTCAATATAATCCTCTAACTATAATAAAAAATTAGTTACAAGCCATTGAAAAGAAAGACCACATGAAAATTATTCAAAAGAAAAATTATTCTTATTGAAGAAGTTAGGAGAATAAACTCAATCGTGAGAGAACCAAAAGGTCCAATGTAGCTGCTGCTAGTTGCCCTAGTAAAGAAGCCTACGTATATTGTTCTCCAAAAAGAAAATGTTTCTCCTGAAGAAAGAAAAACAACAACTTCCTTTGTTGCTTTCTTCTTTAAAAAAAAATCCTCTCCCCTTTTCCCCAAAAAACATGCCTCTATGTCTCCATCATAAAAAATTACGTACTCTCCTTTTTAAAACTAAAAGACATCCCTCTCTTATTTTCTGAATTAGTTTTTGGTGCACTGTTCACTCTTTTAAGACTTACGCACATTCATCTCAACCAACTACTGCGTTTTGCTGCTACGTTACTTCTTCATCTATTGTCGCATCATTTGGCTCCCTTCTCCTGTGCTGCGTTGTTGTTTTCTCTCCATGCTTCCACCTATTGCACTGCATTTTGTTCCTAGTAGCTAGCATATACATTGTCATATTGCTTTTAATTCCTGTTGCATGTTAATGCTACTTTTCTTCAAAATAGCTCCATATTTCCTAACCTCCAAAAATAATGTAAAAAACCATAATCCGGACAATATTTATCCAATATGCTCCAAAAATATCCCAAATCAATATGTAAATTAATAACCTATCAACCCTCATAGGCATTTAAAAGAGTTTCTAGTTGTTTGTTCTACTATGAGGCTCGAGGGGGTGGATGATGAACAAGTAAAACTTAAGGTTTTTCCTTTTTCCCTACAAGACTTAGCTAAAGACTAGTTGTACTATGTTCCCCCTTAATCCATTACTACTTGGGCTCAATTGTACCAATCTTTACTTGAAAAATTATTTCCCATAAGTAGGATTGGATCAACAAGGAAGAAAATTTATGGAATTAGGCAAAATGTTAATGAGTGGGAAAGATTTAAGAGACTTTGTGCTAGCTGCCCCAATCATCATATTAGTGACCAGTTATTGATTCAATATTTTTATGAAGGCTTAGCCTTGAACGATAGAAGCATGATAGATGCTGTAAGTGGTGGGTCATTGGTTAATAAAACTCCTGAAGCAACTAAGTTCTTAATCTCTAACATGGCTAAAAATTCATGATAATTTGGAACTAGGAATGAAGTTGGCCACGCTAAGAGAGTAAATGATATTGAAATGCATTCTATTCAAGATCAGCTTAAATATAAAGCTAAACAAGTTGCTATCTTAACCACCTTTATGTCTAAACTGGTTACAGGTGGTGTTTCGCATGCTCGTAATTGTAGGATTTGTCCTAATTTTTCTCATGCAACTGACATTTGTCCTACTTTGTATGTTCAAGATGTTAATGCAATTGGTGGTTTTCCTGGCCAATCCAACAGAAAGTATGACCCATTCTTAAACACATAGAATGAGGGTTGGAGAGATCACTCAAATTTGAGATATAGACTTAGGACAAACCCTCAAACTATAATGCCAACTAGTGTAACCCTCAACCTTATACTTCTAATCCAATATAAAATCAATCTTCCAGCCCATCATTTGAAGAAATGGTCAAGCAACTCATTAACCAAATTGGTTTTGTTCATACCCAGGGTGTTGACTACCAAAAGAAAACTAATGTTAACCTACAATATCTAGACACTCTAATAGAACAAATTAGCATTACTTTAAGTTATATTGAGGCCTAAATTTCTCGAAGAATTCCATCTTAACCCATACCCTACCCGAAAGAAAATGCTAGTACTGTCATTCTTAAGAGTGGTAAGGTGTTGGTAAATCCTAAAGGAGGCAAAGGAAATAAAAGTGAGATTAAGGAAGAGAGAGAGATGACCCCAAGGGATGGAAATAAGGCTAAGGAGCAAGAAAAGAGACACGAGTCACATTTTGTTGCTAACAATTTTGTTCTTAACAAATTTTGTGATGTTCCTTCATTTCCTTTCAAGTTCCCAAGACAAAAAAGGAAGAAGCAGAAAGAGAAATCCTCGAAACTTTCAAAAAAGTTAAGGTAAACATACCTCTTTTGGATGCCATCAAGCAAGTCCCACACTATGCTAAGTTTCTAAAGGAACTTTGCACTAACAAAAGGTGCTTTAACGAGAATGAAGAGGTAAATATAGGGGAGAATGTACCTGCGGTCATCCAAAGGAAAAATTCCTCCGAAGTGTAAAGATCTTGGTATGTTTTCTATTCTTTGCAAGATAGGAAATACTTAGTTTGAAAGATGCATGCTAGACTTAGGTACTTCGATTAATGTCATACCTAGAAGTATCTATGATGCTCTTAATTTAGGTCCTTTGAAAATGATTGGTTTGATACTTTAACTAGTTGATAAGTCTATGGAATTTGATGGAGAAGCTGTTAGTTTTAATATCTTTGATGTTATGTGATACCTTGCTAAAACTAATAGTTTGTACTTTATAGATTCCATTGATGAAATTGTACAAGACATATTTGAATCTGACATGGTTACAGGTGAGAATGTTGAGAATAAAGGTGGATCATACTGTAGGTGATGCAATTGTAGCTTATAGTTCCTTTCTAAAGGAACTGTTTCTGTTTTCTAACCCTGCATTACCTATGTTTGCTTCCAAGTTAGTACCCTCTATTGTGCAAACCCCTGAAGTGGAATTAAAACCCCTTCGTTTTAATTGATCATTTCAATTTAATTTATAACCCTTGGTAAAAATGATACCTTACCTATGATCATTTCAAGTTCTTTATCACCTTCCCAGGAAGAGCGACTCTTACAAGTTCTTTGAAACCATAAGCATGCCATAGGTTGGACAATTGCAGACATAAAAGGAATTAACCCTACTTTATGCATAGAATCCCTATGGAAGAAGATGCAAAACCTATTAGAGAGGCCTAACGTAGGTTGAGCCCCCCAATGATGGATGTAGTACAAAAGGAAATCATGAAGTTGTATGATGCAGGCATAATATACCTCATATATGATTCCAAGTGGGTCAGTCCCATTCATGTCGTGCCCAAAATAATTAGACTAACTGTTATAGAGAATCAAAGGGGTGAACTTATCCCAACTAGATTGTCAAATGGGTAGAGAGTGTGTATAGACTACCAAAAGTTGAACCAAGCGACTGGGAAAGATCATTTCCCACTACCCTTCATTGACCAAATGTTAGAAAAGCTTACAGGAAAATCACATTTTTGTTTGTTAGATGGGTACTCAGGGTATACACAGGTTGCCATAGCTAAACCACTTTCACTTGCCCTTTCGATACTTTTGCAATTAGAAGAACGCCATTTGGACTTTATAATGCCCCTATAACTTTTCAACGTTGCATGATGAGTATATTTTCTGATTTTCTTGACCATAGAATGGAAGTATTTATGGATGACTTTACTGTGTTTGGTGATTCTTTTGATGCATGTCTCTATAACCTTTCTCTTGTTTTGCAACATTGCATTGCTACAAACCTAGTTATGAATTATGAAAAAATGTCTTTTATGGTATAACAAGGTGTAGTTATATGACATGCCATTAGTTCTAAAGGTCTGTAAGTTGACAAAGCAAAGATAGAAGTCATAACTTCTTTACCTTACCCTACTTACGTTAGAGAAATAAGATCTTTTCTAGGGCATGTAGGCTTTTATTTGCATTTTATCAAAGATTTTTTGAAAATTGCATCTCCTTTACGTTCATTGTTGACTAAGGACACGAATTTTGTGTTTAATGATGAGTGTAAAAAGGCTTTTGACTTGCTTAAATAGAAGCTAACCTCTTCCCCTATCATTCATCCCCTTAATTAGAACCTTCTATTTGAAATTATGAGTGACTCGAGTGACAAAGTAGTAGGCGTTGTGTTAGGACAAAGACAAGATAAAGAGTCTTACATCATATACTATGCATCTAGATCCTTGGATCCTGCTCAGTGTAATTATAGTACAACAGAAAAGGAAATGTTTGCTATAATGTTTGTATTAGAGAAATTCAAATCATACTTACTAGGGACTAAAGTAATTATTTTTCTGACCATGCTGCACTTAAATACTTGCTTAAGAAAAGGAAGTCAAAGCCTAGGCTATTAAGATGGATGCTTTTGTTATAGGAATTTGACTTAGAAATTAGAGATAAGAAGGGTGCGGAGAACTTAGTAGCTGACCATTTGAGCATAATAGTACCTAGAGAGGATTAGCCTTTAATTGGTAATTTTTTTCCAGATGAGCAACTTTATTCATTGATGCATGGTTATATGCCTTGGTATGTTGATATTTGTAATTAGTTAATTGCCAAGTATCTTCTAAACGATCTGACAAGAGCTCAAAAAGACAAGATAAAGGCTAAATCTAAGTATTATTTCTAGGATGATCCTTATTTAAGGAAATTATCTTTTGACCAAGTTTTTCGTAGGTGTGTTCTAAAAAGGGAACATCATTCAATTTTGAATTTTTATCATTCATTAGAAGGTGGTCATTTCAAACCAAATAGGACAACTCATAAGGTTTTGGATTGCAGTTTTTATTGGCATACAATAAACAAAGATGCTTATATTTTTTGCAGGACATATGAACAATGCCAGAAGATGGGGAATTTGTCTACAAGAAATGCCATATACCGGTATCATGGTTTGTGAGGTATTTGATATATGGCGCATTGACTTTATGGACCCTTTTTCTTCATCTTTTGGTAACATTTACATATTGCTTGATGTAGACTATGTTTCTAAGTGGGTAGAGGCCATCGCCACTAAGCTAGATGATGTCAAAATTGTGATCAAGTTCCTTAAGAGTCATATTTTTAACCGGTTTGGCCTTCCTAAAGTTATAATTGGTAATCGTGGCATATAATTTTGTAACAAGACTTAAGGAGATTTATTGGACAAATACCATGAGACTCATCATGTTGCTACAGTATATCATCCCCAGAATAGTGGACAAGCTGAAGTGTCCAATAGGGAAATAAAATCTATCATGGAGAAAAGGGTGAAACCTAATAGAAAGGACTAGAGTAATCATTTAGACGATGCTCTATGGGCCTATAGGACTACATATAAGACTCTAATAGTTATGTCTCCCTATAAGTTGGTCTTTGGGAAAGCTTGTCACTTACCAATTGAGATTGAGCATAAGTCATATTGTGCAGTGAAACAATCCAATTTAGATTATGAGTTGGCTAGAAAAGAAAGGAAGTTACAATTGCAAGAACTAGAGGAATTATAGTTGGAAGCATGTGAAAATGCTAGGATTTACAAAGAAAAGGACGAGGCCTTTCATGACATGAAGCTACCTAGGAAATCATTGTTTGTTGGGAAAAAAGTACTTTTTTTAATTTTAAGTACTTTTTTTAATTTTAAAGTGTAAATTGTTTCCTGGTAAGCTACATAATGGTTAGGTCCTTTTGTTGTCACTAACGTGTTTTTGCACGGTACAATAGAAGTGCGCAACTTAACAACTAGCAAAATTTTGAAGTGAATGGGCACAGGCTCAAACTATTTTATGATCAAGCTCAAGTTATACTAGTGGAGGAGATTTTGTTGGAAGAATCATGAAGTCTGTAGTACGTCGAGCTAACTATGTAAACCAACAACGCTACTTAGGAGGCAACCTAAGATGAAATAATAAATCAGATTTGCATTTATTTATCCTTTTCTTTTTAATTTTAGTTTTATTCCATCACTTCATAGTTATTTCAATTTTCACTTCTATTAGATCATAAGATTTATTGCTCTTTATTAGTGTGGATTTGATGTTAACTTGCATGTTTAAATATTGTTGGACATTTTGATCTAGCTTATACATCTCTTTTCTATAATGCAATGGTCTGATTTGGTCTGCTATAGTGACTTGTTGTTGTGTGTTGTTGTTAACTTGACTTTACATCATTATAGACTTGCTACTTATTGATTTTTTATTTCATTTTCTTATAATATTGATGTTACATTGAGGACAATGTAAGAACTAAATGTGGGGGTATGACTAGAAGCATGACTTTTTTTGGTTATTGAAGTGTTTGTGCACAAATGACTCATGATTGTCGATTGTTCTCAAATCAGTAAAAAAAGTTTTCATATAGAATAGTTTGGATTTGTTTGCATTTTGTGATTGTTTGCATTCATTTAGGTCGATCACCTCAAAGTCTTTGGCAAGAGAACTAACTAAATATGACTAGGTAGAAATTCTAATCTAACTTGTTTTCAAAATAACATGTTCTTCATGAAATAAATTTTGTTTTTTAGAATAAACACCATTTCAAGTGCTAACTAAACTTACTTACCTTAAGCAAGTAAGTACTTTCATTTTATAGGTTCTTTAAAATGAACTTTACATGTGACTAAATGGATAAACTAAAAAGCCGGTGAGGTAGCCTTTATAGACTGACACATTTGCATCAGTCTCTTGAGTATATATATTGTACTCTTCCATGGGATGTCTCTCTTGACCTTGCCTTGGTACTCTTCGAGACTACACATATGGTTCACATAATAACATGAAAATAATAAGGCATTTGTTTGTTTTAACCTACATAGGTAATGGCCACCTAATGCTTTATTTTATCCTTTTGTTACCCCATTTGAGCCTAATTACCTATTTCTTCTAATTTTAGCCACATTACAAGCTTAATCCTAACTTTTATGCCCTATCTTTGCCTTGAACTATGGAACATGAAGTTTTAACGTAAGTGGTTAGAAAAGGAGTAAGGGGTATATGTGTTTAAAGTCATGGTGCTCTTAGTAGTGCGAATGAATTGTTGTGATTTATCATTTGTGTTGTCATTGTAGTCATATGCTTTATTTTACATTTATCTTCATTGTACTTTATAATTTCCAAAAGAAAACAAAAGAACAAAAAACAAAAAATATATAAAAATGTGTGAATTTCAAGTCTGTTTGCTCCTGTAAATCTGTTTCATATGTGTCATTTATTGTATTTGTTCACACAATGTGTGTTCATTCACTTCATTTCGGTGAAGAAGAGGTTTGGATATGCTTGAGAGTTAAGTCAAAGAAAGGAAATTGATATTATTTGATGGTGGATGGTTTTTCATGTGAATTTGAGGTGTATGGAAGGAGGTCATTGCTTTACAATAATTATGAGATGAAGATGCATGGTTGATGTTTTCTCTCACTTTTCAGAGTTTCTTTATACTCCATATGTTCTTGGCATTTTAGTCCACATTTCTAAATATTTTCCGACCATTACCTTAAGCCTCATTACAACTCTCTAAAGTCCTTTAAGTTGTGTTGTGTGTTGTCGCATATCTAGTAGTGGAGAATTGAGTTGATATGCAAGCTAGTAGATGAGTTTCTTATTGGGATTGAGCTTTTGAGTGAAACATATAACCCAAAACACTATGAGTGTTGAGTGCATAAAAACATATCCTTGTGGGGGTCTATCCATTGAAATCACTTCATTCTAATGCTAATTAACCGCTTATAATAAGTAAAGGAACCTTGCCTATATGTTAAGAATCTCAATGGTTTGGTTAGTTCTTGTGGATGGTGTGATGTCTCCTAACTCAAGTGTTTTCATTGTTGTTTTAACTCACATAAAATTTGGTTTAATTTCTACTTGGTTCTTTTGGTCTAGTTGTCTTGTCAATGAATTTAAGGTGGAGTCATGCATCTAGTTTAAGTGTTTTGTTAAGCATGTTGGTTTCTTCTCCTGTTTAGTCGTGTGTTTTATTGATCAAGGACCAAAAGTTAAGTGCAGGGGAATTTGATAAGTGTAAAATATTATATCTTTTATCCTCCAAAACTTAACCCTTTTATTTATTTTTATTACATATTTGGGCATAATTATTCATATTTTATTATTTAAGTCCTAAATTATTTCTTCTAAATTTTCCTGTAAAAATTAGCTAATTTGAATGTTTTTATTGTAGGTTAATGTACTGATACAATTAGAGAAGGCATCAAAACGACAACGCAAGTAGCAGTAGACATCAGTCACCAGTTCAGAAATAGCAAAACATTGATGCAAGTAGAAATAAAAAGCAGAAAAGCAAGGGTCCAACATGGGAGATAAAATACACAGCAGAAAAGGCAATAGTCCAAACCAGAGAAAACTGAAACGGTAACATAGCAGCAAGTCAAGCAGCTGGAATGAGATGACAATCAAAATGAAGCAAAACAACAGTGCAGTGGGAAAAAAAGAAGACCACTTCGATAGTTAAATGGGAAGCAGACCAACAACGCTAGTAGCTGGACAAGAGAGCATTAAAACGACATTGAATATAGAAGACAATCAAAATGAAATAAGCAAAGCAGAAGAAGAAAAGGACAGTAGCAAAGGAGAGTAGAAGCACAAGGGTCTAGTCCAAGAGATAAAACGCACACCAATCAACGCCAACACCACACAACAATCTAAATAGCACACAGAAACGACAATGCAAAAGAGCGGAAACAACTAGGATAGAAATGCACAACAGTTGGGAGGCGAAGAAGCAGCAGTGCAACCTAGTAGATCAAGAGAAGAATAAAATAACAGAGCATAGAAGAGGAAAAGCATAAACAAAAAAAAAACACACAGCCGTTGTGAGAAGCAGTAAAAAGTTGGCAACTGGAATATGAAGCGAATGAAACAACAACATTTTGTCTTCAAAATGGAAGATTTAAAAGGAAGCTTATTAAAGAGCCATAAAAGTGCAACTTTTAAGGTGTCTCGGTAGCCATCAAAAAGAAAGGGCATACGTGGAAATAAGGATTGAGCATATAACTTGTAATTAAGAGTAAAATACAACTTGAGAGTTATTAGTAAGAAGGCTCGTGCAAGGAGGTGTTTGGGTGGTACGAGAGATACAAAAGCATCGGAATTGAGCCAGGTCAAGACCTTTGGAGGAGGATTTCATGTTTCAAGCTGGTCAAAGTGATCATCAATCTATACAATATGGGTTATTAATCAAATGAGTCTCTCTCACTGTTGCTCTCTTTATATCTTGTTCTTTAAATTTTAATTTGCTTAAAAGTTTTTAGAATTTCAATTTAATTCTTAGTTTGGATAATTTGAGACAACCATTTCAGTATTTTTGCGATACTTGAACCAATTTATTTACGATTCATGTTCTTATAAAATTGAGAGATGACTTGATATATTTGAATGTGAATTGATTGCTATAGCTTTCTCTTTAGTACGTAATTGCTATTGAGTTTAGCTAGTTGAATAGTAACTATTACATTATTAGTCATTCAAAGGGCTAAGGTTTAATTAGAGTGTCATATGATCTAGGAATTTTGTTAGCTGGTTGGTTGAAATTCTTGGAGTTAATGATATCTTCTTGGAAAGAAATGTTAGACCCCGATCTTTGTGTGAAATTTTGAAATATTAAATGAAATTAAATGAGTATTTTTATATATGTATTGTGTTATATATATAATTATGCTTTAAGGAAATTGATGAGAAAAGAATTGTTTGATTTGATAAATTTGGGTTTTGAATAGATTTGTATGAGTTATGAAAGTTAAAGTGAATGAGTTGATTGAAATGGAGTTGAAAAGCATG
>JANIJH010000225.1:24197546-24214076 GCA_024520975.1 Erythroxylum areolatum | reverse complement strand
ATTCCTTCTACTTTTTGTAACACCAATTATGAGTCTCCCTTGATTAGAATTTCTCTAGCTCTATGGTCAACTAAAATTTCTAGTATAACCAATAAACCTTCATATTCTACTTGATTATTGGTACATGGGAAATCCATTTTAAGGGAAAGGAGAGTTTTGTTTCCATTTGGCACAATTATGATAATTCCAACACCGATAGACTTCTAGGTTCTAGACCCATCAAATTTTAATTCCTATAGTTTCTTCCCACAGTTAAGAATCAAATGTTTCTCATCCTCTTGTATGTTAATTGAATGATGGCTAGCTAGAAAGTCAACTAATGCCTCACCTTTTATAGACTAGTGTAGGTAATAAACCAAGTTAAAGTCTATAAGAGTCATAAGCCATTTTCCTATATTTCTTGAGAGGATCAACTTATTCAACATTTTGTAACAAGTATTACCTTAACTTTGAAATAGGAAAATACATCTCCATATTGCAATAGGTTAGCATTAATTTTATATTGGCTTAAGAATCCTAGTCATACCATAAATAGCTTGTTCATGATCAACTTCCCTATTTTGGTCCAGAAGGTATCCAATAGATTCTTTTACCTTAAAGATATACAACTTTAATGTAATTCCTTTTCTAAGGGGCACCAACACTAGTGGTTTCATTAAATATTCCTTGATATTATTGAAAGCCACTTGGTGTCTCTTCTTTTAGAAAAATTCCTCTGAATTCTTTAACTTTGTCAAGTATGAGAATTATTTTATTTTTCCTGTCAAATTAGCAATGAATCTTCTCACGTAGTTTACTTGACCCAAAAATCTCTAAAGTTCCTTCTTATTTTGAGGTGTTTTTGCTTCAAGAATGACTTTCACTTTATTCTTATCTAATTCAATTCCTCTGTTATGAACCAGAGATTCCAATAAGTTCCTTACTCTTACTCTAAAAACACACTTCAAAGGATTCAACTTCAATTTATGCATTCTCATCCCATGAAAAGCTTCTCATAAATTTTAGGTATGATCTATACTTTATTTTGACTTCACAATGTTATCATCTATGTAAACTTCTAGCATACAACCTCTTAAGTCATGAAAAATGGCATTCATGGCTCTTTGGTAATGACACCTGTATTCTTTAGACTGAAAGGTACTATAACCCACTCAAATGTCTCATTTTAGAAATAACATTTTCCATTATAAAAATCTGGTTATAACCCCCAAAAAAACCATGAAGGAATAGAGAATGTCAAATTGTCGCATCTATTAAAGAATCTACAACTAGCATCATATAATTATCCTTAGGAGTGGTGACATGTGCGTAATTGATTGTTTTATTATTTCATAACACTTAGTGATTAATAACATAAAATTGCTTAAGATACTCACTTTAGTTCATATGTAGCTTTAGGCATAATTCAGAAGTGATGGAGCTAAAGTGAGTCAAAAGCATGATATTTAGGTCATTTTTCAAAGATTAATTTTCACTTGTTTTCTTGAAATAAGAAGAAGAAAATTAAAAGACAAGAGGAACAAAATGAAAAGAATGTGAGCCGCTTGAATATGCATGGAATTTTACATGCAATTTATGTTAATTTAATGGCCATGCAATAAGTTAATTAATGGAAAATGTATAAACCAACATCCATGGAGCTAACATGCAGCAGGTGGAAGCACGAAACGTGCATGTGGTGGAAATAAATGGACCAAGATATATACACATTATGAAGAAAATGCAACAATCTATTAGCTAAACAACAATGTGAATTAAGTGGTGAGCATATCAGCATAAAACACAGTGCATCAAGAGGTAGTGTCAGGTTTTTAATTAAAGAAGCGTGAATAAGAAGAAATAAAACAGTAGCATGGGAAAGAGAAAGGAAATAGGAAGGAGCAAGGAATGATGACATAGCAACTGACGCACCAACAAGACCAAAACACACTACAGGGACTAAAAACAACGCAAAGGACCAAACGACAACATTATAGCTAAGGGTTTTATATGAATTAAAAAGAGACAAGTAGAGTGAGTCTTCGTTTTAAAGTAGTAGAGGTGAATAGTAAGATGGACTAAATATTAATTCATCAAATCAAGAGACAATAGTGAGTGTAGAAAGAGGGAGGCGCTGCTAGGGGGCTTCTGTTGGGGTATTTCAATGGGGCTGAAGCATTTTCTTGGGAGAGACCCATAAAGGGCTACACATCTCGAAGCCAGTTTGGAGGTGACATCAACACCGACAACTCGGGTTAAGTGTTTTTCCTTATTTTTAGTTGTTTCTTTCTCTCATTGGAAATTGATTATGTTATCATATGTTAATTGATTTAGGTTATGTGTATGGATAGTCGTACTCTCATTATTGTTCAGTTATTTGTGTATGAACCCATTGGGTATTGTGAAAAGATGATTTTAATGTATTCATTGAATCATTTATTTACAAACCCATTGCTAGAATTTCAATATAATTCATAATTGTTATATTGAAATTGATGTGTAGCAACTAATGACTCATAATCATTAGGGATAAAATGACCTAGGTTAAATGACATATCGTGTGTGGTTGTTTCCTTGATTAATCGATTTTTCTAATTTGTACTGCCTAATTAAATATAGAGATCGTATCCTAGGTTATTCGGTCGTTAGGATTAACTAACAATCGTATATTGATTATATACTACCTAAGGGAAAACTTTGGTTAATTATTAACTTACGATTAATAATTGCTAGGAGAGATATGAGAACAACAAATCAATGAAATATGTTAAATTAGGGTGTAAGTCGTGATTGAACCAAAGAATCGGATCCCTACCAAATTCCTCACTTTTATCATTTTTTACATGTTTTCTTTACATTGCTTTCGTTAGTTATTTTAGCTTTATTTTATTTTTTATTTCCAAAAACCCCCCCCAAAACCTAATCACTGATTAATTTTATTTCAACAACTTTACACACATTCTCTGTAGGATCGACCTAGACTCACCACTGTTATAGTAGTAGTCTGGTTTTTATTTTGACTATTGTTATAACACGCTGTCAATTTTGGCGTTGTTGTTAAAGAATGTAGTGTTTTAGTCTTCATTTGTGATTTTAATTGGTGTTTTATACATAGTTATTTTTAATTAGTTTCTTTTCATTTATTTCTTGATCTTTTTACTTTTTATTTGATATTTTTGTGAAAAAACGACATGGATAGAAGTAATTTCTTTTATAACTCTTATTCACAATCCTATAGCCAAGGTTGGACTGATCAACCTAACTTTAGTTATAGATGGGATAGCCATCAGAATTATTTCTATGATAGTTTGCAGGACATAGAAATTCCCGTGTGGACCAGAAGCTTCTTGTTAAAACTCAGGTACATCTCTGGAAGACTTGATGAATGTTATGATTGCTAACAATCTTCAATTTCAACAGGGTATGCAGCAACTTCAAGAGAGTATGCAAGAACTTCAACAGGATGCCCATCATTTCCAGCAAGAAATGAGGCATATAACATCTAGAAACTAGAACTTGTTAAGCTAAATGGATGAAATGGCAGCGAGGATCGAACACCTAGAATCACAAATGGAAGAGGAGCAATCATATCAACTCGAGGTATACCCAATAGACGTTAGTGCAGAAACCTTATAGAGTGATGAGGAGCTTAAGAATTTTCAAGTAAATCCTCAACAAATTGCTTGTGTCAAAGAAGTTGTGGAGGAGCTCGAGGCAGAAAAGGCTATATCTTTTATTTCAGAGGTAAATATTTATTTTTATTTTGTTGTTGAGAATAACTCTTTAATTTTACCTAGCAGATTAGAGGAATTAAATGAGGAGGAAAAAGGTAAAGAGACATTTGAGATTTTTCAAAAAAGCATGGACTTAGTAGATCAAAAGTATATAGATAGGGAGGATGCTAAATAGGACTAATGATCAACTAAGACCCTATTCGAGACAACCTCGCATGGAAGTGGTGCTAACTGTAATACCTAAAGATCACAATTTTATCACATGAGGAGAAGAAGGGTTCGAGCCAGCAACTCTAAACAAAGGCGCTTCTTAGGAGGCAACTCAAGGTAAGTAAATTTCTTTTCCTTTATTTTTTCACATTAGGTTTTTTTATCCATGTGTGTTTTTTATTTTTTTTATTTATTTTAAGTTTTCAATCAAAATGAGAGAAAGAATAAAACAAATGAAACAAACATTTTCTCATTTTATATTGCTCCTAAGACTATATCTTCATGATTAGAGTGTGAATTGACCAGAGAGTTTCATGACAACTTTAGCGTGTATTTTTACTCTTGTGATTGGTTGATATGCATTATCTTTAAAAGAGTAGTGACTAGTGGTAAACAAAGCCGTTGAGATTTTAAGCCTTATTAGACCAATACATCCATATCAGTCTTAATGTCTTTTTATAATATGTTACCTTCATGACATATACATCCTGATTTTGCCTTAAATTTCCATTCGAGACCACATTTTTATCATATGCATTAACATGGCTATGATTAGGCATTCTTTGCTTTTTCGAGCTACATTACCCAAATAGCTTACCCCATTAACATTATTTTTCCCTTGTTAATCCCCCTTTAACCCTTATTAGCCTTTCTTTTTGTATCAACCACATTACATGCTTTATACTTAACTAAATGTCCTACAAGTCATAAAGCTAGTGGAACATTTGTGATTGTTGAATCTGTAGATGTACAAAATTCTAAGTGTGGGGTTGTATATATGTGTGGATTGGCTATAATGATTGGAATGCTATTTTATGTCTTATCATTTAAATTCCCATATTGATGTAGTTTACTTTAATTTTTATAAGAGAAAAGAAAAGAAAGGAAAAGAAAGAAAGAAAAGAGAAAAGCAAAACAAAAAAATAAAAAGAAAAAATGTTTAAGGTATCAAGGAGGAATTGCAAATGTGTTGAAAACTTGTTTATGATTAAAACATCCTCCTAAAGTTGTAATGAATGTGCTATTGCAGTATGTTGAATATGAGTTAGATATTGGCTTGGAAGGTTAACTCTTTTGTGGTTTCAATATATTGTCATCAATTGTATAAGTGATTCCTTCAGATTAGTATATGCTTCATATGGTTTGTGTGTGAGAGCTGAATTGGATTGTGAAATATAAATGTTGCATTCGTCATAACTAACAGTACCTAGTTTTTGATGAGTGTTAACTTGTGCACTTGATGTCACATTGAGTTTTGCTTTGTTTCAATAGCTTTAATGGCTTTTATGCTACTGAACCCAAATACATCTCACCTTACCTTTTCCCACATTACAACCTTGAAAAGTCTTTTTATCCATGATTTTATATGTGAACATTAGTGGTGAAAAAATGAAATGATATGCAAAATTGTGGAATGGCATCATCATGAATGGTATTGAGTGTACCTATAGATTTATTTTATTTAAACACATTTTTTGAGTCTACCATTAGATTACTCAGTTTTTGAAGATGATGAATGTTGATTGATTATAAGTAAAAGCTTGGAATGATAAGTTCTTGATATGATTTTTGAAAGTCATTCATCTTTGTTATAATTATATATTCTTGGAAAATATGGGAAATGAGTAATTGTTCTTTTTGGGTCTATGAGTTTAATTTCCCAAGGATGACCAAAAGCTAAGCGTAGCGGAAATTGACATGTGCTTAATTAATTGTTTTATTATTTCATAATGCTTAGTGATTAATGACATAAAAATACTTAAGATACTCGTTTTAGTTCATATGTGATTTTAGGCACAATTTGGAAGTGTTGGAGCTAAAGTGAGTCCAAAGCATGATAATTGGGTCATTTTTCAAAGATTAATTTTCACTTGTTTTCTTGGAGCAAGAAGAAGAAAATTAAAAGACAAGAAAAATGAAAGCACAAAATGCAAAGAATGTGAGTTGCATGATTATGCATAGAATTTTACATGCAATTTACATTAATTTAATGGCCATTAAATAAGTTAATTAATGGACAATGTATAAGGCAACGTCCATGGAGCCAAGGTGCAACAAGTGGAAGTATGAAACGTGCATGTGGTGGAAATAAATGGACCAAAATGCATGCACAAAATGAAGAAAATGCAGCAGTCCATTAGCTAAACAACAATGTTAATTAAGTGGTGAGCATGTCAACATAAAACACAGTGCATCAAGAGGTAGCGTCAGGTTTTTAATTAAAAAAGTGTGAATAAGAAGAAATAGAACAATAGTGTGGGAAGGAGCAAGGAATGACGACGCAGCAGCTGACGCACCAACAAGACCAAAACTCACCACAAGGTCGAGAAACAATGCAAAAGACCAAACGACAACATTGAACAGCTATGGGTTTTGTGTGAATTAAAAAGAGACAAGTAGCATGAGTCTTCGTTTTAAAGTAGCAAAGGTGAAAAGTAAGATGGACCAGATATTAATTTGTCAAATCAAAAGAGAACAGTAGTGAAAAGAGGACAGTGAGCGCAAAAAGGGGGAGGCGCTGTTAAGGGGCTTCGGTTGGGGTATTTCAATGGGGCTGAAGCATTTTCTTAGGAGAGAACCATGAAGGGCTATACATATTGATGTCAGTTTTGAGGTGACATCGACGTTGACGACTCAAGTTAAGTGTTTTTCTATATTTTATTTGTTTCTTTCTCTCATTAGAAATTGATTGTGTTATCCTATGTTAACTGATTTGGGTTTTGTGTATAGATAATCGTACTCTTGTTATTGTTCAGTTATTTATGTATGAACTCATTGGGTATTGTGAAAAGATGATGTTAATGCATTCACTGAATCATTTATTTGAAAACTCATTACTAGAATTTCAATATAATTTGTAATTGTTATGTTGAAATTTATATGTAGCGACTAATGATTCGTAATCATTAGAGATAACATGACCTAGGTTAATGACACGTCGTGTGTAGTTGTTACCTTGATTAATTGGTTTTCCTAATTCATAATATTACTAGCTAATTAAATCTAGTAATTGTATCCTATACTATTCAGTGGCTAGGTTTAATTAACTATCGTATCTTGATTAAACATTACCTAAGGGAAAAATTGGATTAACTATTAACTCATAATTAATAGTTGCTAGGAGAGGCTTGGGAACAACAAATCAATGAAATTTGTTTAATTAGGGTGTAGGTCGAGATTGAATCAAAGAACCAGATCCCTACCGAATTTCCCACTTTTATCTTTTTATACATGTTTTCTTTACATTGCTTTTATTAATTATTTTAGCTTTTTTATTTTCTTGTTTCCAAAAACACCTTAATCTTAAGCACCCATTAATTTCATTTCAACAACTTATATACACACTTTCTATAAGATCGACCTAGACTCACCACTGTTATAGTAGTAGTCTAGTTTTTATTTTGATTAACGTTACGACACATTTTTAAGGGGCTGCATTTAAATCCTTAAAGACTTCACAAATTCTTTTTTTTTCATTTTTTCTTAATTACATGGGCTACATTCACCAACCACTCACTATACCTAGCGAGTCTAATAAAACCAGCTTTATATGGTTTCTTAATCTCTTGTTTAACCTTCAACTTATCTTCTTTTAACTATCGTCTAGGAGGTTAATGATAAGGGTGGAATTCTGATTTTATCCTAAGTCTTTTTTCTACCAAAGTTATACTTATTCGTAGCATCTCAATGTAATCCTAGGCAAAACAGTCCTAAATTTTGATTTTATCATAAGTCTTTTTCCTACCAAAGTTATACTTAATCGTAGCATCGCAATATAGTCCTAGGCAAAACAATCTTTGAATTCTTTTACGAGATCTGCTAGTTTGAACTTTGTCTTTGAATCTAGATCTTTGTTAATAAAGACTCTATGGATTACCCTCGAATCACTCAAATTTTCTTTTGCTAATGTTTCCTAATTCTGACCTTCACAATCATTAAACTTCTTTAGATTAAATTTTATTTGTTACACACCATCATTAATCATTTGTGATCTTTCATCTTCTTTAAAAACTAGTTATGCATTTTCACATCCATTCAATTCTTCTAAATTCTTAGCTATTTGCTACATTTTTTATATTTGATTCTTGTGGCTGTAGCTACCACCTATTCTTTTTGTGAGAATTCACTCATTAGATTCCTTTATAATAGGAACCTTCATCGACCTAGGAATTGGCACAATGGTGATTATTCTTACAAAGTTTTCAACCTTTATTTTCATCTTCTTCTTTTTTTGTCTTTCCTTTTGTTAGTAAGACTTCTAAATTTGCATCGTCTTTAAATGATCCTAGTAAAAATTTGCCTCTATCGCATCAACTTTAGTAAGAAATAGTTATGAATCAGCACAAATGATTTCTACCTTATCTCCTTTCGATAATTAGAATGGATCCAATCTCGTCCTATTAAGACTTGGTAACTGGCATGGATGTCAACAACAAAGAATGAAGCCAATGAAGACTTTCTTCCCACTGTAATATTTACAGGGAGAATTTCTCATGCTTTAGTAGTTTCACCATTGAATGTAGCAATGTATACTTTGGTCGGGGTCAAATAAGCATCATCTTTTCCTAAAGCTATGATCATTTTAGTCTGTTTAATGTTTATTGTCGACCCATTATCTACCAAAACTCTTAAAGTTGGTCTTCCGTTAAGATGGCCCTTAATATATAAAAGCCTTATATGTTATGTCATAACTTCAACTAGTTTTTCTAAAACCATCTTCTTAGGAATTCCTATCCTTTTGCTAGTATTGACACCTTATATTCACCTTTCTTAGGGAGAAATTTTGCCCTTTTTGCACTAGATTTACCAAATGATTTTGGAAGCTTTAAGAATGAACTAGTATATGGAACTCGAATTGGAATGTCCTTAATCGTAATGAACTTATCGGAATCTTCTTATTGGCTCTTAGATTGAGTTGACTTCCTATGACATCTAAGAACCACTTACGTGTTATCTCGCTTTTGTTTGATGGCTTCTACCTTTCCCCTTTTGTTGTTATGGTCCATAATACTTTCTTTAGAGAAAATAGTTTCTTATGAACTAATTTTCTCAAAATTGGCTTCTCTATTACTGCTAGTTTGTTTTTCTCAACCTTGGTAATGGATATTTTTCGACGAAGCCGTCTTTTTTTATTTTAGGTTAAAGGTGTCATACTACATATTCTTAAGATGTCTTACTAGCTATCCATATCGAGATGGTGGCGCCTGTGGTGATACCACGAGTTTAGTTTACCTACACTAATATCAAGGAATTCAATGTTCATTTCTTTACTTGTAAACTTGAGTGAATTCTACTTGATGATTTCTTCCTGAGATCTTTACCTTTTTTTGGATCCTAGGAATTCTCTGGCCCTAATACCTAAAGTTGGTATTATACTTAGGAACAAAAACATCTGTTCTTAAATTTGATGCTGAGGTCAATTGATTTTTATCAAAATTTCAACTTCTTTTTAACATCTAACAAAAGGTGTAAATCAAATTTAGTGGAGTTAACAACTGCCACCAATAGGAACAAATCTTCATTTATCAGATATTTTGATCATCTTCAACAAACATCATAATTACATTATTAATATAATCTTGGATCACGTTCTTAAAACTCCAACATAAGTTTGTTGAGTGGTTTTAAGTGTTATGATACTTACAATAGTCTCTGCCTCTAATTTCCTCTTTCATAGGAATTCTATGCTTCAAGAGAAATGTGATAAACTTTTCTTGCAATAAATAATCAAAAAAGTCCTTCACTTTGGTAACGTTAAAAGTATAACGAACTTTGGTTAATAGAGTTGGCATTTTCTTTTTAACTTCCTAGGATTTACATTTTAAGGAGGGTCAAACGCAAGTTCCAAGCATAGTGACCTCAACTACTACAAAATCATAAGAATTTGACTCATCATTATAAATGCCTAAAGAATTCTTCTGATAGTGACCTTATTCTCTAAGGAGATATTTATATTTGGAGACTTTCTTTGCCAACTTATAGAAGTAACAAAATTCCATGCCTTAAAATTTCTTTTGCAATCAATATCCAACCCCTTTTGAGCTAACATCACGTATTTAGTTTCTAGAAGTGCAATCTAGCATCGCCTTCTTATTTTCTTAAAGCGAGTGATAAACATGTTAGGATTTGCCACTCTTTTAAGTTACTCTCTCTACTATGCTAACTTTGGGTTAAGTTTTAACAAATTGAGTATGAAACAATCTTCTCATCTTAGTCTAGGAAAAAAACATAATTCTTGGGTAACAAAGTATATTGTGAAAAATTGATCCCTGTTAAAGAATTTAAGAACAACCTAAGCTCAAAGTAGTTGAAATCTTTGTAATTTGCTAATTCTTCAACTTGTATAGTAAATATAACGATGTGCTTAATAGTGGAATAATTATCTTCGCCAGAAAATAAGTTGAATTTGGGAAATTTGTAGCCATAAGGATAAGGATTCTCTTAATTAATATGTTTTGGATAAGACTTGTGAAATTTTGCATAACTAAGTTGTCTTAAATCAAGCTTATACAATTCTTGAACCACTTCTCTGACGGCTTCTGCATCAACTTATAATCTTATTTATGGTGGGTGAATAATGGGATTATGGTTCACTACTGAAAAGTTGCCTTCTAGAACATATTGTAATCCATTTGCTTTAGTCTCCCCACCAAATCCTTGTCTGCCTAAAATTTGGGGTTGACTATATGTCAGCCATTACCTAGATTAATGTAAGGAAGTACCATAGGAACTTTTTTCTCTCTTATACAAAGGAACATATCTCTCGTCTACAAAAGAAGATATTGGGAGACAAATACATTCTTCAACTTCCATTATACTAGGAATAAGATGTCCTCTGAATCTTTCAGATATTTTCTTTACAATAACGGGTGAATTCTACCTAGCAAATTATATCAAAGGGGTAAATAATTTGTAAACATTCTCTGTTAAGGTTTCGATTGTGTCAGTTGTAGAGGTCACATTTAACTTCAACTCTAGAATTTCATTTATGCAAATAACTTCATTCCGTTGCAACAATTTTGGTTTCTCACGTGGAGGGAAGTTTAGTAAAAGTGAGGCTACTTTTTCAAAGATTTTCTACCATTTGTGATACACAGCCTTCATTCCATACAATTGTAGAAACTTCTTCCTCCAAGGCTGAAGATAAAGCGATTTCTTTTCTATTTCGTGTTTTTGGCATTAGCATCCTACCTGACGTGCTGAATTATTTGGTGTAAACTTGGAATGCGAGCATTTAGGGAGAAATTCTCCTAGAATTTGTACCTTACTTAGTATCATCGATATAAATAAGCTTTAAAAAACTTAGAAAATATAAAATTCTAAGCTACCAATATGCTAAGATATGTTGAAATGAAATATAAAATGAAGAAGTAATTGGTTGTTGCAAAAAGGGAATTACAAACTACAAAAGGGAATTCAATATATAAAAGAACAATTTGCAATGTAGAAAAAGCTAGAAAAAAAAACAAAACATGTTTGAAATTTAGAAGTACTTTTTCTATAATATTAATATTATAACCAACAGAATTCCATTTGTCAAATTTGTCGAATTGTATTGATCTGAAGATTATGTATTGTGTAGATCATATCTTGTCCTCATAATGCTGGTAAATTTATAGTCTTCTCAACTTCAAGCAATTTTATGCTAAAACCTTCTACTTTCCTATATCTTAGCTAACAGCATGCCCACTTCTATGTTCTAAAATTTTGCCTCCTATAATTCATTAATTTTTAGCCTATTTAGTCATATTTTTGTTAACTATCTTCTATCATTATCTCAACTTTGCTCCAGTATCTAACTTCTAATTCATTTTTCTATATTTCAATTAACTACGTTCTTACACTATTTTTCTTTAAAGTAAATGTCAATTTTGTTAGTTTGCAAATTTTGAATTTTGAACAACTCTATTGATCCATACGCATAAATTATTTGGCCAATAAATATTAAGATTTCTAAATTTGGGCCCTTTCACTTTTGGGCCCAATGGATTAAATTTACGTTAGAATATTAACCCATAAATCTTCTCTACTATCTTTTTAAACTTTTAATGCGTGTTTCCGGCACTAAATTATACTCCACACCACCATCACGATAGATTATAGCTTTACAAATTTGCTAGGTTTGAGTACATGATTAGTTGAATTATTGATGATAGTTTTGGTCGATGGACCTCCGGAATTAGACCACTTGGTCATTTTCACTATTTTATTATTCGTTTCTTTTCAGTTTCCTGTCAGCCTTCTGAGGTTCTGAACTTTTCACAGGTGTGAACATGGCCCAAATGATCGCATCGTGTATTTGGGGAAAAACAACCCACTCTTTATTAACCTTATACACAGGTTCAATGGTGTCACTTCTAAGGCCGTTGGGAATGAAATTACAATTTTGATTATTTAATTTTTTCTTATTTGATTATTGTAAAAAATGTATGATACAGAATGATAGAACTTAAATAAATTTTATATTGTTAATAAATAAACAATCGCAGAGAAAGCTAAAAATGCAAACGCAAGCAATTTCAAGCACACCCCACCAGACGCAATTTCGGAGGAGTCGTTCTCCCTGACGTCGACATGATCAAGACTGCCCAGCATCATCTGGAAATGAACCTGTAGCTAGTGCTAACATAAGTTTATTTCTTTTGTTTGGTGGCTACAAAGTGTTATTTATTTGAAAGACACTAAATCATTTTAATAATAAGATATTATTATATAATTTAATTTATCTAAGAATTTAAGATCATTTTGTTTACTTAAACAATGTATATATCATTTTGTTTTCTTAAACAATACATTATTTTGATTTATTCTTATCATAATACTATTATTAATATCTCATATTACTCTATAAATTAATGATCTTTCAACAATTATATTTTATATCGTTGATGTTCTATCAAATAAAAGAAATTTTTATAGTTCTTTAACTTTATTCTTATGATTTTAAAAATTAATAATTTATTGAATCATTAAAAATAATTTTAAAGAAAAATATTTTAAATAATGGTTAGTTATTCATAAAATAAAATTATTTTTATTAATTTTATAAAATAAATTATATAATAACCAAAAAATGAGAAAAAAAAATTATTACCATTTCTAGCATTTAATATCAAATATATTTGAATTTTATTTCTAAACTATATGCCAAATAAGTATATTTTATTTTCATTTTTCATTTTTTATTATGATTCCTTACTACCAATCTTTAAGGGAGGCTTAAGAGTTGACACTAAATTCCAATTTTTTTATTAAAGGGAAACAAAATAAACAGGTTACAAAACAAGTCTGGGGAAACATATTCCCGACATATTCTCTAATAGGATATGTTGGCACCCGATAGGTGTAGTATCAAAATATGTGACACCAATGTCAACATGTTCTGCCTAGGTGGCAAGTCATTCAGCGCATCTGTTACTCTCTTAGCATACATGTCATTGAGCAACAGACCAGCTCCGGGTGAACAGTTCGTAGATACCCGTTACCATGGGGTTGAGCGCCTGGGAATGGGTGTCCGAGGAAGAGATGATCTTGTGCACCGCAAGCAAGTCCATTTCCAGTTCTATTCGGCAGAAGCCCAGGCTCCAGGTAAGCGAGAGTCTTGTAAAAACTCCCCAGAGTTCTGTAGACAACGCAGCGCACCATCCTAGGTTTTGTGTGAAGCTTCCGAGCCAATTGCTTTCACTATCTCGTATGAGGCCACCTGCTATAGCTGAGAATTGGGCGCGATTGCAAGCACCATTTGTGCTTAGTTTTACCCATCCAGGTGGCGGTTTACTCCAACTGTTGAGTTTTCTTGGTAGGGACGGAACCCAGTATCGACCCAGTGTTGCCACTCAATAGACTTGTGTATCTAATCTACGTAAGACAAAATGGAGAAAATGGGTGTGGATGGCCAAATAAAATGATCATCAAAAAGGGACTTATTTCTCCATGTCCAGAGGAATCAACAAGTCGTGCCAAACATAATCGCCCAATCATGGCCTAGAACTCGCTGATGCTGTTGGAGGTTTGTAAGAATCCAGTCTCTAATTAGCAGAGAGAAGAAGGCAGAAGCAGCGAGGTCCGTCAGAAAGGCGTCCCACACTTGACGAGCTTTGGTACAGTCCCTTACAACATATAGAGACGATTCTTCAAGGGTGCACTGGTGACAGGTGCTATCAGAAGTGAGTTGTTTTTGGACTCGTTGTTGGTTACTAAGTAATCGATCTTTGGCTAGTAACCATAAGAACGAACGAATTCGCTGTGGTCCCGGCCACTGCCAAATTGCCCGCCAGACCCATGAGTTAAATCGTCTTCATGTCCCATAAGCATGGAGTAAGTGGATGCAATGGTGAAGATACCGTTGTCGAAAGCTCCCCAAATCAACTTATCCTTACCCAGATCCTGATTAGGTGGAAACATGTCAGCGATTGATCAGCAAATCGGCGTTGGGAGACATGGTTGGAAGGCTGCCCAATCCCAATTGCCAGTGGAATCCACTAATTGGTGGACACTGAGTCTAAGAAGTGTCTCTGGGATAGGATGAGTAGTATGGGAAATGAGCAGACCTACTCCCGTGATCCAAGGGTCGAGCCAGAAGCGCGTCTTAGTGCCATCTCCAATCATCCATTTCATGCCTTGTGAAACGATGTGCCAGGTTGCCTTTATGATCCACCAAACCATTAAACCCCCTGTGGTTTCAAAAGAGGTGGGGAGGTGGTTGGTTCCAAATTTATATTTTCCAGAGAGCACTTGGACCCATAAAGCTTTGGGGTTGGCGATCAATGACCATCTAAGTTTTGCTAGGAAGGCATTGTTTGTTTCCCAAATTCTCCGAATGCCAAGACCCCCTAACTCCTTTGGTTTAAAAACTTCCTCCCAGTTGACTAAGTGGATCCTCTTTCTGTCGTGAGATGAGCCCTACAAAAATTGCCTCATGGCTTGTTCTAGTTCGTCACACAGACTGCGTGGCAATCAGATTGTCTGCATCGTGTAGTTCGGGATAGCTGTTAATACTGATTGAGCCAAGGTGATGGGGCCAGCGAAAGACAACACTTTGGAGGACCATCCTGATAAGCGTTGATGGACCCTATCAAGAATGTACTGATATGTTCTTTTGCTGACTCGTTGGTGCAGGAGATGAACGCCAAGGTAACGACCGAGGGCATTTGTCATGTGGAATCCTAACTCTCGGCTTAAGGAGTGACATGTCAAGGGAGTGATATTCTTAGAGAAGTGGCATCTTGATTTGGCAATGCTCACACGTTGTCCAAAAGACTCACAGAAAGAGTTCAGAAGATCCCGAATGACGTTCATTGGATCAACGGAAGCTTCGAAGAAAAGAATGAGATAGTCAACAAAGAATAAATGGGAGAGGGGCGGACCATTTTTGCTCAATTTGATCGACTGCCATCTTCTGTGTGACACCACTTGGATAATCGCATGACCAAAGCGTTCTATGCATAGGACAAAGACGTAGGGAGAAAGAGGGTCCCCCTGGCAAATACCTCTGGATGGAGTAAAGACATCACTTAGCTCACCATTCCAGTTCACTTGTAAGGAGACAGTTGATATGCATTTCATGATGAGAGTAATCAGTGAATCTAGAAGGCCAACATCTATCAAAATGTCTTGAATGAAGTCCCAAGCCAGACGGTCATACGCTTTCTCCAGGTCTACTTTAATAGCCATAATCCCCTTTCGACCAGTTTTTCTTTTCATAGAGTGGATGACTTCTTGGGTGATGATGATGTTGTCAGTAATAAGGCACCCAGGCACAAAATTGCACTGGGTGGGAGCTACTAGCGTTTCAAGGTATAGTTTAATCCTATTGGCTATAATCTTGGTGAGGGCTTTGTAGAGAACAGTGCAAAGTGCTATCGACCTGAATTGTGAAATTGAAGAGGGGGACGGAGTTTTAAGGATAAGGACCATAACGGTTCGATTGAGTTCTGACTCCCATACTTCGTGTCAAAAGATACACTAAAAAAAGAGTCAGGGAAGGTTCAATAGTGTCTCATTGGGATTGGTAGAATAGTGCGGTTAACCCATCAATTCTTAGGGCCTTATTTAGAGCCATGGAGAAGAATGTCGTGTTTATTTCGTCTGGGCTTAATTGACGAGTGACTTCAGCGGTCATTTAATGCAGGAGGGGATGGAAATGGCCATGTATATGCCAGGCTATAAGGGAGTGGCCTTCGGAACGGTATAAATCCTCTAGGTAGCTCTGCGCTAATCCTCTGAGAGCCGTAGTGTCAGTAATCACATTACCATTAACGTCAGTCAAATAGATGATCCTTGTTCGTCGACGTCTGGTTCGTGTGTGGTAATAGTATGTGTTCCTATCTCCCTGTCCTAGCCATTGGCTTCTTGAACGCTAGTGCTAGAATAACTCTTCTTGGTATAGGACTTTCTCTAATTCAGTCCACAGGTATTTCTAAGCTCTTGGAGGGAGTATGAATTGGTATCTTCCAAAGGTTGTTGGATGCCTGCGAGGCGAGCCATGAGATGCTTTTTACGATAAAAAATGTAACATCCCATCCCCGATGGGAAGGTTATATTGGTAAATTGAGACAGGCTAGTGGTTTGCATTGCATATTGTGATATGAGCATTCTTTTGACCTCT
>JANIJH010000225.1:24186346-24197446 GCA_024520975.1 Erythroxylum areolatum | reverse complement strand
AATTTTGATTGATCGAGTGCGTAGCATACCACCCTCGCGGGGCGCGGTCTCGGATATCACCATCGATATCGGGTTCGGGTCTTACGAAAGGGGGATGCTACAAAAAATGTTTCCAAAAACAGTGTCGTTCTACTGTTGGAGTTTGTCCGAAAGATTCTTGATCGCACCACTAAAGTCCGAGTTATTCGATTGCCAGTTCTCAGCTACCACTTGATCAAAGCAATTGTGGATTAGCTAGGCGATTTAAAATTGGAAGGGACGACTCAAAGGAGTGGGAGGGTCATTGGTTTGAAAAGTGATAAGGAGGGATCGGTGATCCAATTTCAAGAAAGGCAAATGGGTAACTCGGGTGTTAGGAAAGGTTGAGACCGAAGAAGTAAAACCGAAGGCACGATCTAATCTCACTCGAATTGGTCCTCTCTACCACGTGAATCTTAGACCGGAAAATCCAAGATCCTAGAGGTTACAGTGATTCATGCAGTGTCGAAATTGAGTATTAACAATGGGTTGTAGTTGGGAGCCTCCGCGTTTATCAACACTTTCCAATTTAGCATTGAAATCTCCTCCCAGTAGCCAAGGTGTGGTAGTGTGCCTGGTAAGATTCGACAGGTAATGCCAAAGGAATTTTTGTAACGCATAAGTAGGGCTCGCGTATATGGCAGTGAATTCAAACGTCGATTGATCCCACTGAATGCTGGCATGCACAAATTAACGGTGAGCAATTCGAATTCGGACTACGATATCATCTTTCCATAGCAGCCAGATACCTCCCGAATATCCCTCCGCTCTACCCAGAAAGAGTTATTGAAGCCTAGATTCCTAATAACTTTCATTGCACGATCACCACTAATACGTGGCTCGACCAAAACAATGTGTCGAGGTTTATGAAGGCGAATATAGTTCTTCATAATGGGCTTGAAGGTCCGACCTCCAGCCCCTTGACAATTCCATATAAATATCGTCATAAAAAAGGAAAGAAAACTAGGGAAACCAAACGCTAATCTTCAGTAGTGTTGACTACTTGCTTAGTCAACTCCTGACAATGTATTGGCATGTGTGCAAGTCCTGGTTCCTCCATCTGAGTGTCGGATTCATCAATAGAGACCACCTCGATCCTTGACTCGTTTGTTGGGTCAGGGGGTCGAGGGGGGGTTGATTCATGAATTTGTCTATGAGGTGTCGAGACTGTAGGGGCACTGGGATCGATGAGATCTTCGTCTCTAGCACTGCTGTCCAATTCTGTTGGGATGGGCATAGGAAAAGTCAGGTCCTGTAATACTAGTTTCGCATGCGAGGGAATGGAAAGTGCGACATGAGCTGGACTGGGCCTAGGAAAACCGTGACCCTTGGGCCTCGACTACTGTAGCTGTGGAGTATGGCTTGGAAGGCTCGCAAGCTACGTGGGCATGGCCTAGCTCAATGCATAGGCCTGTTGTGACTAAGACGACGTTGTGGCCTTAAGGTGATTTTTAATTCCAAGTGTAGGTTGCCTCATCCCCCGCTGCTGACCTTCGTCTCTAGGAGACGATGTAATTAGGGATTTATGCATTCTATGGTTAGGATCCGACGAGTCTTGGGAAGCGTTGTGGTTGCGAGCGTCGACCGTTGGGGAGATATCCTTTGGGGATTCTAACATCTCATTTGCGGAGAGCGGCGAGTACCTCGAGCCTCGTGATTTGGTAGGCGTTGCGTGGGTTGAGCTGTCGCGGCGGGTACCCATTGGGGTAGGTGGATTCTGATGAGCCCCCCGGTTAACTTGCATCTAAGGCCCATATTCGGCTTGTTGGAGTGGTCTAGTGGAAGGAGCTCCACTTGTTTCTACGTAGGCTGGCGGTGGCGGGGTTCTGATGGATGGCACTGTTTCGATGTTAGCCTCTGGTCGAGAGGGATAGATCATGGTGTCGTGCCCTACCTGTCCACAATTGAAGCAAATTTGGGGCAGTCCTTCATAGGCCACGGGGATGAGTTCCCCGTCTAACTCCACTATCGATTGGAGAGGAGAGCAAATATCCAGATTAACAGCAACTCGTGTGAAACATCCACGGTAAGCTTGTTATGTGTTGGTATCAATCTTGATTGTTTTCCCCACCAAATTATCGAGCGCAGTGAGAATGGAGGGATGGTATCTAGCTATGGGAAGTTTAGGGAAGTGTACCCACGCATTTGCCAGTTGAGGGTCGAAACTCCGGAACCTATGGTTGAACGGAGAGTACATGACCAGCGATAAGCCATGGTCCCTGAGTTAAGGTATGTACGTAGTCCTCTTCCTCTCTAAAATTGATGAGATAAAACTCATTTTCAAGGTCTACTATTTTCAGAGGGCCTTTAGGGTGCCACATTGTTTGTAGTCGATCTTTGAGCATGTTGAACCCCAATTTTCGTCCCAGTAGCTTAATCACCACCGCATTGGCCCAGACTTTGTCTAATTTTCCTTTGAAAGTGGGGGATAGTTCAACGCCCAAACCATGTGTACCTTGAACAATATCAATATCTCCTTCATTGAGTTCAATCCTCTGGCCAAGCTAAGTCATTCAGATCTTTTGCAGGGCTGGTTTGGCTGGTTTGGCCGGTGACCACCGTGCTGTAGCTCTGATGATGTTACTGTTCTGGTGGTGCTAGAGGAAGGGGATCTTCATCTCGTTCGTGTATTCGTACTTTTTTTGCTGTATGAACATTCGAGTAAGATGAGTTGAGAGAGTTCATGTTGAGAGATTGAAATCTTTTTAACCACAAACAGTTTTGAGAGTAATTTCAATGAATATAGTATAATATTAAAAATTTTAGGTCAGTATTTTATCGATTTACTTATGGGCGTTGTAAGATATTACAACTTTACTACGATGACCTATTGATTCAATAAATGACGAACTTAATCAAGACCTCATGACATCTTTAATCAAGATGTTCATACATAAGTCAGTCGGAGTTAGATCAACAGGGAATCAGGGGACCATCTCGCACTAATTATTAAGTCACACGTCACATGGCGCTGGGTCAAGCCGAAAGGAGTGGATTCTAACTAATAAGCACAAAGCATTGGATGCTAGCCAACGAAAAAATAGACACAACACAACGAAGCAACAGCTAACACGTCGACTTCACACTAAAGCAAGATATTAAATATTTTCAATGGTATCCTTCTCTCCATCCAATATTGAACGCTAGAAATATTTTAATGTACTATACCAGCGCACGTATAAAATGAAAATGCCCCTAAAATATTGTAGTTTGTGCCTCAGATAAAACATGTTTTGCGTGATATGTATGTGGGCGGGAACTCAGAAAATGTTTTTTTTCTTAAATTGAACTCGTGATCTCTAAGATTATAAATTGTTTTAAAGGTCTCCACTCCACAGCTAGGCAACCACTAAAGTTCTGAGCAGTTATGTTTGTTGATAACAATCAGAGTTACGTGTCCTTAGGTAACCAAAGCACATGTTTAGTGCATGATTGACACTTTATATTCCATGAAACTTCCAAGCCAATGCCCTCTATAAGTTGCTTACTTTGTTTTGTGTGATGGGACTTTAACATCTTCCGCCCAATGGTAGCTGACGGTTTATATTTGATTTACCTCACTTACTCCAATATAAGCTGGTTCCTGAAAAGTTTAAAGAAGAAAAGGACAAAACGACGGATTGATACGGAAATCCCTTAACATGTAGAGCCCACCTAGCCAATTATTTGCACTTGAATCTTTACATTGATCTTATCACATGGGCGACAATAATGTTAATAAGTAAATAACACCCCAAAAACTCAATTTCTTTTTAACAACCTTACATCCTTCAAAACAACCAACTCAAAACACTAATTAGTACATTCTCATGGAGTGGTGGATAAATCAGGCTTTCGCCTCCGGATTACGACAACCCCACCAAAGTATAATTAATGTTGATTGGTTAAGATTATGATGAATTAAAACTTTTTTTTCACTACGTGCCATGGACAAATCCCGAACCCAAGCAGCAACGTTACGATTACATCAGTGATGGTCAAGAAGTAGTCCGAATGAAAAGAACAAATACTTTGAAATTACAACGTCCTACATTATTGGTCTTTTTTCTCCTGCCCAAATAAAATATACAGCCTTTGTACTTATCGCTACTATTAATAGCTGAAAAAGAAGAGCCAACATGAACTACACAAACTTGGTTGCCGAGTGGTCAATAATTTGAGATATCGCTTCCTTCAGGCCAATACCTTACTCATCGGACAGGTAACTCTGAGAATCAGATACGGGAAAATCCACCACAACACTTTCCAGTCTATCGAAGAACGACAGACACCCAGAGTTGCCCGGGCAAAGAGTTTCATTGCCACTCCTGTGGTGTAGAGCAAGTTAACAGCTCAAAACAAAGCTTTTATCTTTAGCTTGTTGCGTTCAATTTGATTCAGGACACATATTGGAGAATCGTATAAGGCGTGATGACTGCCGCTAGGAAGGTAGACGAAGAAACAGGGAAAGTTCCTCTCCTGGCTGATGAAAGAGGAGAAGATCCAGAGTATGAAGAGAGCTTGGAAGCCGGAGCAGAGACATATTTGGCTTCGTCGTCATCTCATGGCGAGCAGTATACTGAAGCTCCAAAGACTGCTCATCAGATCAGCAAAGGTTTGGCATTCACTTTTTCTTACTGTGTTTTTTTTTCCCCATGGAGAAAGATGGAGCTTTTTACTTCCTCATTTCCTTCTTCAATTATAGTTGGCCACTGACCCACTATGCAATTGTGGATATCTGCATCCGTTAGTTTTTATTATGGGTCATTTGAATGGAGTTTCAGTAATTAAGAAACTGCCTTATCCAATGTTTCATTTTGGGTGGAAGTGCTTGGGTTTGTAAGTTTCACTATTCTGGAAGTGCTTGATCATGCGCTTTGTCTTTCGCTACTAACATCTGACTACTCACGTTACCCTCATGAATGAAAGTCGAAAGCAATTTTGTTGTCTCTAATTGAATTTTCAAACAGTGCTATACATTTGATGCTAAGATGTCGGAATTTTGCAGATTCATGGTTCCAAGTATGCATTGTCCTCAGCACTGGTGTCAACTGTGCTTATTTAATGGACTATTCCGAGACCATGATGGTTCATTTGGGTTGGATAGCCGGTGTAGTTGGTATTCTTGCAGCAACTGCACTGTCATTTTATGCAAATACTCTGGTTGCCAAGCTCCATGAATTCGGTGGAGAGAAGCATATCAGATACAGAGATCTTGCAGGACATATTTACGGTATGTTAAGACACAGCAGAGTTATTACCAATACCTATTTCTCTAAGCGCCATAGTTTAATTGGTTGTGGCAACCTGCAGACGTTTCACTATGTAATGTTAATTAATGATATTATGTTATTACAGGTAAGAAAGGCTATTATACCGTTTGGATGCTACAATATATTAATCTTTTCATGATCAATGTTGGATTGATCATTCTGGCTGGTTCAGCTATCAAGGTAGAAAATGAAACTTCACCACTTGGCTTTCAAGAACGTTAAAAATCATGGGCTGGAGTTCTAGAAAGCTAGCTACCCATTGATTAACTATGAATAATTGTCATGTGAATTCCACACGTTTGATGATCTGAAGTCATTGCATCTTCCTTTGCTCTGATGCAGGGTGTTTATGATCTTTTAAATGATGACGATGCTTTGAAGCTCCCGTACTGCAATATCATGGCAGGGCTTGTATGTTTCTTATTTGCGATTATGGTTCCTCATTTGTCAGCTCTTGGAGTTTGGTTGGGTCTGTCTGCTTTCCTTTCCACAATATACGTTGTAGTGGCAATTGCGGTCTCCATAAGCGATGGTAAGTTGGCTTTTGTCGACTGTTCATATTGAAAACTTGGATAACTACTTTGTGCAATTTACATGATCAACACCAATCTAAGTTACAAAATCTTTTAGGTGCTTATTGCTTCTTTTCATCTTTCTTGTACTTGAAAGTGTGCGTGCAATCTCCGGGGCGTTTGATGTGGTTTTAACTTTGAATGTCATCTGTGTGGTTTTGTAGGAGTCAAGGCACCGCCTAGGGACTATAGCATTCCTGGAACAGTGTTAGGGAAAATCTTTTTGACGATTGAGGCCTTTGCCAGCTGTTTTGTTCCATTCAATACTGGAATGCTTCCTGAGATACAGGTAACCCTTCAATTCCAATGAAGTCTAGAAGATACCACTCACTGATTTACCCTCCATTTAACGCGATTTTTCTTTGCTGACTTTCAATAGGCAACTGTAAGGGATCCTGTAGTTGGAAACATGGTGAAGGCACTAAGTATGCAGTCTGTGGTTGGATCTTTACCAATGTATGCTGTTACATTTGCTGGGTATTGGGCATATGGGTCCTCATCATCCTCATATTTGCTCAACAACTTGAGCGGTCCGGTTTGGGCAAAGGCACTTGCCAACATTGCCGCATTTTTTCAAGCAGTCATTGCTTTTCATGTACGAGTTCTCTTTTATGGAAGTCTGATTATAATAATTTGCTTGGAACAAGGCTAATTGTGATTCATGCTTCTTTGTAGATATACGCGTGCCCTTCGTACGAGTACTTGGATACCACCTACAGCGTTAAAGAAAATGCTTCGAAAGTTCAAAATCTGTCGTTTAGAATTGGGTTAAGAGGTAGCTACTTGACAGTAAGTTCAATCGTAGCTGCTCTCCTGCCATTTGTAGGAGACTTCATCGGCCTCATTGGATCTGTGTGTCTCATTCCTCTCACATTTGTTATCCCTCACCACATGTACATGAAGGCCAGGAGCAAGAGACTAAGTTCTGTACAGAAGCTATGGCATTGGCTTAATGTCATAATGTTTGGAGTTCTGTCAGCTGCTGCAACACTTGCATCTGTGAGGCGCATTGTAATGGATTCCAAAAATTACGAGATATTTGGATAATCAATTCATTAATGATACAGGATTGCTTGATGTTTGTTTTGTGATTCCAAATTCCAGTCAAAGACAACACTTGTCAGTAACCACCAATCCCTCCACATGCATGACTCTGGGAATTGAACCCACCTTGCTGGTCTCAGAAAGAAATCCAATTTTTCAGTTCTGACATTATTTCATTATCGGTAAGAATAAAAGATCATACTTGGTTTGGCTGAGAATTATATAAGAGAAAAAGTAGAGGGTAGACTTCACCTTTTTCATATTTGACTGCTAAGGTAGGAAAAAAAAAAAAGTTCCGAGAAAGTTTATTGAATATTTTTCATAAAACTAACGAAATTTTTAATTTCGCATAATATTTATTAAGAAAGCTTTAAAAATTTACCCACATATCCTTTTCTTCTCATGTAGAAGTGCCCTCATTTTCTTCTTCAATTACGTAATCTACATAAGAAAAAGAAATTCACTCTATTCTGGAGTAGAAGTGTGATTCAGAGGAACTAGAAAAGATAAATCCGTGTTTCAGGCTATCTTTCATTTATTGATACTCAACAACTCTACTGACCCTGAGCGCGATGAATGGGAGAATCACCAGTCAGTCAACCCCCGTGGCCCGAAAATCTAAATTCAGCATTCCCGTGTCGTCCTTCAGACTGGAGACGAGAGCTCGTCGGACACCTACTCCTTACTATCGCTGTAGCAACTAACAACAAACACGCTAAAAGTTGGTCTCCGACGACTAAATAGTAAATACCTCGTATTTCACTGTTCAAAATAAATTCATATTTATTTACGGACATAAAGTATTATTTGTCAAAGTGACTGGGTATTTAACAGATTGTCGTTGAGAATTGCCATTAGAGATACGTCTTCACATCAATAGTAAGCTCGTTTATAGTTAATTCCTTGATTTTCACGTGTATCTTCATTATTAAATAATCACGTTCAAATCTTGAAATGAACAAACACATGCACACAGGCTATATATTGTATGGGAATTCAATGCTCAACATAATACAATATTCAACCCCATGTTTGGTGTATGACTCACTTGCATTAATATAGGATATCCTCTATGACGTCCCTCCCAACTTATCTTTTGAAGATTATGTCAAATAAAAATTCATCACTTGACAAAGTATTACTGTAGTAAATCTAGAATTAACTAAATTAAGCATTCATCTAATCAAATTTTTAATATTGTATATATATATGCATTTCAAATTTGAAAACTTAAAGACTCATCATTTCTTAATCTCGATATAACATATTTATAATGCATTTTAAGATGTTATTTTAAAATAGAAAAAGTAAAAAGATAAATTATATCTACTAATCTTTGGATATGTTTTTACTTTATTTTTATATGAGTACATGAGGTTATTATCTCATTGTCACAAACTAATGGCTCTTATCATCTTTCTAAATTCTTCATTTTTATAGAGGATTTTATTTAAAAATATTAATTTCGGCTTTCACTTCATGCAACCCGATACAATAATAAACAAATATTGATACAATAAATTATAACTATAAAATTATATATAAAGAGTGATATTATGGTCAAATCCTTGTTCATCTTTTAATTATTTTTCTTGTTAATGATAACTTTAGTTTTTTTTCTAACTATTTATTCATATTTATGATTTAACTTTATTTTTATTAGTTTCATATTCACCTAGGTTTTTGAATTCTAATATTATAACAATGTTCCTATTCAAAACTTAAAAATAGGAAAAAAAATTCTATGATGAATTGTATAATCATTGAGATAATTTTTTGAGAAATTATAAACATTGATATATTGATTATATCTAAAAAAGAAAAAGTAAAATTATATATTAAATATTTTTGTAGGATACAAATTTACACTCATACTAATATGGAGAAAATAATAATGATATAATTGTTTATGTCGAGTCAAAAGAAAAATAATTATACTAAAGATGGCATTTGGGCCTAGGTGAAAGCCCAATCTGAGGTCAACAGACTACGTTAAACTAAGCCTCAAGTCCAAAATTTTGAGTTTTATTGGGCTTCATGTCGGGCCCGACAGATCTTACAGCAAAACGACATTATTTTCCTGTACAAGCAAAGCGATGTTGTTTTGTTGGTAAGTTTTTTTCATTTTAAAGAGTATAAACCGAGGTCGTTTTATTCTAAGGTGGAGGGAAAAAGAGTGTAAAGCGATATCATTTTAGTCTAGGTTAAAAACTTTTCACTCCACCCTCCCCCTCCTTTATCTTCTTCAAAATTTCCTTCCTTATTGCTACTAGACCCCTCCCTTCTTCTATTTTTCTCTCAAACCAAACTTCAGTTCACTGTTGTCATCCCTTCGCCATGTCGCCCATTTGCACTCCCTCTAGATGCCCCTTCGCCCTGCCATGCCACCTTATTGGTTCTCTTCCTTGCCACCCTCCTTTTTTGCTTCTTTAAACCCACCCACCAAGATAAAGTTCCTGAGTATTTTGATTGGAAATTGAATTTGTGAAATATTGAAATTGATGAGATTGTTACTGCCTGGAAGGTGTTTTCATAGACTTACACAGCCAAATACATGGGACGTGTATGTCACCATGTAAGTGCCTATAAGTTTCGAGAACTTACACAGTCATATACACATATAAATGTGATTAAGTGACATACATGTTCATATATATGACCGTGTAAGTATGGAAAAATTTGTAGTGACTTACACAGTTATATACACGCCTGTGTATGTGACAGTGTAAGTCTACAAAAATACATAAATGCCCGTGTGTTGTTTGACACGTGTATATGACCGTATAAGTCACTGAAAAATGACAATTGATAAACTTTAAATCTATGATTATGATTTATGTTCTCCTATTCTCTCATATATTTATGAATGATCAATTATGATTATAAATAACATATATATTTATAAGTCGGTTGTTTCATGTGGATGAGCTTATTCCTTCAGTAAGGAGTTGTAATTCGGAACCAAAGATAGAAGTGGAAAGTTCTAATCTCATACCATGTGAACATAGAAATCTAGGTCAATTGAAGGTTAAAGGTTGGAAACACTTTCAATAGAACTAGATTAATGAAAGGAGTAAAAAAAAAACTAAATGTAAGTATTGCTAGAAGATGTTGGATAGGACTTCCAAATATGGTACGTCTCATTTAAAGAGACATATGAATTCATTTAGTAGAAAAAAAAACATATTATGAGGTCACACATTTTTAACCCATAATTTTATGAAAATGAAGAATGAAATGATTGCAATATCTTATGGCAGTAACATATCAAGACTTTTTATTGCTTCTATGGCAATTGGTGAAAAAACATCCACTATTTACAATTGATACCATAAGATTTAAGATGTTTTACAAATCACTACAACCAACCTGCAAGTTTCCAACTTAGAATACATTGAAGAAAGATGTTATGGAGATATATGAGGATAAGAAGAAAGAAATTTCACTAACATCGTTGAGTGTTGAATGATGGATTGCTATTACAAAACATCCACTATTTATAGTTGATACGAAAAGATTTATGATGTTTTACAACTCACTACAACCAACCTTTAAGTTTGCAACTCAAAATACGTTAAAGAAAGATACATGAGGATAAGAAAAAAGATATTTAAAGAAAATTGTTGAGTATTGATAGGACGGATTGCCATTATAACAATGATGTAGATAGTCAATAACTAAAAGAAGGATTATATGGTAGTGATGACTTATTATGTTGACAATGACTAGACTCTACACAATAACTTTTTGAGGTAATTTATATTATTTAATATTGTTATCATTTAGTTTTTCATTATGTTATGATTGATGTTGGTTATATTTACATGATAGGTTCATAATGTGTTGGGACCCGATTTCGAAATCGGACCCCAACTGAAAAAAATGAAAAACGGAATACAAAGCAGCGGAAACATAAGAACGGATCACAAAACGAAACGAAAGGCGAACAAAGCGGATCACAAATGAAAACGGAAAACAAATTGAATACGAATCGAAACGGAAAACGGAAAAACTAATTACAAAAGCCGAAAGCGAAAACGAACGAAAACTAACGCGGAAAGTCAAAAGCGGAAACGGAATCCGAAATTCAAAATGAGGAAGAGAAAGAAAACAAAAACTCGGAAAACAAATCGAATGCGAATCGAATGACTCGAAATCAACGAAAACAAAAACGCTTAAGAACCAAACTTAACTCCGACATCCGAAAACGAATA
>JANIJH010000225.1:24160864-24176716 GCA_024520975.1 Erythroxylum areolatum | reverse complement strand
ATGATATTAAGATAACTCATATAAAGTGTTATAAATTTATTATTAAAGTAACTTATATAAAGTGTCATTATTTTACATCACTTTTGTAATATCTTAAAATAGTAACCTTTTATAATGTTTAGTAACACTTAAAAAAATTATTATCAATGATAAATTATAGCTTATAAAATCATAAAGTGTTACTTATCAAATTAAGAATCATAACATTTTAAAATATAATGTTACCATAGATAGGTATTTTATAACATATTGTCAAAAGTGTTACTGTCTAGTGTTACTGCATATTATTTTTGTTGTAGTGCTTATATTTCTACTCCTTCTTATGCTATTTTTGTTAATGGAATTCCTATAAAAAAATTTCATAGGAAAAAAGACTTAGGCAAGGGGATCTCATGTCCCTTTATATATTCATTTTATGCATGGAAGCCCTAACCTCTCTCTTGAAACACAATAATGGAAGGGCTTCACGGTTTAAACATCACAGTCATTCCAAGAAAGTCTCTTTGGTGAACTTATGCTTTGCAGATGATCTCTTTCTTTTTTCTAAGGCTGATGAGATTTCTATCAAGCTATTTATGGATTCTTTGAATCAATTTAGCTTTATGTCTGGATTGACCGTTAACTACAATAAAAGTCATTGTGTTCTCTCCAAAAGTGTATAATACATGGAAGGAAGAGTCCTCTCTTTGACTGGAATGCTAAGAAAATAAACTCCCCTATGCTATCTAGGCCTACCAATCACTTTTAGAAGGATTCGATTTAGAGAATGTTATCCTCTTATTGAACATTTCAAAAAAGATTGTCCTCTTAGACCAATCGTGCTTTATCCTTTGGAGGAAGGTTATAACTAGTAAATTATGTATTTAACTCCACTCATACTTATTGGTCCTCGAATATAGTACTTGCAAGGGGAGTTATTAAGTCACTGAAAAAGCTAATGCCAAATTTTCTATAAGGAGGAGGTATCCCTAATAGGGGATATGCTTAAGGTAAAGTGGATTAAGGTTTGCAAACCTAAACTGGAGGGAGGCTTTGGAGTTATACCTATTAAATTGTTTAATAAAGCTCTCTTGATGAAGAAATTCTGGTCTATCCTGCAAGGAGATGACACCCTATCGGTAAAATGGCTCCTTGCTTATGTCCTAAAGGTCAGAGTATATGGTCACTCTTGGTCTCTATCACAACTGTTGAAGATGAAGGAGGAATTGGTTTATGAAATTTCATATCAGTTAGGGGATGGAGTAAGAGCTAGTTTTTGGTATGATGACTAGATAGGAAAGGGACAATTAATCAGGAATCAGACTGCCATTCAATCACTAAGTCACCTTCCCTCTACTGCTAAGGTTAAGGCCTTTATTAGGGAAGGTGAGTGGATGGCACTCTGGAGAGAAATTCACTACCTTCAACCTAACTACTCCCCTAACTTATCGATATCTGACAGATATATTTGGAGAAACCACCCGTAAAGTCTATTTACAACAAAAAGTTGTAAAGAATGGTTGTTATGGAGAAATGTCAAAGTGGATCGGTGTGAAGTGGTCTGACATAGAGAGTTATTGCCTAGTTCCTCATTCATCCTATAGCTCACTACCATAAATATGATTAGTACAATGGATAGGCTCGCCTTCCTAAATTCTACTGAGGTTTGTGTCCTGTGTAACTCAGGACAAGAGAATAGGGACATCTGTTCTTTGATTGTCTCTTCTCTAGAGACATTTGGTTTTGGATAAGACATAAATGTTTGTGTTCCCTAAGCGCATTCCAATTCACAGAGATATTGCAATGGTTTATCAGGCTAAAGCCTATTTCCCGTCTTAATTTTATTATCACCCTAATTTCCTTTGCGATTTGCATTAAGGAAATATGGATAGAAAGGAATATACGTAGATTCCAGAACATTAGTAGAAATTCACAACAGGTAAGGGAGTTTATTTTTGCAAAAGTCAGAAAACAATTAATCTACGCTAGTTCTATCAAGGAGTCCTCAGCCTAATTAGCTAACTCATGGAGAATATAAAGAAATATGCATACCAATAATAGAGGCGGTTGTTGGAAGCTAATATTCCTCGCTAATATGGGAAGCAATGGCAGGGGAACTTACCTCTCAGGTGATGGAATGGAAGTGCCATCAGTGCTGAGAACGATGTTAGGGACACTTAACTGTGGGTCTGATACATGAAAAGATAAGAAAGAAAATTTCAATCTTTTTTGCGTCGGCCAATCTTAATTATCAAACATGAAGAGGAGGAACTTGCATAAGGAAGATATGTTTACCTTTGCTTGGATTACCCAATTGATTGTCTCAAAGCTCTCCCTCGACATCTCAAGATGGTGGGGAGTGCAGACATCTCCGACCCCATGCAATCGAGTAAAGAAATAACGGTGAATGTTCAAGTGTTAGTTTTTTTTTTCCTAATTAGGTATCAATGATGTTTCTTTATGTTTTAACCTTGGTACGTTGTCGTTTTGTGATTTCTGTATTTTGGTATTAAACGGTGTCATTTTTTTCTTGGTTGATTAGTGAATTTTGACTCACTCTATCTTGTAATTCTCCTCTTTCTTTATTAATATTATTTAATTTCTAAAAAGAGAAAGAGCAAATGAAGAACATCTAACTTGAAATAAGTTGGCGTACGTACAAAAACATAGAAAAGGTCAAAAAATTGATCAACTGCCCAATAGTTGTTACGGTTTTGCAAATAAAGCTCTGAGAGCTACAATTCAAGGGGGATATCTTATTTCCATTCCAACGTTTCATTAGAGCAACGGCCCAAGAGTCAAATGTTAACTACCGAATTTCAACCAACCCAACCAGATACAGAGGCAATCTCTTTCCTTGGATTTGATGATAGCGAGTTTATATATATATATATAGAAAGGATTGTATGATCAGACAATTGGGAGATAATGTCGGTAGACAATGAAATAGTGAACATCCGACTCTTGAATAATGAAAGAGAAGAAAATCAAGATCAAATCCATTCGGTAGTCACTGAAAATACTTTACAAGGAGAAGCAAGTAGCTTACTGCGTTCATGTCATGAGGAGCAGTTTCTCGATGACACCCCAAAGACTGCACACCGAATTAACCAAGGTTTGGCCTTATTTTTCTTGTTTAAATTCTAACAGCAGTCCTCATATCTTGAATACTATCAAGCAAGCTACCGTTTGTTTCTGTCTCTGATCTTAGGCTGGATTTTGTTACATTTGGTTGCGTCAACTATTAAGAAACATTTTCTCCTTTTCAATTGACGGAGTAGAATATAGAAACCCTTGTTTAGAAGACTTTATCGATACCTTCGATAGAGTTAGTTGCCTGTTTCAAGTGTTTATATCAGCTTCTAGACTAATATGGAACTACTGATACGTCTTCTTCAAGTAAGAAAGCTTCATTTTTTAAAACGTAATTACTTAAATTTAGATTTGCAGGAAACATCGGGAAATGCAAATTACTTAATAATAAAGTTTCTGGTTAGCTTATTTATTCTGTGTTGAAAAATTTCGCAGACACATGGATTCAAACATGTGCTCTTCTCATCACATGTATCAACAACGCTTATATTCTTGGTTTTCCCGAGGCCATTATGGTTCATTTGGGTTGGACAGCTGGCGTGGTTTGTTTAATAGTAGCCAATGCACTGTCGTTAGACTCAAATGTAATAGTTGCTAAGCTCCACCAACATGGAGGGAAGACTCACATCAGATATAGAGATCTTGCAGGGTATATTTACGGTATGAGTTTAGAGACAAAAATCAGACAGTATTTTGCTGTCCTATTTCTTTAAAGGGATAGCACAAGTGACTCTGGCATACTGAACTATCACAGGTAAGAAGGGCTATTATACAATTTGGACGCTGCAATACCTTAATCTTTTCATGTCCAACATTGGATTTATCATTCTGTCCGGTTCAGCTGTTAAGGTACAAGTTTGAATTCTGTTTATTTAACAAAATCCTCGTGTCACTATTTCTAGGAGTAACACATGAGAGTCTGATCTTGTCCACTATCCAATCCCATTATAATATTTAGATCTTAGGGGCAATTTACACTTTTCATCGTCGAGTCTTCCATCAGTTTAAACTGTTTAATTATAAAGTGTTTTAGATGTTCCTGTTTTCATTTAAAACTGTGCGATATAATACATAAATAACAAGAGTTATAATATTGTTCAATTGGCACTTTATCTAATACTCTGTACTTATGGCATGCAGGGTCTCTATACTCTGTTTAGGGATGACAATGATCTGAGGCTCTCATACTGCAATCTCATTGCAGGGCTTGCATGTTACATATTTGCAATTATGGTTCCCCATTTGTCAGCTCTGGCAGCTTGGCTTCTCCTGTCAGCAATTCTGACCATGACATATGCTGTTGCAGCCCTTGCGGTCTCAATAAGAGATGGTAAATTGTCTTTCGCTACGCAGCAGTTGCACAAATTTGGATAACTAAGATTAATATATCTTAAGTTGGTATTATCTGCACCAATCTAAAATCTCGTATTTCGTTCCACGATTGTTGGTCTGCTGTGGCTTTCTAGTATTTCATATGTGTTCTCAGTTGACACTTAAGTGAATCATTTAAATTCATTATTATGTTTTTACAGGAGTCAAAGCGCCACCCAGGGATTACAACATTCCGGGGACGATGGCAGCAAAAATATTTCTAGGCATTGGAGCTTTTTCCAACTGTTTTGTTCCCTTTAGTACTAGCATTGTTCCTGAAATACAGGTAATGTCCGCAGATTCAAACCCATAAACTTCTTATAGTTTTTTTGGCTTGTTATCTTATAATCACTGAAGAAATGTTATACTAATGATAATGAATCAATATATTTGATTACTATTCACTTTAATGATCTTAGTTCCACATTTTGACTGGTTATATTAATTTTGATTTTCTTTTGGTCTATTCTGGTTACCACCAAACTTATTAACCCATCTTCTGTTGAATATATTGCAACAGGCAACTTTAAAGGCCCCTGTTACCGAGAACATGGTCAGAGCCCTAGCTGTGCAGCTGACAATTGGAGTTCTACCAATATATTCCGTTGTGCTTGTTGGGTATTGGGCATACGGGTCATCAACATCTTCCTATTTGCTTAATAATGCCAGCGGTCCTGTATGGGCAAAGGCACTTGCCAATATTGCAGTATTCCTTCAAACAGTCGTTACCTCTCACGTACTATCTAATATCAGTCTTCTTGTTTGGCTTTGTCATCAGTTTTGCATTACAAAGAATAAAAATAAAAATAAAAATAAAAAACTCGATCTCGTGCTTCGAAGAACTTTGACAATTTATCATTCTTCTTGTAGATATGCTCATCTCCATTTTACGAGTACTTTGATACCAAGTACGAGGTTAAAGGAAATGCAATGGCTATGGGGAACTTGCTATTTAGAATGAAAATGAGAGGTGGATACCTGATGCTTTGCTCAGTTATAGCAGCTCTTCTACCTTTCAGCGGAGACTTCATTGGCCTAATTGGATCAATGTGTATCCTTCCTCTTACATTTGTCATACCCAACCACATGTACCTAGTGGCAAAAAAGAACCTGAATTCTGCACAGAAGCTATGGCATTGGACCAATGTTATCGTCTTTAGCCTTTTGTCGGTTGCCGCCACTGTGGAATCAGTGAGGCTTATTGTAACAGATTCCAAAGACTACAAGCTTTTTGGAGGTTAAAATGATAGAAGGCTGACGGGATTCAGTCATTCTGATCCCAAATAAACCGATTCATGATTTCGTCGTCATTTCACTTAATCCAACTCTCTCTGCCTTGTATTATTATGGACAGTTATGTTAAAGTCAAGCATAAGTTTATTAGGCCAAACAGAAAACTCCAGGGCATTTTTTTAAAAAATTAATGTAATCTTTCTTTAATCCTTCATTTAGTCCTTTTAAATTCTTTAAAACTCTTTGCGTATAATCATCTCTTATTCAAATTCAATATATTAAATTTTTATTTATCAAGAGAAATTAAGATTTTAAATTTTAAAAGAAAATTATTAAGATCTTTGATAACTATTGAAAGTGAATAAAGTCAAGATTTTATTAAAATAAAGTATTTTAATATTTTTGAGAAAACTTGAAATTCTAAAATTTGATACTTCAAAGTATTCTTAGAATATTGATTTATGTTGAAGTTTGGCTAACCTAAGGATATAGGTAAGAAAAACGATCAAGGTGTCAAAAAGTCAAAGAATGTGGGTGGATTGACATTCAACTAGCCATTAGGCTCCACCAATTAGCCGAAAAGTTATTAGTTGAATGTCAATCCACCCACATTTTCTTACCATCAACTAACCAGTAATAACTTATTACTGGTTAGTTGATGGTAAGAAACGAAAGTAGGTGGTGGAAGAATTGATTCTGTCTAGATATTAATCACTGTAACGACTAGTTAGTGTTTTTAACAACTCTTTGAAACTTGGGTTTAAATATTCTGTACTAATTAACCTGTTTCAATCTTATTTTTATACCCAAATAATGTTTTTTTTAATGTGTAATTGAATATAAAATGAAGTCGTTTTATGGAAGAAAAAAAGACTGAAACAAGTTAAGTGATATTATAGAGGATTTGATGTCTTGAAGAATTTTAAAGGGTTAAAATAGGTAAATTTTGTTTGTTAAACTATTATAAATTTATATTATTTGCGTTTAAGTGTCTGCCCTTACTCCTTATTACATATTATCATTCTGTTAGTGATAGAATATTATGATTAATAGATTCTACATTTCTATTTTCTGATATGATAGACTGATATCTCTATAATTCTTAAATTTAATTAATTTATTTTCTATTATTTAAATTAGATTTGAGCTGTTTCCATATGCTAAATTAGTGGGAAAGATAGTCAATCCACTTACAGATAGTAATGTTTTTCTTACTGACCACGTGCAAGAAAAAGATTACGAACGCATTATTCAGCGTTTCAAGTGTCATTAGATGATAATCATAATAATAACATGCCAACAATTTTGACCAGGCAACTTCGTGTACATTATTGGTGGCCAAAACCGAAACTGGAAAATTAATCATGAGAACGTAGAGCTTCCATCATAGATAAGGAGGAGGACAGTAAATAGGAACAGGAATGCAAGTTCACAAATACATCTTGTAAGAAATTACTGAGATCAAGCATTTCATGTCTGGTTTAATCTAAAGATATGATTTGCTTCCAAAATAGCAAGTACCGTTCATCTTAAAAACAAAAGAGTGACAACTAGTGGTGGACCAATTGGTCCAGATTCCTCACTTAAGGCTCTCCTCTCCAAGGAAGTTTTGAGTTCGAGTCACGTTAAAGGAGGGAAAATAGGCATGTTTCTTATTAATAATCCTCTAGTCCCTTGGATAAAGCTTCTTGATCGGATCAATTACGGACACCTCGCTTCCAGCGGCAGTGTGAGAGTTGGAGCTGCTAGGGAACCTGGAGGCTGATGGGAACCTGGAGGCTGATGGGAACCTGATGCTGAGCAGAGGGGAGTCAGTAATCAATCATCAGCTGAACAATCTAGAGTGTATGAAGACTTCTTGTGCGCAGAAGTGTACAGGTTACGTAGGAACCTGAGGGATCTTGAGGTTCCAGATTTACATTCTCTAGACTCTTAGAATGAGGTCGTAGGAGCTTAGGATTAGTCTGGCTAAGTCAGGATACCTAATATAATAAGAAAAAAAAGAGCTTCTGATACAAACAAAAATTTGTGTAGAAAAGTCGTACTCGGAATTTGGAAGGTTGTCAGAGAAGGCAACGTTAGCGTGCACGTTAACAACTATCGACGGTGAAACGTAATCCAAATAATGCCATGAAATCCACCAGCCGCTCCATCATGACGCAGTAATTAACACATTTTGCTTTTTAAGTCAGGCATGTTAGGTGACTATAAATAAGCCTCCAAGTCCAGCCACACAAATTTAAGATAGGTTTAGCCGGGGGGGCTCCGCTGCTCTTAAAAGAAGAAAAGTACTCTTTTTGTTGCTATCAAATGAAATGAAACGTTTCTCTCATTTTGCAATCAAAGTCTTGGTTCTTTTCGGCAAATTTTCAACTCTGATAATCAACGTAGCGACTTCGCCATCCATGTTTCCATCGTCCACAAAAGATTCTTGCTGAAAAAAGAAATCTAACAGCCCATAATTGAAGAGAGAGAGGCAAAAGTTTGGGTCATGTTCCCTGTTCACGGTCGGTTGTGTATGTATATCATTCAGAATTGTATATTTTAAGAACACTGAGCCCCACCCACCCAAGTGGCCGACAGGTGTAGGAACAAATTAAGGATAGTTCACAGAACAAGTTGAAAAGTTGTTTTTATCGCAGTTGACTTGTTTGGAAGAATTTGATTCTAAGTTGTAGGCCGATTACTATTATATAAGACTGACCGAGGATGCCAGATGCAATAAATTCAGATGATGGGATAGCCACCGTTGCCCTATTAATTGGTGAAAGAGAAGATCAAGGGCAATCAACTATGAACGATCAAGTGAATTTAGAGGCAGGAGATTTTACAGACAATAATCATGAGAACCGAACCCATGGTGACATTCCCAAGACTGCACACCAAATCAGCGAGGGTTTGTCCTTTTATCCATCCCTGCACACACAAGGGTTGTTTTCAGTTCCTCATGTTTCTGCTTTTTAGTTACCTGGTATTCATAGACAAGTCGTTGTCACTTTACAGAGATATTGCTTTTCGTTTCCCTTGCAATTTGGAACAGGAGTTCGTTATTTTACTTTCTTTTTGTCCATGTCAAAAGCATTTTATGGGATTGCTTGCTTTCTTGGTTTACGCTACCCTGGGACGGAGGTTATTAGTGATGTTTAGTTCGTTGACCGTTTATATGGTTCATAAATCTTGGTCATGTGTCTAATTAATTACTTGTCAGTTGCCAGTCGTGTGTTTTTTTTAACTCATAACACATTGATGCATCAGTTATGATTGTGCCAATGCTTTGTGTTTATTTAGTTTGTGGAAAATTACAGATTCCTGGGTCCATGCGGCTGCTGTTCTCATCACTTGTAACAACAGTGCATACATACTGGGATATTCACAAACCATTATGGTTCACCTGGGCTGGATAACAGGCGTGGTTGGTTTATTTGTAGCTACTGTACTGTCGTTGTACGCAAGTACTCTCCCTACCAAACTCCATCAACTTGGTGGGAGGAGGCACATCAGGTACAGAGATCTTGCAGGCTACATTTACGGTATGAGCAGTTGGTTGATTTTTTCGCTCTATCCTTTTCTTTCTCATCATGTATAATTGCTAGTGACACACTGAACTTGCTTTGATATTCTATTTTCCTTTTGGGGGGCCTTACTTTACAGGGAAGAAGGGTTATTACATCCTTTGGTTGCTTCAGTACCTCTTTCTTTTCATGGCCAACATTGGATTCATCATTCTGGCTGGTTCAGCTATTCAGGTAGAATGACGAGGCAACACTCAGCTTTCATTACCGTAACAACGTTGACTTTGAAAATTATCAGTAAAACTACTTGAGTTGTTTCCATTTTAATTTCCTCTAAATAGTGCGACTTAAAAGACTTTTCGGAGTGCTATCTACAAATATATAATTTTCTACTCAATACCAAAAGTTTTAATTTGTTGTGTAAGAGTTAATTTTATTAATTCATGTCATTAGTTTTGTCAACGTGAGCATAAAGATAAATTTGCACAAGTCCAATCCGATTTGACTTAACCTATTAGTAGATTCAACTCTAAGTTTGGTTTCAAAAACTCAAGTTTGATTGGATCAAAATTTGCATTTGACAATTCTTTTCAAGCCAACTAATTTTGACTCTTTCTTGAAGTTTAATATAACTCAATCCAACCTAAATTAAGTTTATTTGATTTTTAGCTTGAATATTTTTCAAACTCTTAAATCGGAAATTCTGGCCGTTTCATTGCTAACACTACTAAATTGTCACATAAAAAAAACTTTATAATTTTAAATTTATTAAAATTTCACAGATTTGCGTTAATGGATTTAATTTGTATAACATTCTATAATAATAAAATTAACAATAAGAATTGATAATTGATTATGTTTTTAATAAAATCTGACGATTGTATATATATTTATGTTTATAATAAATTATATTTTTTGATGTTTTTATATTTTTAAATAAGATTACGAAAATAGGTAAAATTCTGCATATACCCTGATCTTTATGGTGCAATGTGAGGATTGAAGATTGTATGTACTCTGACTGGCTTTATATGTCGTCACTTCAAGTATGGAGCTTGTGAGCTTTCCTTTGATTTTTTTCTAATGATTGCAGGGTGTATACGGTCTTTTCAGGGATGACAACGCTCTGAAGCTTTCATACTGCAATCTCATTGCAGGGCTTGCATGTTTCATGTTTGCCATTACAGTTCCTCATTTGTCAGCTCTGGCAGCTTGGTTGGGCGTCTCAGCATTTCTTACAGCGATATATGTTGTCGTAGCCCTTGGACTCTGCATCAAAGATGGTAAGCAGTCGTATACAATTTCATCTCTAAGTCTGTTGGCTCCAATCAACTCTGAATTACACGCATGCTCTTGTAGGAATCAAGGCACCCGCTAGGGATTATAGCCTCCCGGGAACCCAAGTAGGAGTAATATTCATGATGATTGGGTCTATTTCTAACTTGTTTGTTCCATTGAATCCTGGGATGATCCCGGAGATACAGGTAACACAACAGCAAAAAAAATTTCTAACATACATAACCCTCAAGATAAGTGTTGGTAGTAAACTGTGGAGTCTCATATGTTTACTCTGATTATTCTACTCTGTCAGACAGAGAATAAGGCTTATAAAGTTACCAACTACCCCACCTTTTGTTCAGGCAACTCTGAAGGCCCCTGTTGTTGAAAACATGATGAAAGCTCTATACGCGCAGTTTACAGTTGGAGTTATACCCATATATGCAGTTGTATTAATGGGTTATTGGGCTTATGGATCCGGAACATCATCCTATTTGCTTAATAACGCTAGTGGTCCTATCTGGGCGAAGGCACTTGCCAATGTTGCTGCATTCTTGCAATCGATCATCAACTTTCACGTACTGTCCATCCAAAACCTGCATCTTTTTCATATAATGATTGTTCTTGTTCTAACTCCTTTGGTTTCATCTTTATCATGTCCGTGTTCTGTAGATAATGGCTTGTCCATCATACGAGTACTTCGATACCAAATATGAAGTTAAAGGGGGTGCATTGGCCCCTAAGGCCCTGTCATTTAGAATCAAGATAAGAGGCATATATCTGGTTGTAAGCTCATTGATAGCAGCTCTTCTACCGTTCATCGGAGACTTCATCGGTCTCATTGGATCTATTTGTGTCGTTCCTCTTACATTTGTGATACCCAACCATATGTATCTGACCGCAAAAAAGAACCTCAATTCTTTTCAGAAACTGTGGCATTGGTTTAATGTCATTATCTTTAGCATTTTGTCAGTCGCTGCAACAATTGCATCTGTGAGACTTATTGTAATAGATTCCAAAAGTTATAAGCTTTTTGGAGGTTGAAATATTGATGGGACTGATTAATCTGGTCCCGCAAGTTGATCTTTGTCTCTGCACTTCTCTCCCTCTCTTTGTTATATTTTTTATGCGGAGTCCTATAATGGCTATGAAAATAATTACTAAAGTAACAAAGATCAAACAAGAGTATGAATTCCATATAAAAAAAAAAGAAGAGAGTTTGAATTGTTAAAACTGAAAAGAATCATCACCGAGCTAAGGGAAAATGAAAAGCATGATACTTTGTACTGAACCGTCACCCTCCGAGTTAAGTGAAAATTAAAAGAATCATATCCTGTATCTTGTTCTTGCCGATTGATACCTGCGAAAGAGATGGGATGTTTTTTTATTGTCTCTCTTATCTTGATTCTTGATCTTTCCGATTATTAACTGTGAAAGAGATGGGATGTTTCGTATTGTCTCTCTTATCTTAAAACATTATCAATTTTAATTAGACTTTGCTTACTATTTACAACTACTTTTCAGCCACTGAAGAAGAACATCTAACTAAAGTAAGATGCCGTAGATAAAAAATGGATAACGAAAGCATTCTGGGTGTCCCACATAACTGAAGTAATACGCTAAGCATGTCAAGTAAAAACCAAATAAACTTCCAAAGTTCATTATTATTCTTATCAGAACTCAACCACCACTTCTTTAAAAGAAGACAATATTGTAAAACGTTATCTGAAGATTCACATTTGTACCTGTTTTTTGGTTATCGGAAATTTCCTAACTCGATTTCTTCGTCTACACAAACCGTAGCTGAAAGAGAAATCCAACGGCTCATAATTGAAGAGAGTTTGGCGAACTTCTAACTAAGAAAGGAGAGCCATTCACCAAAACCTGAAAAAAAAAAAAGCATCGTTCCCTGAAACCATTGAATAAGTGTTCATAGTTGTTTTACTTGTTTGCTTTTGAATCTGAGTCTGAGTTGTACAAGGCTTACATGTAGAAGCAGTGTCAGAAGATGCCAGCTGCAAGAAATTCAGGTGATGAGATAATAAGCACCCCGCTCTTGGTTGGTGAAAGAGAAGAAGATCAAGAGCAATCAGCTGCAAATGATCAACTGAATTTAGAAGCAGGAAATAAGTACTCTCTGCCTCTTAAAAGGAACAATCATCAGGAGCAAATTCACGGTGACACTTCCAAGACTGCGCACCAAATTAACGAAGGTGTGGCCATCTTCCGATTCCAGAAACAGGGTTATTTGTAGTTCCTCATGCTTTTGCTTTGTAGTTAGACAAACTACCTGGTATGCACCGATAAGTCATCATCAACTTAACGGGTTACTATTTCTTTCCATTTTCGTTGGGATTTGGGACGGGAGATCGTTTTTTTCTCTTTTTTTTTCGTCAAAAGTTTTTTACGAAACAGGAACTAAGAAACTGGTTTCTCTAGCTTTGGGCTTTTGTTTTGCTTTTCACTGGGGTAGAGATGGAAATGTATGCTTTAATGGTTGTTAGTATTTTGGGATGGAGGTTAATATCGCTGGGGTTTCATCCGTAATCTTTTGCTCGTTATACTTCATGAATCTTGATCATGTGTCTAATTACTTAGTTGCCACTTTTCGGCTTACTTACATTTCTATATTTGGAAACCGGAACTATGGGACGACATGTTTGCCTTCTTCGAGTAATAGAACACTGACGAATCAATTATGATTGTTTGGTTGGGTATATGGAATTTCATACAGAAGTTATGTGCTTGTATCATTTCTAGGCCGTACTTTGGCATCTGCTATGCGATTCCCCTTTTGCCTTGAGAATGAATGTCAAATTTAGAATCAGTGATTCTGAGACGCTTGACGCATGTTTATTTTTGTTGGAATTTTGCAGATTCCTGGATCCATGCTGCTTCTGTTCTCATCACTTGTAACAACAGTGCTTACATACTGAGCTATTCTGAAAGCATTATGGTTCACCTAGGATGGACAGGAGGCGTGGTTGGTTTATTTGTGGCTACTGCACTGTCGTTATACGCAAGTACCCTTCCTGCCAAACTCCATCAACTTGGTGGGAGGAGGCACATCAGATACAGAGATCTTGCAGGGTATATTTACGGTATGAGCCAACTCACAAGACTCCGCGGTGGAGATTTTTAACTGTATCTTTTTCTCTCTCTTCATGTAATTGCTAGTGACACACTGAACTTGCTTTGTTATGTCTTAGTGTTGTGATGGCTTCTTTTTTGGGCCCTTAATTTACAGGTAAAAAGGGATATAGTATTCTTTGGTTGTTGCAGTACCTTAATCTTTTCATGGCCAGTACTGGGTTCATCATTCTTGCTGGTTCAGCTATTCAGGTAGAATGAAATGGCATCACTCAGCTTTCATTACCTTAACGTCGTCCTTGTTGATTAGTTAGATTTAGTAATTGTCAGTAAAATGACTTTGTTTCCATTTCCTTGAATAGCGTAACTTAAGACATGTTCAATAGGTGTAAATTTGTCCTCCAGGACGAGGATGATATTTACTTTTATTGTTCTGTTGGAATACTATCTTATTATACAAAGAAATTGTGTCTTCAACATTCTGACTTGACTGGTTGTTGATATTTTCATGTGAAGTTCCAAACTTGTGAGCTTTCCTCTCATGCTGTCTAATTATATGTTCTTGAATGCAGGGTGTATGTACTCTTTTTATGGATGACAAGGCTTTGAAGATTTCATATTGTAATCTCATTGCAGGGCTTACATTTTTCATATTTGCGATTATGGTTCCTCATTTGTCGGCTCTGGCATCTTGGTTGCGCCTCTCAGCTTTTCTTACCGCAATATATGTTTTTGTAGCCCTTGCACTCTGCATCAGAGATGGTAAATTCACTCTTATGTATTTTTATGATGCAGCACTGTATATTATCATCCTAGAAAGTTTTTCTTTTTGCTACACTGTATAATATAAGGAATTAAAAAATGTTCTCTACAATTATGGCGTTTATTATACTTAGCTTCAATAAACTCTGCAACAATGAAAATTAGGATTATTACCTGGCACAGCCTTCAATTTAAGTTTCATATCTCGTTTCATGCGTAAAGGAACGTCTTCCCCACATGTGTTAACCATGAATTATCTGTATGCTTTTGTAGGAATCAAGGCACCAACCAGGGATTATAACATCCCAGGAACACAAGTGGGATTAATCTTCATGACTATTGGCTCTATTTCTAGCTTGTTTGTTCCATTGAATGCTGGGATGATTCCGGAAATACAGGTCAACCGTAATAGAAGCTTAGTAGACTTCGGCTTGTTAACATATATAATCATAAAGATAAGTAATGATAGTAAACTGTGACAAAGAAGCACTGTGGAGTCCCAAATGTTTGAATGCTGTTGATTTCGATGATTTTACATAACAGGACTAGCTACGCTCTGAAAATCATGTGTTCTACTTTCACAGAGAAAAACCATTTGGAGGTTATCATTTCCTCATTGTTTTTTCTGATTTTACCACCGGATAACACATCTTTTGCCGACTGACTTGCAACAGGCAACTCTGAAGGCCCCTGTTGTTGAAAACATGATGAAAGCTCTGTACGCGCAGTTTACGGTTGGAGTTATACCCATATATGCAGTTATATTAATAGGGTATTGGGCTTATGGATCCGGAACATCATCCTATTTGCTTAATAACGCTAGTGGTCCTATCTGGGCGAAGGCACTTGCCAATATTGCTGCATTCTTGCAATCGATCATCAACTTTCATGTACTGTCCAGCCAAAACTTGCATCTTTCCCATATAATGATTGTTTTTGTTCTAACTCCTTTGGTTTCATAATTATCATGTTTGTGTTCTGTAGATAATGGCTTGTCCATCATACGAGTACTTCGATACCAAGTATGAAGTTAAAGGAGGTGCATTGGCCCCGAAGGCCCTGTCATTTAGAATCAAGATAAGAGGTAGCTATCTGATTGTTAGCTCATTGGTAGCAGCTGTTCTACCGTTCATTGGAGACTTCATTGGCCTAATTGGATCCATTTGTGTCGTTCCTCTCACATTTGTAATACCGAACCACATGTACCTGACGACAAAAAAGAACCTCAATTCTTTTCAGAAGCTGTGGCATTGGTTTAATGTTATAATCTTTAGCATTTTGTCCGTTGCTGCAACAGTTGCTTCTGTGAGACTTATTGTAATAGATTCCAAAAATTACAAGATTTTTGGAGATTAATATGTTGTCAAAAAGCTGTTGGAATAGACACCAGAGGTTCAAATCCTCGCACAGACTACCCAGTAAAAATTAGCCTTTGTTTGGATCCTTATTTGCACAAAGGAAAGGAAAGGAAATATTGAGGAGAAAAGAGGGGAAAAGAATGGAAGAGAAATGGGATTTCCTTTCCCTTGTTTGG
>JANIJH010000225.1:23991766-24009679 GCA_024520975.1 Erythroxylum areolatum | reverse complement strand
CATGTTCCCTATTGTCTTAAGTTTCTAATAACACCAAGATCATTCAATTTGGTTCAATATTCCAAAAGTTATACTCCTAATAATTTAGACCATTCCTTAACTATAACAATATTCTATACCCAATTTCAAGTCAAATTCTGGAACTATGGAGACAGAATTGGAATTTTATTTATTCTTAATAATTGTAGCTCTATGCCTCTATCTTAATATAAAGGAAGAATCATTCCATTTGGATCACTGCAGATCAAGTTATGGTCAAAAAACCGAAGCATGGTCAATGGTAATACTCCAGTCATGAAGTTCCAGAATTGTTCATCATTTTCGTTCCAATTCAATCAATCAATCTCTTCCAAATGATTTTAGATGGTTATAATTTTTGGTGGAGATGTAGATCAATGAGTTATGAGTCCAATGGTTCAAGTCCCATGTCATTTAGAGGTTGGAAAAAGAAGTTATAGGCAAAAGAGTGAAGGATATTCCCATCAGTCCACTTTTGTAAGCATTCAATGTCACGATCGTAAGATTCAAGTTGGTTTAGAAAAGTCAGAAAGTGTCACACGATCATGCAATCCCTCTTTTCTTCTCCAAACTCCCGCACTATAGTCTCTCTCTTTTTTTCAAAATAGATGTTCGGGTCCATCTTTCATGGTTATTTTGATAAGGAATATGAAGGATTTAGGCAACCCACTCTTCTAAAAAATTGTCCCTTTATGTCTTAAGTTTCTAATGAAACTAATTTCATGTAATTTGGTTCGATATTCTGCAAGTTATGCTAAAAGCACTACAGACTATTCCAAACCATGATAGCATCCACAAACTCAACTTCAAGCCAAAATTTGAAACTCTTAGAGATAGAATTCAATTTCGATTCCTTCATAGAAAATATAGCCATACGTCTGTAGTTTAACATAAACTTAAAATTATCCCATTCAGATGTCTATAGACCAAGATAGAGCAAAAATACAGATAGATGTTCAGTAGAAACACTGCATTTGTAAATGTCTAACACACTTCAACAAGGTTCATCTCTAACTCTAATTCATCTCTACATCTTAAAACATCTCTTTTGCTTACTCTATCACTTCTAGCTTATTTCCTCTTCATTCTCAACTCATTATCATTCACAAACAAATAAAAAATTCATTATTACTCATAAACTTCAAAAATAGAACATTCATATACGAATGTTAATCGTAGCTTCTGCACTTCTTCATTTTTCTGCATTTTTCATTTTCTGCATATTCTCCAATTTCATTTCACCAATTCAACTCCCATTTAGCTCCAAACATTCAAAAACAAATCAAAATCCATAATTAATGCCAAATATCAAAAACCATCATATTTTCACGCATTTTCACTTTTCTGCACTTTCTTCACTTTCATTTTTTTCTGCATTTTCATTCACTACCCATTCTTCATTTTCTTCTTAACTTTTTGTTTAGTCATTCTTTTTTTGGGTAAATCAGCAAAAATTTTATACAAATAAGAAAAGGATATATACACAGCTAGTGATTTCCCAAAAAAAACCTCTAACCTATGAAAAAGGCTCACAAAGGATAAATACATAGGGACCGTGAACAAAGTATGGAAGAAAACACCATGCCCTCAAAGCCTACCTATCGAGAAGCCTATGAAAACTAGATCCACTACCCTAATACATAAAAACACCAGCAAACATGACCACACCACATAAAGATTTGCAGCAAAAACCCACCAAAGACCACAAACCAAATCCACAACAGCAAAACACAAGTAGAAAAAATTTCCTTTCTAGCATGACCGCCATAGGAAAATTAAAGCCGCCTGGTAACCTGCCTAGTATTAGTAGGAGGGGAGTAAACCCTCCTCCTCGTTAACCCTAAGATGTCCTTGAACCTGAATGTGTAGCAATAAGAATAACAAGAAACTGAATACACACATATAGAGACATTCATTACTCATCTTACACCTATTTCTTATCTCTAAACTCATTAGAGTTCATTTCTAAAAATATCCAAAATATTTACGTATAAAAATAAAGACATCAATAGAAACAGAGCATACATCAACTTTTCTCCAGAAATTTTTTGCATTAATTTATGCATGGTTTCACTAATCTTTTAACTCCAAAAGTCATTTTTATACTATCTTATAACATAATGATCATTAAATATGCAAAATATCACATCCAAATTTTCATCCTATATTCACGATGAACATGAAAAATGTCTATTGTTCTCATGAATATGAACCCTAACTTTCAAATATCAAAAATCACTTGAACCCTAACTTTCAAATATCATCCAATCATCATCTTGCCAAAGGTTATAGGGTTAGGTATTTTAGTGGCAGTGAAGGAGAGAGCAAAATGAGATAGCAAGGGCAAAGTGAGAGCAAGACTTGTGTGATAAGGACGAGACAATTTCTAAAAGAATCAAGCTTCCAGAAACTTAGGAGAGTCACGAAGAAGAAGCAAGATCAAAACAATTAAAATAGTCTTTCAAAATAAAAGAAGTATGGCTTGACAAGTGACACTTGTCACTTGTCCAATTCTTATAAGCTTCAACTGGGTTCTTTTATTTAACCAGTCCAATCATCTCCCAAATTTTACTCCAATTGTCTATATCATTTTCTCAAAAATTCTAAAGTCAATTATAAAATTTCTTCAATATCATTTGACTCTTATTTCTATTTCCATTTATAATTGACTTGCCACTTGGCATTTTTCTTAGTTCAAAAATACTCATAATTTTTGAAAATTTTCCTAAAATTCACCAAAAATTCTAAATCACTAAATTCACTCTCCAAATCAATTTTCAACATATAAATCCCACAATTCTCAATATAATCATATTTATAAACAATTATACCCGGAATGTCAATGAGTACATGTACATTAATTTTAAATGTGTGCAGAATATCCAAATTTACGCGCATGTATACAAACAATATGCATGAGTATGAAAAATTCATTTTTCTTAATCTCTTATTGATCTTACATGTACCTTACTTTTGACTTCTAACTCTTAATATGAGGACGAGATGTTACATACTCATAGAGTTTTGCCTTATTTTGTCATCAAAATGTCATTTTCATGTCAACTTAAGTTCTAAAAATTGACTAGGACTTGAAAACACATGCACGATTCTTCTACTTATGGATGATGGTCTGATAAATCACCATCACTGAAAACACCTTGATTCGCTCATCAAAATAATCTATAGACACTCCTCTGTAAACGATTACCTCGAAGACTCCTTAGTTAAAATTTAAAGACAAGAGCTAATTTTCGTTTCCATTGGCACGTCACTTATGCACTATCTTTTCTTTATAGGGTTTGCTTTTGCTTTTGTCTAAATGCTCCTTTTCAAGGCCCATTATGTCCCAACATAGCATAATAATTAAGATAGATTTCTACCATTAAGTAATTACCTCATTTGTCTTGAACCTTCGCAGCTATATAATTAATTTGTTTTTAAATTACTTTCCATTTTGGGCATTCATAAGTAAAATTTGGCTCTGGATAAATGAGACAATTATCTCATTTTTATTATTTCTTTGATGTACATTGAAAAGTTTCACATACCTTTTCCTTGCCTCTCTTTGTTTATTTTAAATTTCTCCATTCTTCTTTCCCCCCTCCCCTAGTTCAAATGTCGTTACATTTGGAGATCCATAAAGGCATCTAAAGTCGCAATAACGCTTACGAAATTCTTCATATTTTACCTCTAAAAATCAAATTGCAAGCCAATTATAAAGTTGAACAAATTTTCTTCTATTAATATATTTTGAATGTCCAACATCAAAGATATGAATTTTCTTACATACTTCCACACTAAGTCACCTATTATACCCACCAACTTCTCTTACAACCCATGAAGTGTTGTTAGAGAATAATTAGTTCATTAGTTCCTTCTTTAGTTTCTCTCAGGTGTTAATGGGAGGTCTACTTATACTTTTATCATTAGAAGTCTATGTCCTCTGCCAGAACTTTGCATCATCCATCATTTGCATTGTTATGATTGACACCTTTTTTTAATTGGACACCTTCATTGCCATAAAGTATTATTCTATATTCTACAAGAAATTTTTGAACTCTTTGGCACTCTACTTACCATAGAAAACTTGGACTCCCTCATCTTCACTAAAGTGACTTAATAAAGTTGTCGAAACAATAATAAGCAATTGTATTTTGAATTGGCTAAATAATCCATATATTCATGGATATAGGAGTACAAGATATACATTGTTATAATTACATAAATCAATCCTACTTCTAAGCCTATAAAGACGTGATCCACAATTACATAAATCAATCCAAAAACATTCATTTTGGTCCAGAAATATGAAAGTTATATCCTAAACATTTTGAAGTGTTCATACGCTAAAACGACATTTTGTAATCAATTTTAATTCAAAATCTGGAATTCTAGAGACAAAATTAACATTCGATCACTTCAGACAATTTGTAGTCCTATGTCCTTAGTTTACTCCAAATAAAAAATCATTCCATTCGAATAACTACAGCACAAGATATCTTCAAAATGCCAAAGCAAGTTACACGAAAATATCGTGCTTTTCTACTTTCTCTTCCAAAGCCGCGATCGTGTAGAAGCACGATGGCGATTCTTCTTCTCCTTCCGAGCCTCTGTAAAATTTTCTTCTTCTTTTTTTCTTTTTAATCAAGTTCTCTATAACTCATCTCAACTACATTTTTGACTTCCATGCAACCCAACACTTTCCAAAATAGATCAAAAACAAGGAATTAACACAAAATATCAAAACTAGAAAATCACCAACGCATCTCTTCTTTCTCTCTATCTAACATTTCTAATTCAATTCTACTTCCATTTTCTCTTCATTTTTCACTCTCATTATACTCAAACATTCCTAAAAAAACTCCCAAAATTAGGTTAAAATTCAAGATGTATGCATGCAGAAAGTCACAGCCGAGCATACCAACTTAAATAATAATGAGCGTGCAACCATAATGCAAGCCTATGCATATTAAAAACTCACGGTCGTGCACGCCTACTAAAAAATTTCTAGAAATTTTTCCAAGAACTCTCCTTCAGGTCACTTTTCATGATCAATTAGACAATGAAAATGAAGTCATTTGGCTATACTTTCTTCTAGAAAATTGTTCTCTGATCTCTTATGTTTCTAATGTACACCAAAATCATTCAATTCGGTTCAAAATCTAGAATTCTAGAGATAGAATAAAATTCGATCTCTTTAGAAAATTTGTAGCCTTGTGTCTCTAGTTTACTTAAAATAAAAAATTATTCCATTCGGATAACTATAACACAAGATATCTTAAAAATACCGAAGCAAGTTACATGAAAATACTCCAGTTATCATTTTCCAGAACTTCTCATCATTTTTGACTCATGTTTATCACTCAATCTCTCCCAGTTGATTTCATAAGGCTATAATTTTTGGTGGAGATGTAGAACAATGTGTTTAAAATATACTGGTTTAAGTCCCATATCATTTGAAGGTCGGGAGAACAAGATATGGTGAAAAGATGAAAAGATGTTTGAAAATTTTACCAACCAAAGAAGTCGCAATCGTGCATAAGCACAATCGCGAGTTTGCAATCAACTTTCAAAGTTGCGATCGTACTTGAGCACGATCACGATGTAACGATTGTGCTTTCTTAGAAATAAAGGAAAGTCGAGATCGTGCAAAAGCACAATCGCGCTTTCCTTCTTTCTCCTCCAAAAATGCGATTGTGAATGAGCACGACCATGATTCTTCTTCCTCTTCCAACACTCTGCAACTTCTTCTTCTTCTTTCCTTTCTTGTAAACCAACTTCTCTAAGTCATATCAACCCCATTTTCTACTTCCACTAAACTCAAACTGTTTAAAAACAAATCTAGAATCCATTACTTATCATCGACACCAAAACTAGAAAAATCATTCTCTCATCTTCTTTATTTTTGCGTTTTCTCCACTGTTGCATTTCTTCTTTCATTTTTCTCACGTAGGTTGAAGATTTCATTTTTTGCATATTCATTCTCTGCATTCTCCTTGTTTTCTTCCTCTAACTTTCATTTTCGACTCTTATTTCAACTCAACACATTATTAAACAAATTAAAAATCATAATTAACACCAAATATCAAAAAACATCTCATATTCAGTCTCATTGCTGGAGACTTCGTTGAAACAAGAAAGTGATTTTTAATGATGTTTTACTGTGTAAATGACTACATGCATATGAGGTTAGAGACGTGTAGTTTCGGTGATAATGAATTAGATGATGGATTTGTGAACTAGAAATTGTTCAAAAATAGTATGAAATAGGTTCTGGTTTGGGTATGCAGAAGTTCATGAAAATCGATGAAAATATGTACTTTTTTCTAGTTTAGAGAATTTAGAGTATGGTTGTTTTTACTATTTATGCACGAATTTGTGGAGTGGTTTTGGAGATGGTTTTAGATGGGTTTAATGATATGAAATGAATATCTGGTGAGGTCATGGTATAGAGTTAACAAAATGATAAATTTATGGTAAAGTGAATGAGTAGAAAAAAAGGAAAAAATGCATCATTTGAAAGTTGAAAGAGAAAACAAAATATAGAAACTAGAATTTGCAAGTATAATTTAAATGTAAACCTTGGATGTTTGATTTGTTTTATGTTGTTGAGCTAAAATGAAGTTAGAAGAATTAGTTTAAGTGTTGTTAGGCTATATGTTATATATCTAAATAATTAATTTTGGCATTGTTTATTAATTGGACATATAAGATATTAATTAGATAATGATTTAGTTCAAAAGCTATATGGATAATCTTATAGTTGTGATAGAATCCTATTTTGAATTGAAGTCTATTATCATGTTGGTAATTGAATTGTGTCTTGGGTGGATTTGTGGATTTTATGGATAGTAGTGACTTGGATTTTGTTTTGTTGTGTGGCCGAAATAGAATTCTCCTTGTTTGAGTGCATGTGCACGTCTCTATCTAGAGCTGAAGCAAATCTCATGTAGGAGTGGAATTACGATGGTGGATGGTGTATTAATTGTTATCGAAAAAATATAGCTACATGTGTAGATTTTTTTTATGATAATGGAGTTCAAAAGTCGTGTGGGTGTTCTTACTTATAGTTTAGGAGTGTAGTGGACGTGGATGTTCTTGAAAAAGAAAATAGTGTAGTGGACGTGGGTGTTCTTGAAAGAAAAAGAGTGCAGTGGGTGTGCGTAAATTGAAGTGTGCAGTGGGTGTGTGAGAATTAAAATAGTGCAGTGGATGAGTGAACATGTGTTGATGTCGCAGACATTTTTCCCATTTGGAGTGAATTGAATTTGAAAAACCAAAAGAGTTAAGTGTTTCACAAACTTTCCGTAAACTTCTTTAGCATGAACAAAATAAAAGCAAGCAAAACCAAAGTAATAAAAACATCAAAAATTTAGTAACACAGTTCGGCACACCTTGCCTACATCTTCGAGACCCTCATCCAGATTAATAACTTTCACCGAAGTATAGTAGATTTACTTAAGGCTTTTTTAAGCCGATGCCACTCAACCCTTGACACTATCTCTCAACCTCACTTCTCGTGAAAGAATTTCACACCAAATAGTACAACTGCCTCGTACTAACCTCGACAGAGGATTTTCTCAATCTATCTTTTAACGAAAGAATAGCAAACAAATAACTCAATTGATTAAAATAATAAAGATGAAAACTAAATACACTTGAGATAGACAAGAACAACTTCTCGATAAGTTTCAATTCTCTGAATTGGATCAATGCATGCCCATGAAGTACACAGAAAAATTAAAAGAAACAACAGTTGTGACACAGCTCCCACTTAATTCACATCAGCTATACTAGAGACATAAACGATACTGACCATAAAAAGCGATTCTCCAACCAATCAAAAAATCACCCACACACCTTCAACTATATATACCGTCTCGGATCGATTGAAAATGCAAAAGCAGAAGTTAAGCTTCAAGATGTGTTATAATAATAGAGATTGCATGTCACGTACACCTCCGTCACTTTCTAAAGCTACAAAGCAACCCTGCAACTGGAAACTATGAATGAAAAGCTAGAAGCTTTTTAATTCGGTGTAAGGATATGTCATAACCTCATAATAGAACAATCAAAGGAGAAAAGGTTCCACTAGTGTCTTATGGAATCTTGGGAAAATATAATCAGAGACTTATATATAAGCAAGCATACGTGGGGAGGGGCATTTATTGCTTCTTTAAATTTTCATAAAAACCAATAATGCCAATAGGACTTTTTACTCACGTAAGCCCACTGCACACCCACTACACACTTAACAATTCTCACACTTTAATTAACGCAACAATCACGTTCCGATTCAAACACACAGAATCAGTTTTCTTTTTCTCCTATATCCAAATATCCAACCGTACATTATTCAAATACCAACCGTACCTTTTGAATCCAAGTCATTATCCAATTAATATCTTATATGTCCAATTAATAAATAAGATGTCAAAACTAAATAAAAGATATATACCATATATCTTAACAATCTCCCCCTTTTTGGCATTATTTGTCACAAATATGAAACTCCTCCTGAATAACATAATTGGACATATAAGTATCAAATTTACAATTCATATGACAAATACTCCCCCTTAATCAAACATCAACATCACAATTATCCAATCATCCAAATTTCTCCTCTTAGGACAAAAAGATGCCAAAAAGTAAGACAAATAGTCACGCATGTACCTTGAAATCTTCCCTTGAATGGGGCATTCACCATAAACAATCTGATGTCTTCCCCTTGGGACAAAACAATATCAAAGCGTATAATTATAATAATCAACCATAGGTGCAGCAGAAGAATCATAAGTATGCCAAGATGACAATTTACCACCATTAAAAACACATACCAACATATCACTACTTACTTCAATTCCATCTTCATCAGACTGATCAAATTCATAAACCCAAGCAATGAACTATAAGTGTTGTCAGTGTAGTGAGAAAGAAAGATTCCTGAGAGAGAGACCCACACTAATGAGAGAGCTGAGGAGTCTTTGGTGGAGCCAAATAGAAATCATAATGCAAACTACTAAAAAGATTGGAAGATAATAGCAACATAAAACTAAAGAACAAAAAAATCTTTTCTTTTTTTCGTTTTCTTTTTTATTATTTTTTTGGTTTTTAACAACACAAAAAATACTTCAAAAATATAAAGCACATTGTCCCTGTGCCCTTCGAAGAATCTCAAACCTGGGCTTATTCCTTGTCACATTATCTCGATCATTGGTTTCTTCTTCAGAAGTAACTGACTTGTCCTTTGTTTGACTAGTTACTTTACAAACAATAACTAACTGTGAATCTGTACAATTTCTTGTTTTTCCTTCACTATGTTTTTTTGTTTGTACTTGACCCTTTCTAATCCAAGTGTGTTTCGATACCATGGGCTGCTGCTAGAAATTTAATGAAGAGTGTCTAGATTTTTTATTTTGACCCCTTTGGAACATTATCTGTAACATCTTATAGCATCTCGGCCTTATGTGCCATATAACTCCGCAAAAATGAAACATCGGTACAAATCTTCGATTCTTCCTCGAAGTTTCTTCTTAGAAAAATTTGGATATGTCATTTTTTTCTCATTCACTTTAGAATACTTACCTTTATAGCCAATGCCTTGAAGATCCCCTTTAACTTTATCAATTTTCATTAACTTTTCTAGTTTTTCTGTGCCTCCATTCAACATTCTCAATCCCTTTTCAGTACTTACTAATTTCATTCTAGTTTCAACAAGCTCATCTGAGGTCAACATCAATTTCTTTTCTAACTCTTGTATGGTGTTCTTTATGGAGAGATTCTCTTCCTTCAATCTTTCATTCTCTATACATATTTTCACCCATTTTTTGTACATTAATTCGTAAGCCTCATAAATGATCTCCTTTTTATCACCTGACCCACTTTCATCACTGTAATAATCTAAGATTGAGCTTTGAGCTTAATCATTTGCATTTTCCCCAAAATTTCCCAATTTATTCACTATTTTGCCTGTAGTTACTTCATCACTCCAAGTGCTCGTATATGATTTCCCTTTTCTCTTTTTCAAGATGTTGGCACACTCCGTTTGAACATGTACGAACCCTTTATACTCATAGCATTGAATTCTCTTTACCTTTCTTTCTCCCTTTTGAGTATTGGCTTGTTGTTTGCAATTGTTGTTCAACGAGCTCCCACCTTTTTGCCTAAAATCAACTTTATCCTTTTTCACTCTCTTCAGCCACTTACTGAATTCTTGTGTTAATAGCTCCACATCCTCATTCTTGTCAGATTCATCTTCTACATCATTCGCAGTTTTTCCAGTGTCCACATGTATTGCCAACCCTTTGCTTCTTTCTTGCTTACCTCTCAAAAGAATCATTTCGAACTTTGTAAGGATTCCAATACATTTTTCCAATGACAGACTATCAATGTCGTAAGCTTCCCCTATTGCTATAATTTTTGAAATAAATCTTGGAAGCAGTGATCTCAATATTTTCTTGACTAATTTTACGTTGGAGTATTTCTTCCCCATTTGATGTGCCTGATTCGCTATATCTCGTAGTTTTTCATGAAAGTCTCTAATAGTCTCATTCTCATCTATCTTCAGCTCTTCAAACCATACAGTTAACATCTGTAGTTTCGACGCTATCACAGATTTTGTCTATAGTGAAGTGGGCACTGGTTATTAAATTGAAGAAACACTACGACATATTTTTGTCAAGAAAGAGTTGGCTATAGGGCAAAGTTTCAGTTGGATTATTTTGAGAAGATAAAAACCATAGGGAAGTCTTTCTTTTGTCTCAAATATATTGTTGTTCAATTCTTAGTTAATTAAATACTTAAGTTATTTTTTATTAATTATCGTTTAATCAAAAGTAGTTTAGAAAAATTCTCTGTTGAGGTTAGTACGAGGCGGTCATACTATTGGGTGTGAAATTCTTTTACGGGTAGTGAGGTTAAGAGATAGTGTCAAGTATTGAGTGGTGTCAGCTCAGTAAAGCCTTGGGTAAATCTATTATACTTCGATGAAAGTTACTAAGCTAGGTGAGAGCCCCACAGACATAGGCAAGGTGTGTCGAAATGCGTTGCCAAATTTCTTGTGTTGATTTATTTTTTATTCTCTTAATTTTTTTATTTTTCTTGTTTGCTAGAAATAAACCAGAAAGTTTGCAAAATGACTACCCCTTTGGGTTTTTCAAGTGTCATTTGTGTTAATTGAAGAAGATTGAAGAGAAGAAGAAAATCTGGAAAGTTACAATAGAGAGAGAGGATGTGAAGTTTCAGATTTGTTATGGTTAAAGGATAAACTTGAATTTGATTTGTTTAGAAATTGTATTGAAGTTAGAAATGCAGTATAGATGATTTAGAAGTGAGTAATCTAGAAAAGAATGAAAAATAATAGAAGGAGAAGAAGAAAATATAAGGTAAAGACGAGAAGGAAATGCAATAATAATAAATGAGTTTGGGTATGGTTAGAAGAAATAATTGATAAGAAAAATTATTAAGGGTATATTAGGTAGTATGTATTTATTAATTTACGTTCAATCCTAAACTCCCTAAATCGAATGTTTCTTATTTTCACTGTTTAGGATGGAATGGAATGTAACATGAAACCCTCCGCTTCCATCCCATTCCATTATGAAACCCTCAAACAAATGATGGAAGTGTATTACATCCCATCCCTTCCATCCCTAACCCCTCAACTAAACAGGGTCTTAGTTTCATCTTTCTTCTTCGGTCTTATTTTTTTAACCATGCCTCTTATCAAAGATTTTCATTAATGCACATCAATGCATGCTAACGCTTGCCTACTCTTGAGCTTTCATCGATATTGTCTATTTTTCCTTGCCTATTCTTCATTCTTTGTCTTGTTTCTTTATCATATTCCATCTCCATGTTAACTTAAACGCTAAATATCGGTCAAGACTCATCAATAATTGCACAATTATATAATTTGGTCTTAAGAATTTAACATTTAGCTGTGCACACTTGCATCAAGCTAGAAATCAATTTCAATATGCTAATTTTTATAAAAGTTGAAGGGTAAAGAATTATAGTGAACTTATTGTACTAAAAATTTCTCAAAAAAACTTTGAAAATAATACATGACAATCACAAAGATTTTATCCTATATTTTTTAATTATTTTATTTTTCATACAATTTATATGCTTATAAATATATGCATAATAATAATAACTAAAATCTGATTGATTTATAAGTTTGACAAACTTTGGTGGGTTAACTGTGGATTTCATACTATACATTCAACCTAGTGAATTTCATTATTTTATTTTCTAAAACATAAAATTTTGGTAAAATCTTACACTTTGTAAATTTTACCTATTAAAAATATAAGATAAATTTAGAAAAATGTGTGAAAATTTATAATTATTTTTATTTTAAAAAGAAGAAATGATTAATATATAAAGAGACTGATATTTTAATTTAAAAATCTCAAAACAATAAACTATAAATAATTTTTTATATATAAAGTTTTTTTTTTTTTTGTTTACTTCCCATGTTGGATATTTCTGGAGTTATTCTAACATATTGCAAACCAAAAGATTAAGTTAAATAAAAACTTTAGGATCCTTTTTCAATTCATTGCTGATACCAAACCTCAAAGGTCTGTGGTCCACTAACCATAAGGCCTGTGACTATACAAGCATAATTGATACTAAACCTCACAATTGTTCTTTCTGAATTACATAATGAAATAGGACTCTAACTGGAGGACCAGAGTTACGTGTGCTTCAGGATGCAACTCGATCCCATGAATACAGCCACCACCTTCCACCATTTCCAGGTACGTTTGAGCATTATTTAACTTCCCAAAGCTAGTGGCCATCCTTCATGACCTTTCAGGTGGCAGTTGAACTAGACTCCTGGAAAGAACACCACAGCCTCTCTGTGGCTTCATCGCGCAATGAATACTATTTGTTTCATCGTACAAAACTCGTGCTCATGAAGTGCCACTAGGTTCAACATCAGAGGACCCACTTATGATCAGTCCAAAATGTACGTGTTTCCAGTAGGACCATGCAATTGATAGGTATTAATCATCTCCCCACCACTACCAAAATAACAATCACAACACTATCATTTAGAACCAAGAAAGTTTTGGACTACATCGACAAACATATATGGCAGATTTCGACTAAGCAGTAAAAGGAACCAGTTATCTTCAATCGCCATCTTTGACTAATACCCATATGAAAATATTATATGAAAAATGTTTGGGATTGACGTGGTTTCTCAGGTTAAATCATCTTTATCCGGAAGAAATGTCTCATAATTCCAGAAGTGTAGTTTAACTGGTTTTTTAGCATGCACGCAATGTCATACAACTTATAGCATCAGTTTTAAAGAATTCAAGAAAGTTATTTGCGTCAGTTTTTTTGTTAGATGACAATTAGAAGATTTAGAAGTTATAAATGCTTTGTATACATCAAGATACTAAATAAAAACTTAGTGTATCACTGAGTTTTTCATATACTCTATTCTTCCTTATTTTCTCTGTTTTTTTAAAGTAATCTAATTACTACGTTTTCTTTCTGTTCTTTATTAGCCAAAGTTCAGTAACATAATCTTTAGATAGATAGATAACAACAATAAAGTGGTATTAGAACTAGATTCTTAAGGAATCTGTGAAAGTATAAGCAAAGTTCTTGGCTTGAGAAGATTAACTCTTTCCTGATTAGGCTGTGATTGTGTGAAAAGAGTACTTAGAGATGGTTGAGAGTTCAACTCAGGGTTTGCAGCTTGCAATCTTCAATGGAGAAGGGTGGACAATCAAAATGGAGGCATACCTGCAAGGTCAGGATCTTTAGGAGCCTATTGATGAAGACTAAGTAGTCGAGGTTCCAACTAAAGATGCACTGATTGCTCAGTTAAAATGGCTAAGGGAGAGGGTGACTAAGAAGGCTCAAGCTAAGTCTTGCTTGTACCAGTTAGTTGCACCCTCAATCTTTACTCAAATCATGGATCTCAGCTCTGCAAAGGAGATCTGGGATTTCTTGAAAAATGAGTATGAAAGTGATGAGAAGGTGAAAAATATGAAAGTATTAAACCTTTTGAGAGAGTTCGACAAAAAGCAGATGAAGGAAGATGAATCTGTCAAGAACTATAGTGAGAGGCTAATTCAACTTTTAGATCAGATTAGGCTCTTAAGAGTTAAGTTTAAAGATCAGTGGCTAGTTTAGAAGCTGTTGGTGTTGGTACCTGAGAAATATGTGGCTATAATAGTCTCACTTGAAAATTCCAACGATATTGGACAGATCAAACTCTCTAAAGTTGTAAGTGCCTTGTAGGCTCAAGAGCAAAGGCATCTGATGAGAAAATCAGAAACTGCTGATGGATCATATAAGGCCTTTACCAAGGCTGAAGGTCAAGAAAAGTCCAAGAAGAAGAAAAGAATCAAATCTGGTTCAAGTTCTTAGAATGCTTAGACTCATCAGAAATATGCTAGCAAGAATGCAGGAGGAGACAAGACGAACAAGTATAATCCTTATCCTCACTGTGGAAAGTCAAACTATCTGGCCTTCAGGTGCTGGAGGAGACCAAATATGGAATGTAGGAAGTGTCATCAGAAGAGACAAATGAAGGCAATATGTAAGAAACAAGCTATCCAAACTGGTGCAAACGTGCAAGTTACTGAAGAAGAAGAAGAGCAACTCTTTGTTGTCACATGTAATCTTGCTGAAGCATATACATCTGAGTGGTTGATAGATAGTGGATGTACAAGCCATATGACTCCAGATCCAAGATTATTAAAATTTTTGGATCAGAATATGAAGGCAAATGTGAAGCTGGGAAATGGAGACTGTATTCGAGTAGAAGGAAGAGGAGTAGTTAAGATCTCTACCAAGAATGAAGTCAAGATCTTCTCTAATGTGCTTTTAGTGCCCAAGATACAGCACAATCTCTTAAGTGGAGCCCATTGATTGAAAAAGGTATGTCAGTACACTTTGAATCTAATGTTTGCAAAATGTTTGATAAGACTGGCCAGAAAATTCTAAGCACTAGAATGAAGAATAAGAGCTTTTCCATGAGACCATAAAAGATACAACAGGAGGCACTTGTGAGTGACACAGTCGAGTCTGATCTTTGGCATCAAAGACTCGGACACTACCACTTGAGGGGACTGGAAGCAATGAAGAAGAAGAATATGGTTGATGATCTACCATCTTTCTCATACTGTCACTCAGAATGCAAGGTTTGTATTTTGGGTAAGCAAACACGTGCTCTATTTTTTAAGTCAAACTTGAGGGCTGATGAGAAGCTTCAAATATTGCATATGGAGATAAGTGGTCCAATGCCAGTAAAATCCTTAAATGGAAGTAGGTATTTCTTGTTGATAATTGATGATTACTCAAGGTATTCATAGATATACTGTCTCAAAAGCAAAGGAGAAGCTTCAAAGATGTTTAAGGAGTTTAAAACACCGGTTGAAAACCAGACAGGATTGAGCATCAAGTCTGTAAGAATAGATAATAGCTCAGAATTTATTGCTAACGAGTTTCAAATAATCTGTAAAGCTGCAGATATTAAACACCAGCTTACCACACCCTATACTCCACAACAGAATAGAGTGTTGGAGAGCAGAAACGAAACTGTGGTAGAGATGGTGAGATGCATGCTGGAAGAAAAGGAACTCCCTAAGGATTTTTGGGCTGAAGCAGTTTCTACTGCATGTTTTCTGCTAAATAGGCTACATACCTGAGCTCTTGTGGACAAGACACTGTATGAAATGTGGTATGGAGTGAAACCAAGGCTGAAGAATTTGAAGGTGTTAGGATCTCTTTGCTGTGCACATATACCTCAAGCCAGGAGGAGCAAACTGGATAGCAAATCAGAACTTGCAATTTGTTTGGGATATTTTGAAGTGAGCAAATGATACAGGTTGTTTTATCTAACGTAGAGGAAGGTGAAGGTAATTAGGGACGTGCACTTTCTTGAAGATGAACACTAGAATTTTTCTTAAAGAAAGTAGATAAATGTGGAAGAAAAGCAGACAGTTATATTGCCTCTTATCATTCCAAAGATGGCAGACAATTCAAAGAACTAGTTTAAGTAAGACGAGTTAGACTCTGTGGAAGAAGAAGATCCAGAGAACCAACATGAGCAGAATGAATGGAATTATGAGGAGAAGCAAACTCCAGACGTGCTAGATGATGATATTGATCATTTGCTAGTAAGAGGAACAAGAAGTTTAGCATAAATTTATGAAAGAAGTAATGAAGCAATGCTAGAGCCTTCAAAAATTCAGGAAGCACTTCAGAACTTGAAATGGTTTGAAGTCATGAAGGAAGAAATCTCTATGATCGACAAGAATGAAACTTGGACTTTAGTAGACAAACCACCTGACAAAAGGGCCATTGGATTGAAGTGGGTATTCAAATCCAAGTTAAATCCTAATGGTTCTGTCAACAAGCATAAAGCTAGATTAGTAGTGAAGGGGTATGCACAAGTCGAAGGAGTGGATTTTGGAGAAACTTTTGCACCAGTAGCTAGGATTGAAACTATCAGACTTCTCTTAGCACTTGCAACCGAGAAAAGTTGGAAAGTAGATCAAATGGATGCAAAGTTTGCCTTCCTTAATGGTGTACTGTAGGAGGAGATCTATGTACAACAACCAGAGGGCTTTGTGATAGAAGGAAAGGAGGAGAGTGTATACAGGCTCAAAAAAGCTCTCTACAGCTTGAAGCAAGCTCCTAGATGCTGGTATTCAATAATAGACACATTTTTGCTAGAAATCAACTTCAAAAGAAGTTGCAGTGAGCCAACACTCTATGTAAGGTTACAACAAGATGATATTGCAGTAGTTTCGATTTACGTAGATGATTTGTTGTTGACTGGAAATTCTGAAGATCAGATTAAGTCACTGAAACAACAATTCAACAGCACTTTTGAAATGATTGATTTGGGGTTGATGAAATATTTTCTAGGAATGGAAACACATCAATGCAAGGGGTGCATAGCAGTAAGCCAGAAGAAGTATGTGTGTGATGTGTAGAAGAGATTTAAGTTGGATCAGTGTAAACAAGTTTCCATTCCAATTTATTGGAAAGAGAGACTGAAAAAGAAAGAAGATGGAGATGAGTTGGACAATAAGAATTACAAAAGCTTGGTGGGCTGTTTGATGTATATTACAACCACTAGACCAGATATTCTATATTTGGTTAATGCTCTCTGGGTATTTGAGTAATCCAGGAAAGCAACATTAGTTGCTATCAAGAGGGTCTTAAGATATCTTAAGGGGACCACTGATTATGGTCTTCTATATGAGAAGATAGGTTTGTGTGAACTTAAATGTTATGCAAACAGTGGTTGGGGTGGAGCAACAGAAGATATGAAGAGTACGACTGGATATTGTTTAACTTTTGGTTCAGCTTATGTTTCGTGGAGCTCAAAGAAGCAAGAGTTGGTGGCTCTTTCGATTGCAGAAGCTGAATTGGTGGTAGTTACAACAGCAGCAAAGTAAGTTATGTTGGGCACCGATTTTCGGAACCTAACCTCAAAGAAAACCATAACTATTATCGCTTCATTTTCTTGCTCTGATACCATAAAATGTTGAACCCCGTTTCCGGAGCCCAACTATCGGAAACATTTACAAAACGTGAGCAAACTTATACTTTCAAAAAGCGTCATCACAAAGCGTGGGCGGAAACATTTTCTAACTTCGGATCAAAAAGCTTAAGGTCAAAAACTTTGAAATTCTGACATCCGAAAACGCATACTTTACAAAAAAAAAACAAACGCATTAGAAAACTATAAGACGATCTTGATCTAAACCAAATCCAAATCGGTTTAGTTTTTTTTCTTTCCAACTTCATTCAAAGCAATTCATCTCCTAAATGGAATTCATCAATCCCTCAAACCTCAATTTATTTGATTCTTCATATTCAATCATATCTCATCATTTAAAAATC
>JANIJH010000225.1:23905879-23916829 GCA_024520975.1 Erythroxylum areolatum | reverse complement strand
TGAAAATTCTCTAACCCCTTCAACACATACGGTTCTCACTCCCAAAACCATACAAATCTCCAATTTCTCAAGGGTTTCGTATGACTAGCACAAGGAGGAAGAAGAAGCTAGTAAGGAAGCAAGTGATCACTCAAGGGCTTGAAGAATCAAACGAAAATTAACGACGGAAGAAGGCATGCCCTAGGTGGAGGAGGAGAGCTATCTGTCAAGATTAAAATCTAAGGCCTTTAAAGGTTAATCAATTTAAGCCTCCAACAATAGCAACATGCCACTTGTCATTTTTCCTCATAATTCATTTAAATCTCTTTCTCTTTCCACAATTTATTTCCAGTCCAATTCGTCTCCAAATTTTAATAGCTCAACATATATATTTCCAATATCATATATCTGATTTTTCATAGCCATCGGACAGTCATTTCAGTACTATACAATCAATCGGTCCGTCACCCGAAAATTTTCTCCCAGATTTCTAGAAAAATTTCTAAGAGTCACTACCAACTGAAAATAATTCCTATGCCATTCCAATTCAATTACATACGCAGTTATCTCACAATTTTCACAAATCACATCACAGTCATAATTAAATGCCGGGAATGACATGAATGCATGAACATATAAGTGCATGTGCCAAAAGACTCATTCCTCTAAAATTAGAGGTCAAATGAATGCTCATATCACAAATGCAATAAAACAACCTAGCCTGTCCCAATTTACCAATATAACCTTCCCATCGGTGATGGGATGTTACATTCTGTGTTTTGCTGACGTGTCTTCTTCTGTGTTTTTACTCCTTCTGTGTTTTACTTCTTTTGCGTTTTACTTCTTCTGTGTTTTGCTTCTTCTATCTTTTTTTTCGTCTGGCCATAACTTCTTCCCTAGACACCCAAATGAATTAATTCTTGAACTATGGGACTCGTAACACTTTTCCCTACATCTCCATTTAAAAATCTTAGCCATCTAAAATGAATTGAGAAAGATTGAGTGAGAAACATGGAATGGGTACAGTGAATGCATTCTTAAAATTTTATGAACTAGGGTATTCCACTGAACTTATTTCGGTATTTTGATTATGTCTGGACCTATAGGATTCCAAATGAGTAATAAATTGTGATTTTGATTTAGTGAGGCATAAACCTAAGTCTGAATCATTACTTAGATGAGTTTTGGATATAAGACTGTTAAGGTGATGAGAATAAGGGAAGGATACCCGGGATCTCATAAACATGCGTTGTACGTAAGTTAATTCATACATATGCATCATTGGATAATTATGATTGAAGAAATTGTGATATTGTGTATATTATTTATTATAGAGGAGCAACTAGAACGTCAACCTCCAGACATTGCCGGATCTTCCAGGTATTAGCTTCGGGAGAAACTTGTGAGTCAACCGAGATAATTTCCTAGGATTGATTTGATTTGATTCATTTACACTTCCAATTTTATTGAACTGTTTGTGATCTGTTTCTAAATTCCGAACTTGAAGTCCGAGGAGTATAATAGTTGGGCATGTATTGGAAGTACTTTGATTTTGATGTGAAATCTTGTATGATATGTGAATTCTCAACGAAAGTTGAATACCGGAATTAGGTCCGATGATAATGAGTTTTTGATTGAACATCATATGTGATTATTTGATATGACATAAGTAGTATTTGATGCATTTCATAAAATGCATGCTAAGATAAAGGCGTTGTGACTTGAGTAGCCTGTATGAAGCACTTCCATATAGAGCTTTGCTCCGTGATATGTGTTCTGCATGTAGAGCTATGCTCCGTAATTCTGTTTTGACTGAGCCCTAAGGGCCAGTATTTGTATAAGTTTGTGATAGGCACTCAGTCACAACAATAAGAACTGATGTGAGTCTCATGTATATAGCATTATAAGATCGAAATCCATTGAATGATATGTAAAGCTGAAATGAGTGATAAATTGATATGAACTGTTTACTATACTTGGCTACGTGAACTGTATGATTATATATCAGGAATGTAAGTATGATCTAAATGAATATCTGTGAAATACGTGATATATGTGTATGATCCGGTGAACTCATCAATGATGGTTCACTCATTGGGTTCACAAAACTCACCAAATTTGCAACATTATCTTTTCAGGAACGAGAAACGACTTTAGCTACTGAGAAGCTCCACTACCACGTAGATTGTGTTTCGACAAGAGCAGTCATGGCTCAAAGGTCAGTCAGTTGGGATTTTTAGGTGGCTTAGATAGATTTGACATGTTTCCCCTTTCATATAGTACATTTGTACTAGGTTTTGTTAATGAACATGTGGAAAGGGTTGAAAGATACAATGTAGACTCTTGGTTTGAGAAATGAAATGAGGAAAAAGATGGTTTTAAAAGTGTTGTGAACTTCTATTGATTCTTAATAAGTGATTTAAGATACAATGCCATGTGAAGTGAGTGTAGTGATCAATCATAGCTCGCCTTTATCGTAGGATATGTGTCGGAATGACCTGCGGGCATCCCGGTGGGTACCCTGCGGTAAGGGGGTGCTATATTAGGTGGCATCAGAGCATGGTTGGCATCTGTTGGGACATATAGGAATGCTAAGCATGAAATGTTATGAAAAATGTAGATAATGATTGAAATTATTGTTTGCTATAGGTCATCTGCTCTAGGTGATCAAATTGATCAACCAGTTGACCAAGGATCGGTAGGAGCCAGTAGGGAGTGCTCGGTGCCTAGATTTGAGGAGATGCCTTCTACAGTTCCCGAGAGAAGGGAGAGGAGGTATAGTAGGCTGTGCAAGCAGGGAGCTGTGAACTTCTATGGAAGCACAGACCCTGCTGAGGCTGAAGGATGGCCAGAGAGGACAGAAAGGGTATTCGATCAGATAGACTGCGAGCCTGATGAGAGGTTCGATTATACAGTGTCCTTACTGTAGGGCCCAGCTTATCAGTGGCGGAAGACTGTTCCAGGTAGTACCACCAAGCCTTGCCAGTTGAAGTGGGAAGACTTTCTGAGAGTCTTTAGAGACAACAACATGCCCAAGATCTATCTGGACATGAAGATGCAGAAGTTCTTGGAATTGAACCAAGGTAGGATGCTAGTGGCTGAGTATGAGATCTGGTTTAATGAATTGATGGGTTAAGCTACTGCTCTGATCCCTATAAAAGAAGATAAGTGTAGGAGGTTTGAGAATGGACTTAATATGGAGATCAGAACAAGGTTGGCGCGGCCAGATATGTGTACTTTCATATAGTTAACAGCTGCTTCAATTAGAGTTGAACAATTGATGAGGGAGAAACAAGCTGAAATTGGACAGGGGTCCAGAGGGAAGAGGCCTAGTGAGAATCAAGGTAGTTCTGACAAGAGCCTCAGTAAGTGCCAGAATAGAGCATTCAGATCATCAGGTGGATCCAGACAGTCAGGATCTAGGCCGAGGGGCAGGTTGTCGCAGACTGGTAGTGGGAGAGGCTCAGCTTAGAATCAGTTCCCAGTTTGTGAGTATTGTGAGAGGAGGCACGGTGGTGAGTGTTGGAGATCGAATGGAGCTTGTTTTAGATGCGGCTCCAAGGACCACGAGATCAAAGATTGTCCAGATATGTTGAGAATCCAGTCTGCTATCAGTGGGCGATCTGGGAGTAATACAACAGTCCAGCAGAGCAGAGGTAGTAGATCTGGACAGAGAGGCCAGGGTAGAGGCAGAGGGAGAGCTGGGAGTTCTTCCATGAGGACTGAGGGGCAAGGCAACCGATCACAGTCCCAGGCCAGGGTTTATGTTATGACCAGGCAGGAGGCCCAAGACTCACCAGATGTAGTAGCAGGTGTGCTTCTTGTTTATGATTTTGAGGCATTTGCACTCCTGGATCTAGGATCCACACACTCCTTTATCGCACCATTTTTGACATGTAGACTGCATTATGATAGGGAATTGTTACAGCATGGGCTAGAGGTGAGTACACCTCTAGGTAGAACTACTGTCTTAGGGGAGGTCTGCAAGAGGTGCTCGATTAAGATTGATCAAGCAGAGTTGAAGGCAGACCTCATTGTATTACAGTTGAGGGAGATAGATATGATTCTAGACATGGATTGGCTCACTGCCCATAGGGCCATCATGAACTGTTACACCAAGGAGGTAGTACTGGAATCTCCTGGCCAACTGAGGGCAACATTCAGGGGAGTTAGTCAGGCAGTGCCAACTAGGATGATATCCTTCATGAGTGCATTGAGATTGATTCAGGGAGGATGTGAGGCTTATCTGAGACACATCATTGATGCTAGAGCTGAGCAGAGTGTACAGGACATTTCCGTTGTTAGGGAGTTTTCGGATATTTTTTTCGAGTTACCTAGTTTACCACCGGATCGGGAAACGGAGTTTACAATTGATCTAGTTCCAGGAGCTGCTCCTATATCTATTCCTCCATATAGGATGGCACCTGTAGAATTGAAGGAGTTGAAGGCTCAGTTACAGGAGTTGTTGGAAAAGGGCTTTATAAGGCCCAGTGTTTCACCTTGGGGAGCTCTAGTGCTGTTTGTGAAGAAAAAGGATGGGACTTTGTGGTTGTGCATCGATTATAGGCAGCTGAATCGGGTGACAGTAAAGAATAAGTACCTATTGCCTAGAATTGATGATTTACTTGATCAATTGCAAGGAGCTCTAGTGTTTACTAAGCTGGACTTGAGATTAGGGTACTATCAGCTGAAAATAGCTGAGGCTGATGTACCAAAAAGTGCATTTAGGAGCAGGTATGGGTATTTTGAGTTTCTAGTGATGCCGTTTGGGCTATCTAATGCCCCGGCAGCTTTTATGGCTATGATGAACAAGGTGTTTCAGCCCTACCTGGATCGATTTGTGATTGTGTTTATTGATGATATCTTGGTGTATTCAAAGAGTAGAAAGGAGCATGCGAAGCATTTGAGAGTCATTTTACAGATTATAAGAGAGAAGCAGTTGTATGCCAAATTTAGTAAGTGTGAATTTTGGCTTGATTAGGTCGTGTTTCTGTGACATATAGTGACTAGAGATGGCATACAGGTAGATCCAAATAGGAAGAGGAAGTGATGAATTAGGAAGCCCCAAGAAATGTGTCAGAGATCCGAAGCTTCCTAGGATTGGTCGGATATTACCGAAGATTTGTCGAGGGGTTTTCTCTGATCTCAGCCCCTTTGACAAAACTTATAAGGAAGAATGTAGAGTTCAAATGGAATAAGGAGTCTTCGAGGAGCTAAAACATTGGTTGACTAATGCGCCGGTGTTAACTATTCCATCGGAGACTAGAGGATATGTGGTGTATAGTGATGCTTCGCATCAATAATTGGGATGTGTATTGATGCAGCATGGCAAGGTGATCGCCTATGCATCGAGACAATTAAGGCCTCATAAGATAAACTATCCAGTACATGATTCAGAGTTAGCTGCAGTGGTTTTTGCTCTAAAGATTTGGAGACATTATCTGTATGGAGAGACTTTCTAGATATACACAGATCATAAGTGTCTGAGGTATTTACTGAGTCAGAGGGAGTTAAACTTGAGGCAGAGGAGATGGATTGAGCTATTGAAAGATTATGATTGCACTATTGAGTACCACCCAGGGAAAGCTAATTTGGTGGTAGATGCTTTAAGCAGGAAGTCTAATATCAGTGCAGCTCAGATTCAGTTATCAAGGCTACCTAATCTGATTCATTTGAGAGCTCTGATTGTGGAGCTAAAGCTAGAGCAAAATGAGGCACTGATTGCTACTTTGAAGATGAGACCAATGCTACATGATAGGATCAGAAAAGTTCAGGGAAAGGATCCTATTATGGTAAAGCTTATGGAGAAAATAAAGATGAATCCAGATTCTAAGTTTGAGTTGAGAGATGAGACATTATGGTTGAAACAGAGGCTGTGTGTGCCTAATGTGGATGATTTGAGGAAGGAGATACTTGAGGAAGCTCATATGGCCGCCTATGCTATGCATCCTAGTACTACCAAGATGTATAACACACTGAAGCAGCATTTTTGGTGGCCTGGAATGAAGAAGCAAGTGGCAGAGTATGTATCTAGATGTATGATTTGCCAGCAGGTGAAAGCGAAGCACCAGGCTCCGGTAGGGAAACTTCATTTGTTGCCCATTCCGGAGTGAAAATGAGAACAGATCACTATGGACTTTATTGTGGGATTGCCTAAGACTCTAAGGCAGCATGATGCTATATGGGTCATAGTGGATCGGTTGACTAAATTGGCCCACTTCTTACTAGTGAGAGAGAATAACTCACTTAATCAGTTGGCCTAGAAATATGTGAATGAGGTAGTGAGACTGCATAGGATTCCAGTGTCTATAGTATTGGACAGGGATCTGAGATTCACCTCGAGGTTTTGGAGGAGCTTGCAGTTTGCTATGGGTACTAAGTTGAACGTCAGTACAGCGTTTTATCCTCAGACAGATGGACAGAGTGAAAGGACAATCAAGACTATAAAGGATATGCTTAAAGCTTGCGTATTGGAGTTTAGAGGAGCTTGGGATCAATATATGGCATTGATAAAGTTTGCCTACAACAACTATTATCACAGTAGTATCAAAATGGCACCGTATGAGGCCCTGTATGGTCGAAAATGTCGGTCGCCATTATATTGGGATGAAGAGGGTTTGAGAATGGTTGAAGACCCAGAATTAATACAAGATACAGTGGATAAAGTGAAGTTGATCCGAGGTCGAATTAAAGCGGCTCAAGATAGACAGAAGAGTTATGTAGATTAACATTGACAGGATAAGGAGTATAGTTTCGGAGACAAAGTATTCTTGAGAGTGTCACCTTGGAAAGGAGCTTTAAGATTCGGTAAAAAGGGCAAGTTGAGCCCTAGGTACATTGGTCCTTATGAGATCATTGAGAGGATAGGACCTTTGGCCTATAAGTTGGCTTTACCGAACGAAATGTCTCAATTGCATAATGTGTTTCATGTTAGTATGCTCTGAAGATATCAATCCGATCCGACACATGTGATACCGGCCAAAGAAATTGAGGTTGCTAGTAACTTAAGATATGTTGAGCAGCCGATAAAGATTGTGGGATCACAGATCAAGCAGTTGAGGAACAGGGTCATTCCATTGGTAAAAGTCCTTTAGAGGAACCACTCAACTGAAGAAGTAACATGGGAGACAGAGGAGCAGATGAGGAGGCAATATCCCCACCTGTTCGAGCAAAGGAGTAAGAATTTTGAGGACAAAATTTCTTTAAGGAGGGAGAGTTATAACATCCCATTCTTGTGGGAAGGTTAAAATGGTAAATATGAGTGATTAATGAGAGCTAGAAATACAATTCCATGTTTATGCATATTATGTTATGCACATGCATATGAATGGTGAAGTTGTGACATATGAAAATGATTGTACATGCATTCATGACTAATTCCGTGTACAATTTGATTATGATGTGATTTTTAAGTGTTTTGAGAATTTTGAATTTATTTATATGGAAAAGTTTATTGGTTAGTAAGAATATTGCAATTGTGAATTTTTGGTGAATTTAGGCATAAATTTTGAAAAATTATGCAAATAGGAAAAGACATCAAATGAAGACTTTGAAATAGTTGAATTGCAAAGATAAGAGTTTAGGGGAGTTAGTTTCAAAAGAAACTAAGTTAGAGCTTAGATATGAGTGAAGTGACAAATGTCACTTAGGCTTGGTACTTTGTTAGGAGTAGGTCACTATTTTTTGAAAGTTGAAAGGTTAAGTTATATGTCTAAGTTCTTTCTTCATTGGGATCATCTCCAAATTTTCTTCCCATAAGCAGAGTTTTTCATCAAACCCTTTCTAATAGATTCTTCTGCTTTTCCTTCCTACACTAAACCCACTTTGCTATTTGTGTCTTCTACCCTAAGAAAAATCAGAAGCTGGTCATTGTCTTCAGTGAAGTACGTAAATTGCATGGAGTTTAGGGCTTGAAGATTTTGAAGTTTTCAAAAGGTTAGCAGTGAATAAATCCTTTAGAGTTGGGGATTTATGAAAGAAAGTTGATGAGTTATTGTCATCTGCATGGAAAATGGCATTTAAGTGTATATTAACAAATACTGGGTGGTTGGGAGGAAACAAATTTGGTTATAGTGTTAAATTAGTTTTTGAAAGATTATTAATGATTAGGTGATGTAAATGTGTTGTTGGAGTTAAAATAGCAATAACTCGATCTGAAATTTCAGAAAAACTTCTGTACCAATCTAGATAGATTCGAGAAAATGGCCTTTATGAAAGTCATAAATTTTCCTTTTCATCTTCCTAACAGTATATAGTATGAAAACTATGGACATCTGAGCTGAAAGTCAGGGTCCTTATAAAGGAAGATGTTCAAATGTGAAATTTACTCCTTTTGTCTTTTTGCTTCTTCTGTGATGACGTCATCTTCTTCTGTGTTTTGTTCCTTCTGAGTTTCGCTCCTTCTGTGTTACTGTTCATGAACTCCTTCTGTGTTACTGTTCATGAACTCCTTCTGTGTTACTATTCATAAACTCCTTATGTGTTACTGTTCATGAAATCCTTCTGAGTTTTCTTCCTTCTGTGTTTTGTTCCTTCTGTGTTTTGCTTCTTCTGTCTTTTTCTTCTTTTGTGTTTTGCTGATGCGTCTTCTTCTGTGTTTTGCTGATGTGTCTTCTTCTATGTTTTTACTTCTTCTGAATTTTACTCCTTCTGTGTTTTGTTGACGCGTCTTCTTCTGTGTTTTGCTGACGTGTCTTCTTTTGTGTTTTTACTTCTTCTGAGTTTTACTCCTTCTGTATTTTACTCCTTTTGTGTTTTGCTTCTTCTGAGTTTCGCTTCTTCTGTCTTTTTTTTCATCTAGTCATAACTTCTTCCTTAGACACCCAAATGAATTGATTCTTGAACCATGGGACTCATAGCACTTTTCCCTACATCTCCACCTAAAAATCTTAGCCATCTGAAATGAATTGGGAAAGATTAAGTGAGAAACATGGAACGGGTACAGTGAATGCACTCTTAAAATTTTATGAATTAAGGTATTCCACTGAACGTACTTCGGTATTTTGATTATGTCTAGACCTATAGAATTCCAAATGAGTAATAAATTGTGATTTCAATGGTTTTAGTGAGGCATAAACCTAAGTCTAAATCATTACTTAGATGAGTTTTGGATATAAGAATGTTAAAGTGATGAGAATAAGGGAAGGATACCTGGGATGTCGTGAACATGCATTGTACGTAAGTTAATTCATACATTTGCATCATTGGATAATTATGATTGAAGAAATTGTGATATTGTGCATATTATTTATTATAGAGGAGCAACTGGAATGTCAACCTCCAGACGTTGCCGGATCTTCCAGGCATTAGCTTCGGGAGAAACTTGTGAGTCAACCTAGATGATTTCCTAGGATTGATTTGATTTGATTCGTTTACACTTCCAATTTTATTGAACTGTTTGTGATCTGTTTCTAAATTCCGAACTTGAAGTCCGAGGAGTATAATAGTTAGGCATGTATTGGAAGTACTTTGATTTTGATGTGAAATCCTGTATGATATGTGAATTCTCAACGAAAGTTGAATGCCAGACTTAGGTCCGATGATAATGAGTTTCTGATTGAACATCATATGTGATTATCTGATATGACATAAGCAGTATTTGATGCATTTCATAAAATACATGCTCAGATAAAGGCGTTGTGACTTGAGTAGAATGTATGAAACGCTTCCACGTAGAGCTTTTCTTCGTGATATGTGTTCTATACATAGAGCTATGCTTTGTGATTCTGTTCTGACTGAGCCCTATGGACCAGTATTTGTATAAGTTTGTGATAGGCACTCAGTCACAACAATAAGAATGAATGTGAGTCTCATGTATATAGCATTATATGATCGAAATCCATTGAATGATATGCAAAGCTGAAATGAGTGATAAATTGATAGAAACTGTTTACTATACTTGGCTACGTGAACTATATGATTATATATCAGGAATGTAAGTATGATCTAAATGAATATCTGTGAAATACGTGATATGTGTGTATGATCCGGTGAACTCATCAATGATGGTTCACTAATTGAGTTCGCAAAACTCACCAAAATTGCAACATTGTCTTTCAGGACTGAGAGACAACTTTAGCTACTGAGAGGCTCCATTACCATGTAGAATGTGTTTCGACAAGAGCAGTCATGGCTCAAAGGTCGGTCAATTGAGATTTTTGGGTGGCTTAAATAGATTTGACATGTTTCCCCTTTCATGTAGTACATTTGTACTAGGTTTTGTTAATGTACATGTGGAAAGGGTTGAAAGATACAATGTAGACTCTTGGTTTGAGAAATGAAATGAGTAAAAAGATGGTTTTAAAAGTATTGTGAACTTCTATTGATGCTTAATAAGTGATTTAAGATACGATGCCATGTGAAGTGAGTGTAGTGATCGATCGTAGCTCGCCTTTATCGTAGGATATGTACCGGAATGATCTGCGGGTGTCCCGGTGGGTACTCTGCAGTAAGGAGGCGCTACATAGAGAGCATAGGTTCATACTGGACGAAGACATCGTGGAGATTCGATAACCTAGAGTGTTAGAATGTACACTAATATATATCGATAAGGACTTTAATCACATGCATTATAGGTCCTACTATTTTTATCCAAATGCATAGCCCTCACTATGAATTTGAGAAAACTTATAGTTTTCATAATGGGTCGATACCCAATATCACTAAGAATGACCTTGAGTTTGTGTAGCATCCCCTTACCGTAGGGTACACATCGGGACGCCCGTAGGCCACTCCGACACGTAACCCACGATAAAAGTGCACTACCGAGCAAACCAACTAAAATCCATATGGCATCGAAATAATAAATCACAATATCAAAATCACTAAATCTTTAAAACCATAGTATATAAATCTTGATACAAATCATCCAACAGCAGAATAGACAAGTCTATCCGTCCCCTAAACAAAACTCAAAAAGGAAACTGATACAAAAGTCTATACTAAGTCATCCTCAAAATCCCTCCCAGCTGA
>JANIJH010000225.1:23852583-23862959 GCA_024520975.1 Erythroxylum areolatum | reverse complement strand
TTCTTATGATGCTTTATAAGTGAATTATGTTACCATGCTATATGAAGGGAATGTAGTGATCGATCGTAGCGTGCCCTTATCGTAGGATATGTGCCGGAATGACCTCCGGGCGTCCCGATGGGTACCCTGCAGTAAGGGGGCGCTACACCTAATGTCTAATTAAATATGAAAAAGTAGACTGATAATGAGGCAGTACATCTCGAATGTGTGGAAGAAAACTACTGAATAATTATATCACATTAAGAAAACGAATGAACTTTCGTCGAACACTTCAAAGGCAGAATGTTAAAGATTTATCCCAATTCACCTAAGGAATTAATGTCTTTTTCCTTAATATATACTGTAACACAATGCAAATCCAAATGCACCACATATAATCAAAACAAACGCAAAAACACTCTCAAAATTAGATTAAATCGTCAAGCACAAATGTTGAATGACTTACCTCCATCAAAAGACAGAAGCACTCCGATTGGAGAAGACCTGCCACGCAAATGTCAGCAATAAGAAGACATCAACGGTAGTAAGTGGCTCGAGAGAGAGGGAAAAAGCGAAAGCAACAGGCAGGATTAATGAAAAAAGACTTACCTTCGGCATTTTTTAATTGACACAGAAGTTGAGGCGATGTCGCTTTGTTGGGATGGGGGGAGACGACGTCAGTTGGGGGGAGATACTCAGGTAGGTTTTATCAAAACCAAAATGACTTGCACCTGAACCAGTACAGGGACATTAGCCTTCTACGACATCGTTTTGGGGGAGGGGCGGGGGGGAAGGGGACTTGGGTAAGTTTTGTTCAAAATGACATCATTTGGTTTAAAACCAAATTATATCGTTTTCCACTAAACCAAAATAGTTTAAGTTAACCTTCCACGACGTCATTTTTAGGGGGAGTAGGTTTTAACAAAACCAAAATGACATCGTTTGTTCTTTAAACCAAACAACGTTATTTTGCTCTTGGAGCAACTCAACCATTCAGTCAGCTTTCTGCAATGTTTTCTATAGAAAAACGTCAAGTTTTCTATTTTGCAGTTTTTTTGCTAAAACGTCACAAAAGGTCTGACAAATCTGTGACATTTTTATAAAATGTCGTGAAAAATGAGATCTTTTCGTGACGTTTTTAAAAACATCAAGAAAACTCTGACCAATTTGCAATGTTTTTCTGCGACGTTTTCTCTAGAAAAACATCAAGATTTTTATTTTGCAATGTTTTTCTACTAAAACATCGCAAAAGGTCTGACAAATCTGTGACATTTTTATAAAATTTCATAAAAAATGGCATCTTTTTGTAACATTTTTAAAAACATCACAAAAACTCTACCAATTTGCGACGTTTTTTGACAAAACATCGTCAATTATATTGAATTGTTTGTAGTGATTAGAATGGACTTATCCTTGTGTCCAAACAAGCCTCTTCATCTTCATATTTTAGAAAAACCCTAAATTCATAAGTATGTAGCCGCCACCATCAACCTCCAGAAATGCCAACTCGCACTGGACATGCAAACACTCATAGTTTCACGCATCTACTCCAACTGGTTGCTATTTAGACGTGTCTCCACGTCTATTGCTACCTGTGCTAGCTGAAGATGAGCCCATCTCATAGAGCTACTCTGACCAATGCACAGAAAATATCCTATAGCAGTAGAGTCGCCAATGCTACTGTCATCTATCTTCACTGCTCTAAAAATGACTTTCAGTGGGCATCTCCATGCTTGGCCATAAATGGACAAGCATGATAGCTTGAAGATGGTCGACCATAAGAGTGACCACTAAAACCTTCTGAATCATGCGTCAAGGAGAGCCATGCCAGGACCACAATCGGGCACAATAGCAGCAACAACCATGCCCTGAGACCACATCATTCTCAACGAGTCCCACAGATTATCACCATAAATGCACTAATAGAATTAGCTGGAGAAATCGAGTCGTTTGTCTATGGAACGTGCTACCACACTTCTCCCACATTGCCTGCTTCATCCTCCATCACTGTGTCGTCCATATCTCTTCTCCAGCTCACCCATGTTTCTCCAACAGATGCCCCGCATGTCACCACCATCTCCCCATAATCGACGACAATCTACGTTGGTTCTTGCTCCCAAAGAACTACGTTACCATCCGATTTCATAAGAAGCTTCTTTGGATTGAGCATGTCGATGCCATAATTGGACTCGTTTTATTACATGAATTTACTTGAACTGTAACGACCAAGTTATTATTCACATAAATTCTTCCAGCATCTTACAACTCCCTCATCTTGCCATCATCCCGTAGCCTTCTCCAGCGTGTGTCGCCATCAACATCTCGTCCTCCATGCTTATTCATGCACCTTACCTTCCAACAAGAAGCAATACAGTGGCCAACAACTCACCCTGAGATTAGCCACTCCCATGAGGATGTATATACTCTGTCACCCATGATGAGAGGCTTGAAGGTTTGCTGCATTATTAGTTCAATATGACGTGGTTACTTCTATACTCGCCTCTTTAATGCACTCCCAATTTTAACTTCATAAGCAAGAATAGGAGGGTGGCGATGCAAGGTTGAAGCAAGATACATCCAGAATTCTAGATTCTTAATCCATTGGCTTTAGGGTTTATACGGCATTAATCTGAAACACCTTTTAGATTTTGGTCGCTAACCTTTTGCAATTCAATTCCAAAATTATAAAGATCAATCACATGCAAACAATTTAATCAAATTATAGAAATAAAACCTGGCTCTGATATTACTGTTAGGAAACCAAGTTGAGATCCGATCTCGACTGCAGCGGAATAATCATGAAATTTTTTCATGATTTTTGATTTCTTAAAAATCAAGATCTATTTAATTCGTACCTTATTTCGAAACTTGATCTTTATCTTGTTATATCCCTCAAACCGTTTTCGAAACTGATCTGTCTCAACCACCATAGCCACAAAATGTCCGGCCTCTAACAGTATCCACAGAACAAGTTGAGAGAATTCTGTAACTCTTACAGAGAGGGTTAAGCAAGAAGTGTTAACTTCATAGAGCTTAAGCCTATTTATAATAAGCTTTGGACGTTTAATAATTTGATTGAAATTAAATTCTAATTTAAATTAAATTTTAATTAGAATTACAAATAATTCTAATTAAATACCAGTTATGCCCATATAAGATTTATATCTGATATTGATCTTTATTTATTAAATATCTCATATTTAATCATAAAGTTTCTCAAACTTTACAATCAAGTCCAACTTGATTAAATTAACTTTGCTCTCTTTAACTCATTCTATATGTGAGACCCATTAGGTTCTCAAATATGTTGGTAATGATTATAAAATCTAATTTTAATTAGATAAATTAAAATTCCTTTTAACTTATCTTTAATTCTTCAATTAAACAATTTATAATCATATATCAAGATTGACGTCTAGCAACGCATTATAGCCATCCAAATATTTAGGAATGTTAAAGTGGTTTTGACTAATCTTTCCGTGCATAATTTTTTTCGTATAATTAAATCCTTTAATCATATAATGTTCCGATTAAACATAGAGCATGGAATTAATGTCTACTCTATTTTGAGTCTAATCATATTAGTTTTTCGTCATTAAATATCGATTCAATTAATGACATTTGTAAACTATTTACAAAGCATCATTTCACCTTGGCTAAGGATTTCTCGAATCAATACTAATCGAGAACAACAAAATATTCTCTCTAATTACTTTAGAGTGATGAATTCTATCGTGATCACTCAACTATCTCCATATAGTTCATGCTACATCTAATGACTGCTGATTAAACGACCTATGATTAAATAAATCATAAATAATATCAAAACATAGCAATCCCCATACAAGATAATTTTGATGACCTTAAGTCAAAGAATCACTTATACAATCATCACAATGAGAATTTCATAGACATGCAAGTAACGTTTCAAATGGATGTCTTATATCGGGTTTGTTTAGTGAATTTGTTCTTTAGCAAACACCCATATATTTTTTTAAGTATCTGTATACTTTAGCCTATGAAATCGACTATTTTCTTCATAAGGAAAAATAAAACATGTGCTAATCTTTTTATGTTCTATTAATGTCCAATCTTAATAGAATAATGACTAGGGAGATTTAGGAATAATACATAAATGTAATATAAAACTCATAATTATAATCTCATTATAATTTTATTTGTAATGTATAATTATCCCATAGATTTTATCATATACATTTAAATATGTATACGATAAAAATTTTCATTAATAATTTGTTACTAAACTATAACTAAAGCGATTGGTTGTAAAGTATAAACCAACGAGTTATGTCCGACCTCTGTATAACCTACAAAGTAAAGAACTACAAACCGACCGTTTCCGGTTGGCTGTGCATGTATATCATTCAGAATTGGATACTGTAAGAACAAAGAGCCCCACTAACCCAAGTGGGCGACAGATGTAGGAACAAATTAAGGGTGGTTCACAGAAAAAGTTGAAAAGTTGTTTTTATGGCAGTTGACTTGTTTGGACGAATTTGATTCTAAGTTGTAGTCCGATTACTATTATATAAGAGTGACCGACGATGCCAGCTGCAATAAATTCAGATGATGGGATAGTGAACGTTGCGCTATTAATTGGTGAAAGAGAAGATCAGGGGCAATCAACTATGAACGATCAAGTGACTTTAGAGGCAGGAGTTTTTACAGACAATAATCATGAGGACCGAGCCCACGGTGACACTCCCAAGACTGCACACCAAATCAGCGACGGTTTGTCCTTTTATCCATCCTTGCACGCACAAGGGTTGTTTTCAGTTCCTCATATTTCTGCTTTTTAGTTTCCTGGTATTCATATACAAGTCGTTATCCACTTTACAGAGATATTTCTTTCCGTTTCCCATGGGATTTGGAACAGGAGATCATTATTTTACTTTTTTATATCAAAAGCTTTTTGTCAGGTGGAAACGAGAAAACTGGCTTCACTAATTTTGGACTTTTCTTTTACTTTTCTCTTGAGGGGAGAGATGGGATTGCTTGCTTTCTTGGTTTACGCTACCTTGTGACGAGGTTAATATGATGTTTTGTTCGTTGACCATTTATATTATTCATAAATCTCGGTCATGTGTCTAATTAATTACTTACCAGTTGCCAGTCGTGTTTTTTTGACATAACCCATTGACGCATCAGTTATGATTGTTTTGGGTATGTGGGTGTGACTTCAGTTCCTGGATGAATTTCATAAACGACATATGCTTGAATAGTTTTAGGCTAGGCCATAATTTGGCCAATGCTATGTGTTTATCTTTGCGGAAAATTACAGATTCCTGGGTCCATGCGGCTGCTGTTCTCATCACTTGTAACAACAGTGCATACATACTGGGATATTCACAAAGCATTATGGTTCACCTGGGCTGGATAGCAGGCGTGGTTGGTTTATTTGTAGCTACTGCACTGTCGTTGTACGCAACTACTCTCCCTGCCAAACTCCATCAACTTGGTGGGAGGAGGCACATCAGATACAGAGATCTTGCAGGCTACATATACGGTATGAGCAGTTTTCTTTCTCATCATGTAATTGCTAGTGACACACTGAACTTGCTTTGATCTTCTAGTTTCCTTTTCGGGGCCTTACTTTACAGGTAAGAAGGGTTATTACATCCTTTGGTTGCTTCAGTACCTGAATCTTTTCATGGCCAACATTGGATTCATCATTCTGGCTGGTTCAGCTATTCAGGTAGGATGACGAGGCAACACTCAGCTTTCATTACCGCAACCACGTTCTAGTTGATTAGTTGACTATGAAAATTATCAGTAAAACGACTTGAGTTGTTTCCATTTTCCTCTAAATAGTGCGACTTAAGAGACTTTTCGGAGTGCTATCTACAACTTTATAAATTTCTACCGAATAGCCAAAGTTTTAATTGTTGTGTAAGAGTTAATTTTATTAATTCACGTCATTAGTTTCATCAACATGAGCATAAAGATAAGAAATTTTATTAATTTTAATAGATTCCACTCTAAGTTAGTTTCAAAAATTCAAGTTTGATTGGATCAAAATTTGGATTTGACAAATTCTTTTTAAGTCAACTAATTTTGACTCTTTCTTGAAATTTAATATAACCCAATCCAAACTAAATTAAGTTTATTTGATTTTGAGCTTAAATATTTTTCAAACTCTTAAATCGAAAATTCTGACCCGTTCCATCGCTAACACTACTAAAGAGTCACATAAAAAACAACTTTATAATTTTAAATTTATTAAAATTTCACATATTTATGTTAATGGATTTAATTTGTATGACATTCTATAATAATAAAATTAACAGTAAGAATTGATAATTGATTACATTTTTAATAAAATTTAAACAATTGATTATATATTTATATTTATAATAAATTAAAAATTTTGAAATTTTTATATAGGATTACGAAAATAAGTAAAATTCTGCATATGCCCTGATCTTTATTGTGGTGTTGGATATACTACGTAATTGTGCGATGTGAGGATTGAAGATTGTGCGTACTTTGATTGGTTGTATATGTTGTCATTTGAGGTATGGAATTTGTGAGCTTTCCTTTGATTTTTGTCTAATGGTTGCAGGGTGTATACGGCCTTTTCAGGGATGACAACGCTCTGAAGATTTCATACTGCAATCTCATTGCAGGGCTTGCATGTTTCATGTTTGCCATTATAGTTCCTCATTTGTCAGCTCTGGCAGCTTGGTTGGGCGTCTCAGCATTTCTTACAGCGATATATGTTGTCGTAGCCCTTGGACTCTGCATCAAAGATGGTAAGCAGTCGTATACAATTTCATCTCTAACTCTGTTGGCTCCAATCAACTCTGAATTACCCGTATGCTCTTGTAGGAATCAAGGCACCCGCTAGGGATTATAGTCTCCCGGGAACCCATGTAGGAGTAATATTCATGATGATTGGGTCTATTTCTAACTTGTTTGTTCCATTGAATCCTGGGATGATTCCGGAGATACAGGTAACACAACAATAAAAAAATTTCTAACATACATAACCATCAAGATAAGTGTTGGTAGTAAACTGTGGAGTCCCATATGTTTACTCTGATTATTCTACTCTCTCAGACACAGAATAAGGCTTATAAGCTTACCAACTACGCCACCTTTTGTTCAGGCAACTCTGAAGGCTCCTGTTGTTGAAAACATGTTGAAAGCTCTGTACCTGCAGTTTACTGTTGGAGTTATACCGATATCTGCAGTTATATTGATAGGGTATTGGGCTTATGGATCCGGAACATCATCCTATTTGCTTAATAACGCTAGTGGTCCTACCTGGGCGAAGGCACTTGCCAATATTGCTGCATTCTTGCAGTCGATCATCAACTTTCATGTACTGTCCATCATAAACTTGCATCTTTTCCATAAAATGATTGTTCTTGTTCTAACTCCTTTGGTTTCCTCATTATCATGTCTATGTTCTGTAGATAATGGCTTGTCCATCATACGAGTACTTCGATACCAAATATGAAGTTAAAGGAGGTGCGTTGGCCCCTAAGGCCCTGTCATTTAGAATCAAGATAAGAGGCATATATCTGGTTGTAAGCTCATTGGTAGCAGCTCTTCTACCGTTCATCGGAGACTTCATTGGTCTCATTGGATCTATTTGTGTCGTTCCTCTCACATTTGTGATACCCAACCACATGTATCTGACCGCAAAAAAGAAGCTCAATTCTTTTCAGAAGCTGTGGCATTGGTTTAATGTCATTATCTTTAGCATTTTGTCAGTCGCCGCAACGGTTGCATCTGTGAGACTTATTGTAATAGATTCCAAAAATTATAAGCTTTTTGGAGGTTGAAATGTTGATGGGACTGATTAATGCTGATCCCGCAAGTTGATCTTTGTCTCTGCACCTCTCTCTCTCTCTCTCTCTCTCGTTATATTTTTTTTGTGGGGTCCTAAAATGGTTATGAAAATAATTACAAGAAGTGATAATGAAAAGAATCATATCCTTCTGTATCATGTTCTTTTCGATTAACACCTGCGAAAGAGATGGGATGTTTCGTATTGTCTCTCTTATCCTGAAACGTTATTGATTTTATTGGACTTTTTGAACATGAAGGCTTATTCAACAATATTCCAAAAAGATAAGCTTACTATTTACAACTACTTTTCAACCAACTGTAGAAGAACATCTAACTAAAGTAAGACGCCATAGATAAGAAAATGGATAAGGAAAGCATTCTGGGTGTCCCACATGTAAAAGTCTAAAGAAATTTGGGAGAAAACGATGACCTCCTTTGCATTCCTCGTATATTGTATATACAGAAAATTTTAAATAGGAGACTCTTCTAAAGATGGAAAAACTACCATAAATCTACCAAAACTCCTATATAAAAATAAATCTTTGTACAAAAGGAAAGATCCAAAATTATAGATCTATACTATAACAGGAAAGACCGACAATAGCATCCAATACCCCAGGAAAGACCGACAATAGCATCCAATACCCCACCTCAAGTTGGAGCATGAGGATTAAAAATGCCCAACTTGCAAAGAAGAAAATCAAACTGATCTTTACCCAAAGCCTTCATAAAAACATCGGCAGGTTGCATAGAGGACTTGACAAATGCAGTTTGAATATTCCCATTTTGAATCTCATCACGAATAAAATGACAATCCACTTCAATGTGCTTTGTTCATTCGTGAAAGACAGGATTGGTAGTATGCAATGCTGATTGGTAGTCACAATGTAAATGCATAGGAGCAGAGTGTTCAACACCAAGAGAATTTAATAATCCCTTTAACCATTTGAGCTCACAAGCTGTAGTAGTTATAGAGCGACACTCTGCTTCTGCAGAGGATCTAGACATTGTGTGTTGCTTCTTTGTTTTCCAAGAAACCGGTGAATGTCCCAAGAAAACAAAAGATCCAGTCAAAGATCGCAGAGTCAACAGGCAGGCAGCCCAATCCGAGTCATAGTAAGCATATAATTTCAAATCACAGTTGGCCTGAAGCAGAATACCTTGACTTGTATTCCTTTTTAAATAGCGCACAACTCGCAAAGCTGCATCCCAATGCTCCTTCTTCGAATGCTATATAAACTGACCAAGAACATGCACAAAATATGACAGCTCAAGTCTAGTAATTGTGAGATAAATCAGACGCCCAACTAGTCTTCTAAACTGACTTGGATCATGAACGTCATCCCTTGTAGCAAGAGTCAACTCATGATTTTGTTTAAGAGGAGTGTTGGTAGGTTTAGCTGTAAGCAAACCTACTTCAGATAGAATATCCAAAGCACACCTACGCTGACATAAGAAAATGCCATTTGAATTGCGTGCTACCTCTATCCCAAGAAAGTATTTCAACTTCCCCAAATCCTTCATATGAAAACATCTAAGAAAATAAGCCTTTAATTTTTGCACTGCGGTTTCATCATTACCCACAATGATGACATCATCCACGTAGATAAGTATAGCTAAGAGTACATGACCATCCCAAAAAATGAATAGAGAGTAATCAGAACTAGATTGTGTGAATCCATACCCCTTCAAGGATGCTGCCAACTTAGCAAACCAACAGCGAGGCGCTTGGCGCAAACCATATAGGGATTTTCGAAGGCGACACACCTTTCCTGGTATTGAAGAAATGAAACCAGGAGGCATTTTCATATACACCTCTTCATCCAACTCACCATGCAAAAATGTATTTTGTACATCCATCTGATGAAGTTCCCAACCTTTCACAGCAGCAATAGCAAGAAAAGTGCAAACTGTAGTCATCTTTGCTGTAGGAGCGAACGTTTCATGATAATTAATTCCTTCAACTTGATTATTTCCAAGTATCAATAAATGTGCTTTATAACGTTCAACACTTCCATCCGAGTTATCCTTAATTTTATAAACCCATTTACTACCAATTGCTTTCTTTCCAAGAGGCAGGTCTTCTATTGTCTATGTAACATTGTCCTCCAGAGCTTGTATCTCTTTTTTCATTGCTTCTCTCCAACATTCCTTTTTCATTGCCTCTGCATAAGTATTAGGTTCATGGCCTGTAGTAATACCAGCTAAAACGACCGATGTTGCAAGGAGAATTTATCATAATTCACAAAATGTGCTATAGGATAAGAAATACCTGAGGAGTTTTGTAGCGCCCCCTTACCGCAAGGTATCCACCGGGACAACCGGAGGTCGTTCCGGCACATATCCTACGATGAGGGCACGCTACGATCGATCACTACATCCCTTTCTATTGCATGGTGACATAATTCAAGAATAAAGCATCATAAGAAGATCACAATATTTTAAAACCAACTTTTTTCTCATTACATTTCACAAAAATCAAAACCTACATTGTCTGTCCATAATATCCGTATGTACATCATCAGAAAACCTAATACAGTAGTACTATGTGAATGAGGAAAGTGAATCACAATTATCTA
>JANIJH010000225.1:23663380-23674327 GCA_024520975.1 Erythroxylum areolatum | reverse complement strand
ATAATTCGAACTAATATAAACAATTTATTATTAGATATATAATTGAGTCACGGGTGTGACTTAAATTAGTCATGCATATGACTACAATTTCATTTAAGTCACAGGTATATATATATATATATACACTATATAATAATTAATAATATTAATAACAATCATTAATGCAGCAAATATTAACACTGACTACTTAATCAACTAACTATATACTAAATATGTATAATAACATTATTATATTTATATTTGATATAATTAATTGATTATATTATAATAACCATTGATCATATCAAAATTAATTATATTTCAATAGGACGAAAAAATTTCACTCATATGAACTGTATAATAATTCATAATGATTACATTAATTATTAATACAGTAACATATCGACCAAATATTATTTTCGACAACTTTTTGAAGTATAAACTTGTTTATATCATATCAAAATTAATAATATTTAAGTATATTCAAATAATTCAACTTAATATAAACTATACTACATATATATATATAAAAGCTATATAATAATTAATAATATTAACGATAGTCGTTAATGCAGTTAATATTAACTTGTCACACCCTTTAAATAAACCCTGTTAGGCCCTTTTCAATTAAGATATCATTTAATTTAAAACTTTTAATAGAACATTCAAACATCATTTCACTTTCGCTGTTGTATATTTGGAATTTTGCTTAAATCAATTCTACTCCTTTCCTGCTCGATGACAAAATGTTATGCATATCTGTAACTCTTTCATGTTTTAGTATTTTCGAGGATACACCGCCCTCAATTAGGCAACATTTTGAATTTATAGGTTGATTATTTAAAATGAAAATTTATTTGGTTGTTACTAAAGAAATATGTAGATAATTAATATTGCTTTAATAAACATTTAATATATTTCACATTTTTACAAAGAAGTCTTCCTTTTATTTAAGGTCTGATTAAAAATGATTACATTCCATTCTTATATAAATTATATATCAACTATATTGAATAAAATATTATTTATCTACCAATTTTTAATTGTTAAGTGTATTTTTTCCTATCAATTTTAGATTAAATTAGTGATAGATTTTTAATTTTTGTTGGAATAATTAATTGACTATTTAAATATTAACTTTCACTACTTAATCAATTAATCAAATTTTAGTACTCATTTAATTAATTATATATTAATCATTATTAATTGTGACTAATTTAAAATATGTAAGTTAGAATGCTAACACTAAAAAATTAATCCATAGTATTCATCAAAATGTTCGTTTTCTATTGATCATTTGATGACAAATAAATCGCTAAATTTATCCCATGTACCAACAATTCATAAAGATTTACATGTACATATAGCCTCTATTCCAAACTGATCTCTCGACTCAAACTCACAATCTGAATTCATCACAGGTTTCTCAATCAGTTTCGCCATATCTATCTCATTATAAGGTTTAAAATTAAAATTTATGTTTTCAATAAATGACTAAATTTTATTTAACATCCTTTATCAAGCTAGATAAATCTAAAGTTACTCTTTTTTTATTATTTACGGGCTCATTCTTCTTCTTTTCTGTTTTCTGTTTTTATTTTGCACTCTTTGTTGCTACCATATCTCATTCTTTTCCTTCTTCTTTTTTCCTTTTTCCTCTTTTCTTTCCTTTGTTTTCACAATAATCAACAAACATAGCTAACATTGGCAACTGCATGTAATTGCTACCATATCTCTTTTTTTTCTTGTTCTTTTCTTTTTTTCACATTTTTTCTCTCTTTTCACAATAATCAAGAAACACGGCTAATATTAACAGCTCCATGTAATTGCTACTATATGTCATTGTTTCCCTTTTTCTTTTCTTTTTTCCTCTTTTTTTCCTTTCTTTTCACAATAATCAAGAAACACAACTAACATTAACAACTACATGTAATGTACTCTTAAAGTACAGACACAAACGAAGCTACTTAAACTATCTTAGGAAAAGAACAACATTTATGTCAAGAATCACCACAGACTAACAGGATTTAGAATTAAAAATGAATGCTTTTTACAAACAATAAGTCTGAATACTCCAAAAGAGTGGGTAAAACAAATAGAAAACAAAACCAACAAATCAAGAATTTTAGATAACTTATGAAGCAGGTGGAGGCGATGCAGGTGGAGATGGAATGCGAAGTCCTTGCATCTCCTAAGCCTTATGGATTTTCTTCTCCAACTTTCGTTGTTGACAAGCTATCAATTGCATCTGTTGATTCATATGATTAAGGTGCTCTTGTGTCTTGTTATAAATGTTAGCCAACAATGCGTATACGTTTTCCCAATCCTTTGGCGCACCTTCTTCCTCACTTGATTCATGCAAGGGGACAGGACCTACCGAACTTGAAGCCTCATCTAAGAACCTAAACTTGACTGCAGTACATGTTCGAGGATCTTAAAGCTCCATTTTATCATGCAACAATATTTCTGTACGTCTTAAATATGGTACATCAAAATACTCACGACCAACAAAGTTTAGTTCACTAACATCAATCTGAAACTGCTGTGCCAAAACACTAGCTAAATAACCCATCCCTAAGGATATTCCCTTCTTTGTCACAACTTGAATCAAAGATTGCAAAAAGAGAGAAAACATTTTAGGTTTGGTCCTTTGATATATGCAATATAATAAAGACAACTCCTTAATGGAACCTTTGTTGCTTTGAGTTTTTTTTAACACAGCATGACACATAAACTTATGCAGCAGTAATCGATCAGGAAAACAATAAGAGCATTTAACGCCTTGTGAGCATCAAACTCAGGCAAGTCTGTTAAAAACTTCCATTAAATTGTAGTTGAAAAGTCCTGATGACAACTCTCTACCTCTGCCCTAAAGAACTGGGAAAGCTCGCGTAACAACTTCTCGTCCAAACTAAAGAGCTGACGTTGTAGTCTAAACCAAATATTCTTAAGTTTATTCGATTCAAACTTCAGAGAAGTGAAGAACTCTAATACAAGTTCACAAAAAATGAGATAATCTATCTGGACAAATTGTCCCCAACCACCTCTATTAGACAATGTCATCACTTTATCTTTTAACCCTATTTATTCTATAAGACTTCAAAATTGAAATATTGTGGCGACATAATGGATCTCCTTTTAAGAGCACAATACCTCAACTCTTCTTTCTCTGAATAAATAGGAAAAGGAGCGTCATAATCGACTACAATGTTTACACCCATTTCACTTCTCGGCTCAGCTTCAATAGCTTCAACAGTTTTCTTCAATTTTGAAGCCATAATGGCGTAAAAATCCACAAAAATACACAAAGAAATGCGACCAATTTTACAACCTTAAAAGATAGGAACCTGTGAAAATTGAGGGAAAAAGGAAAAACAAAAACAAAATCTCCACAAATATGTAGCTTTTGATGAAAAATTTTAGCTAACTTACAAGATTTTGTAGAAGTTTGAAACAAAATTGGCGAAATATGTGAAAAGAGGGTTGAGCAAGAGGAAACTAGGAAGAGAGGCGCTCAAAGAACATAGAATACCTGTTTTACTGTGTTTTTCATATGCATCACTGTGACTGACATATAACTAATAATAATCATAATAATTAATAATTACGTAATTAACAATTAATAAATAATGTGAATCGCTCAAAACCTGTAATAATTAATTATTATAAATAACGACAATAAAAATTTAATAATTTTTTATAGAAAAATATAGTAATTACTAATAAGAAAAAAATTAATCGAACATAATTATTACATTATTCTAATACCATGGTTCCAATCGATTATATTAAATTAGGCAATTCAAAATTATATCTTTCTTATGTAATCCTACATTGGATGAACTTAATTATATTAAAAAATTTATAATTAAGTGAACCTTGCCATTCTATAGCTAATTAAAACTACAATAATGAATTATATAATGATAATTTAATTATACTTATACTTAAATAATAATAAATGAATTAGTTTTGATTTAATTAACACTTACTATTAATTAAGTGATTAATTATAAATAATATATATATAACGATGTTACTATACGTGTTTAATATAAAATCATCAATAATAATACATAGTTAATATTAATTCGTCCCATTTTAATATACTTAGATCATGGTTAAATAATTAATTTTGATCTGATAAAATAACTATATAAAATCTATATAAGTTTTCGCTCAAAGTCGCAATCGTGCTGTTAGAGCAAATTCACGATCCAGCACGATCGCCAGTCTTCAGATGTTAGAGGAAAGTTGCTATCGTGCAGAAGCACGATCACGATTTTTCTTCTCCTTCCAAACCTGCAATTTCTTCTTCTTCTTCCTTTCTTTTCGTCTACTCAAACTAACATCTCCATAACTACTTATTATATTAAAATCAATTCATTCATTTTTATTAAAAATAATATAATAAATTATATACCAATAACTACTAATAATAACTGAACCAATTAATTATATTCTCATAACTATTTATCGCATTAAAATTTATTATATTTAAATTTATTAAAATAATACGAATTAATATAATGTCTTTTATATAATTAATAGATTATATTATAATACTATTTATTATATCAAAATTAATTCATTTACTATTGTTTAAGTATAAGCATATTTATCTTATAAGATGAAAAAATTCCCACGAAAATATCCTATTCATTGAGAAAAAAAACAATCACCCCTGTGAGAAGCATTTATATTAAAATTATATACTTTATTCATTACTCATAGTAATAATGTACATTCATTAAAAAATTATAAATATTCCATTAATTAAATTTAACTATTATTTCTTTAATTTAATTTTTATTAAAAAGAATTACGTCACTATTATTTAATTAATTATAAATATTTAATTGTCTATTATATAAAATACTGATTTATTCTTTATAATTTTATTTTATTTGTATAGTTAAGAATTAATTAAAAAAACATTGAGCAAATGTCACGGTTGTGACCTAAAATGTCGCGCCTTTTATTAAAATTAAACACTTTATATTAATTTGTATTATTTAGATATACTCAAATATAATTAATTTTCATATTATTGCTAAATATTATCGAAATTATTTTACTTATTAAAATATAGTTACTTTAGTAAGTTGTCAATATTAATATTTCGTGTATAAATTACTGTATTAATAATAATTATTAATTATTATATAGTTTATATAACTAAAATAATATACTTATATATTATTTCAATATATTTAGATAATAATTAATGAATTTATTTTGGTTTCATTAATAATGGTATATAATAATGATTAATAATAGTACTATTTAAATATATTATAGTGAATACTTATCAAAATATAATTAATTAGTATAATAATTATTAATGATTATTGCTATATTATTAATTGTTTGATTTCTTAAAATATAGTTAATTGATTAAATAATCAATATTAATATCTACTATATTTAACTAATTCATGATTTTTGTTAATTATTATTAATTATTATATAGTTATATATATATATATATATATATATAGGGAAAAAAAAAAGCAAAGACGATGTCATGTGTGTGACTTAACGTGTCACACCCACGAAGGAACATCATGGCTGTGACTTCTTAAGTCACATCCGTGAATGAGAGTCACGGGTGTGACTAAAGATGTCACCCCCGTGAGATATACCTTCTCAAATTTTAAAACCACGTTCATGTATTAATCCACTAGTGTATATTTAAAATTTCACTCCAATTTTTAATTTGTAATTTATATATAATTAACTTACTGATTTAATTATAATTGCAAAATGTTAACTACCCAGATAACTCTCCCACGCCCAAATCTTAACTTAGATTTTGTCTCCTAAGAAAAGGAAAATCCATACCAAATTGATTTATTAATTAAATAATTTTAAACGAATATAAACTTTATTAGCTTATTCTCATTTTACTGCTAATCTTAATGTTACATCTTTATTATTTCTAGATAAACTTTAACATAGTCAAACCAGTGACTGATGAAAATTTAAGGATTCACAACACTCACGAGTCACGGGTGTGACTTAGATCAGTCACACCCGTGACTGATCATGTCAAAGTTACCGGTGTGAGTTAAATAAGTCACACCCGTGATTGATCATGTTAGCCTATCAACTAACATAAACATTCAACAAAAACTTCCACGACAAAAACATAAACATTACATAAACATCAAAACCCACAATTATACAATAAAGTCAAGCTATTCAAAATTGAAATTTTCTACTCACGGAATAATCTTTCACAATATATGTATAAGCATTGTTTTTTTTCTTCTTAACAATGGCACACCATCCCTATCCTCCCTATCCTTCTCTTTTCTTATCTTCTTCTTCTTCGCACCATCCTCTTTATCAACAATTACATTAAGAACATTGAAGTCGATTTCCAGACCCTCGAATTTTGTCTTCTCTTTCTTCTTCCATTTGTCTTCTCTTTATTGTCCTTTTTTCTTTGCAAGAACATTCTTTAAGAGAATTAATAATATTCACTAATCAACAATTACGTCAAATTAAGATCAGAAAAAGAAACCAGCATCATTAAAAGCATTTAACCATAAAAGCATAAACACAGGAAAAAAAACACATTAAGAATAACAACAAACTACATTCTCATTCAATGATTAAAGATGTTAAATGATCATTTTCATGAACATAGCCTGAGATTTTAAAACTCATAATAATTTGTGAACAAATTATTACTCATGCACAATCATGATTGACAAGTTCATCAACTAAAAGACTATTAACAAGTGTGATAAATAGTCACTCAATTATCCCTTTTTTCAACCAATCCAAGGTCAAAAACAGTCACTCATTTTCCATTTCATGTTAAACATCAACCATAAACTTGCTAGCTAATCCAATCTTCACTACTGTATATCTAACACAGGCATTAATCCAAAGGTCTTTATTTTAGTTGTAAAGAGGCCTTGTTAAAGGTATGGAAAAGATCAAATTTAGCTTAAAACCAAAGGACTAATTGAGTATTTAAAATGATACATACCAATAAAATCTAAAACACTTATTTTTCTTCTCAGGAATCTCCTTTACTTTTACAATCAACCATTTTCCCTCTTTTTCTTTTTCGCCTTCCCTTTTTCTTTTTCCCCTGCCATTTTCCCCTTCCTTTTTTCCCCTTTTTTTTTCTCTTTTTTCTTCAGTTGATATGATTTGCTTTTTTGGTAAATCCACAACTTCATTTTTCTTTCTTTTTTTTTCCTTTTTCTTCTTCAATTAACACCATTTCTTTTTTTTTTCCAATGTACAACAACATATATACTTTTTAAATGCTCAACTTACCCTTATGGCGGGTATAATAAAAGCAGATAAACAATAAAAGACAAAACTCATGTTTCAGGTTTTAACTAAAAAAAAAGGTTCCATGCAAGCTCAAAGGGGTTCACTACGAATAATATCATAGCAGCTTTTTAAGTTTACAGGTTATATCCTAAACGCCTTTATAATTTTAATGCCTGTATAAGATTATGTAATCTTGACTAGTATTCGCATGCAAGTTCTAGATTTGTTTAACACGAAAGCATACTCTCAATAATGAATACTTTTGATTAGTCTCAATAATGAATACTTTTGTGCATTATTATTTGATTTATTTGCATTATTTATTAATTGATGCAAATGTTTAGGCTTTAATTTAAAGCTTAAAATAATGTTAGTGGTCATATGATTTTAATTAATTAGGAGCAGCCACGGCATCTCAAATTAATTATAATTATACATTTAGTTTTAAGATCACATTAATACATTAATTGTAATTAATCATACATGATATGATAAAATCTACCCACAGGAATTTTGTTATATTTGTGTGATTAATTAGGATAAAATATCAGATTATATTTCTTAATTTACCCATAGGAATTAAGAAAAGGAACACAATTCAATAGTTTTAGTATAAGATTTCGGATGAATCTAATTGAGTAGAACTTTAGCCCACAAGCAAGTCTTACATCATTAGATTCATCTATTAAATGCATGATTTATATTCGTAAACTATGAATTATTATTGGTCTCGAAATATATAATGAGCATATATTTTTATTTTTCAATTTGCAGTTACTCAAATAGTTAATATTTCTGATCTTAAGTGTGATATTCCCGAATTGAGAGGTGACAACTATAAGGTGTGAAAGGAGATAATTCTACTTCACTTGGGCTGGATGGATATAGACTATGTTATTAGGAAGAACGGACCACCGAGTATGACTGAGACCAGCACTCCAGAAGCTGTTGCTCTTTATGAAAAGTGGGAGAAATCTAATCGTCTCTCCATGACGTTTATAAAGACCAAGATATCTGCTGGCATTCGTAGTTTTGTCGAACATCATAGTAATGTTAGAGATCTATTAAAGGCCATTGATGAGCAATTCGCTACATCTGATAAGGCCCTTGCCAGTACTTGGATTATGCAGTTGTCATCCTTGAGGGTCACTGGGATAAAGGGCGTACGCGATCATATCATGAATATGAGGGACATAGTAGTTCAGCTGAAAGCGTTGGAGGTTACTATATCAGAATCTTTCCTGGTGCATTACATTTTATGCACTCTGCCTCAATAATACGGTCCTTTCAAGATCTTTTATAACACATATAAGGACAAGTAGTCGATTAATGAACTGTTAACCATGTGTGTGCAAAAAGAGGAAAGGTTGTTGATGGAAGAAGGTGAAAGGGTCAATTTAACTGTTTCAGGAAAGAAGAGGCAGGACGATACCAAAAATAAGGGAAAAGGCAAAGTTGCTCCTCAATCTAATATAAAGAAGTCATCAAAGTGTTTCTTCTGCAAGAAAAGGAGACACATGAAGAAAGACTGCGCTAAATTTAAGGACTGACTCGAGAAGAAAGGGACTCAAATTTCATTTGTTTGTTATGAGTCTAATATGGTTAACGTTAATCATAACATATGGTGGATTGATTCTGGTTCTACAATCCATGTTTTGAATACCTTACAGGGTATGCAAAACCTAAAGAAGTTGGTGGGAAGTGAATAATTCATCTATTTAGGAAGCAAGACGAGTTCACATGTGGAAGCCATCGGTACTTGCAGTTTGGTTTTGAGCAGTGATTTTATTTTGTGCTTGAAAAAGACCTTTTATGTTTCAAATTTCTTTAGAAATTTGATTTCTGTATTAAGACTTGTACCTTTTGGTTATGGGACATTATCTGATGGTCTTTATTCCCTTCATTTACAAAATGATGATGCCTATAATTCGATGCATGTCACTGCTGGATTGAAACAATGTGCTGTAAATGAAGAATCCTCTATATTGTGGCATCGTAGATTAGGACACATCTCCATTGAGAGAATTAAGAGATTAGTAAATGAAGGAGTACTTAGTACTTTAGATTTTGCTAACTTTGAGACTTGCATAGATTGCATTAAGGGTAAGCAAACTAACAAGTCTAAAATGGGTGCCAAGAGGAGTACAAACCTATTAGAAATCATACATACAGATATTTGTTGTCCAGATATGGATGTAAATAGTCCAAAATACTTTATCACCTTCATAGATGACTATTCATGATATATGTATCTCTACTTACTTCGTTCTAAGGACGAAGCTTTAGATGCCTTTAAAATGTTTAAGGCTGAAGTGGAGAATCAATATGGAAAACTGATTAAAATCGTGAGGTTAGATAAAGGTGGAGAGTACTATGGTAAATACAATGAAAGTGGACAAGCACCTGGTCATTGTGCGAAGTTTCTTCAGGAACATAGGTTATTACCCAGTACATCATGCCTGGTTCTCCGGATCAGAATAGTGTGGCAGAAAGAAGAAACTGAACCTTAATAGACATGGTGAGAAGTATAAGGAGTAACACAAAACTTCTTCAGTTCCTATGGACTGAAACTCTAAAGATGGCTGTGTATATATTAAAACGAGTTCCAACCAAAGCTGCCTCAAAGACACCTTTTGAGTTATTTAAGGGTTGAAAATCGAGTTTGAGGCCTATATGCATTTGGGGATGCCTGTCTAAAGTGAGAATTTACAACCCACAGGAGAAGAAGTTAGACATAAGGACTATTAGTGGGTATTTCATTGGATATGCTGAAAGGTCTTAGGGGTATAGATTCTGTTGTCCATCTCACAGCACTAGAATTGTGGAATCAAGAAATGCAAAATTTATTGAGAATGACTTGATCAGTAGGAGTGATCATTTTCTAGAAATAATTTCTGAAAGTGTCCATTATGAAGCTCAACCCTCTGGTTCAAGTGATAAATTGATTGTCATTCACACCCCTCAAGTCCAAATAGGTGTGGGATAACCAATTACTAAAGTTCCACAAGTTATTAATAATAATACAGTAGATGAAGTTGTAAATGAGGAACAACTAGAAACTGTTAAGCAACTAGTTGAACAACAGGTTGAGCAACAAGTTCCTCGTGAGGATGATAATACATCATTAAGGAGATCCACTAGGGTTAGAAGGTTAACAATACCTAGTGATTATATAACGTATCTACAAGAGTCAGGTTACAACGTTGGAGCAGAAAAAGATCCTGAAACGTTTTCGCAAGCCATGAGTTCTAAGGAATCGGACTTGTGGTACAACGCTATGAAGGATGAGATGGATTTTATGGCATCTAATCAAGTCTGGGATCTCATTGAGTTTCCAAATGGTGTGAAAACCATTGGATATAGACGGGTATTTAAGACAAAGAAAGACTCACAAGGCAACATTGAGAGACATAAAGCAAGACTTGTTGCGAAATGGTTCACTCAGAGGGAAGGAATCGATGTTCACTCAGAGGGAAGGAATCGACTACACGGAGACATTTTCTCTTGTATCTAAGAAAGATTCTCTTTATGTAATCATGGCATTAGTAGCTCATTTTGATATTGAGTTACATCAAATGGATGTGAAAATGGTGTTCCTCAATGGTGAACTAGAGGAAGAGATTTACATGAAACAACCTGAAGGATTCTCCTCTAGTGATGGTGAGCATT
>JANIJH010000225.1:23573659-23591812 GCA_024520975.1 Erythroxylum areolatum | reverse complement strand
TATATTTATACCTAAACATATACATAATAACACTCATTTCTTTTTAATTATTATTTCTAAATTCTACTTAAAAATCGAGGTCTAACACCAAGGACTACATGTTTTTATACAGATGAACTGAGAACTTGGAAGTAGTTGAATACTTCGATTCAGACTTTGCTGGCTACGTTGATTTAAGGAAATCAACATCTAGTTCTATATTCATGCTAGCTAGTGGAGTTGTATCTTGTAGAAGTGCCAAGCAGACCCTGATTGCTACTTCCACTATGGAGGCTAAGTTCGTATTATATTTTGAGGTCACCTCGCATGGTGTATGGTTGAAGAGTTTCATATCTGAGCTTAGAGTTGTTGATTCAATTTCTAAGCCGTTAAGGTTGTATTGTGACAACTTCGTTGTGGTCTTTATGGCTAAAAATAACAAAAGTGGAAGTCAAAGTAAGCATATCGACATTAAGTATTTAGCCATAAGAGAACATGTTAAGGAAAAGAAAGTTGTTATAGAGCACATTAGCACTGATTTGATGATTGCGGATCCCTTAACTAAAGGCATTCCACCTAAGCAGTTTAAGGATCACGTAGTGCAAATGGGACTTGATTCCATAATGTGATTTTGTTGTATATTTGTTGATTCAGTGTGATATTTTCTCATAAATGTTATGCACACATATTTTGATTGGTTTTGAGAAATGTCATTTAATTTGGACTTAAAATAAACATATGGTTTGTTTATTAAGTTTAAGAGCTAATAATGAAAAATTTTGTATATGTAATACATGGAAGATAATGCTCACTATAAGAGGACGTATCGTCATGATTCATATAGTTGCTTTCTTGTTATGTGTGTTGTTGGGTTAAATGGACCAAGTGGGAGAATGTAAGATTTTTACCTAACCCTACTGTTCAAGATTTTTACCTAACCCTACTGTTCACGTATGATTGTATGGTCCATTTAATTATTGAACCCTTAACACATGCAAATTTTGTCATCTATATACCCAAACCTTCTTCTCTGTGATGGGCAGAGACCAAGTAGGTATGGAAGTGGGTTTAAAACGTTGTTTAGGTCCCTATCTTCACTAAGCATCAGTCTTACACCATCGGTTGTGCTAAGGAGATGATAGAAGATTCAGACTTCTTAGAGACACAAGAAGACCTTCGGTAGAGAGGCAATGGCTAGAGGTATTTTATGGTTTCGGTTAAATTTCTTCTGCTATATACGTGCATGTATCTTACGTAAATATGCATAAGATGCATGCCATATTGTTGCTGTTATTGTTTCATTATGACGCTATGTTTATTACATTTCTAGCTACGACATCATGCAAGTGCAATTGTTTTGCATATTTTTGGCTATATCAAAACTTGTCTTGGGTATATATCTTTTTTCTTTCAATTGGGTTTTATGTGAAAAAGATAATCATGGAGTGGCACAGCTCAATGTCAGATATGTTGAAGGAAATTTTTAGGAATCTCACACAAAACGCTCTTTTGGATATGCAAATGTCGAAACCAGAGAAAAAAGGCTTCAAGACTCCAAACAGTAAGTACAAAATTAACAGCAATAAATAAGCTACTGATGGAGGAGACTGGTCGCCTGCAGAAACAAGTGTCCCAGCTGGTTTACGAGAATGGATATATGAGGCAACAGTTGCAAAGCGTTAACATCTGCTCTACTCCTTTCTTACTTTCACGAAGTTGCTTTCATCTTTCATCCACTATCCTTAGATCTTCTAATCTTCAACTTATCTACACATTTGAAATAATGATGTCAATTTCTATGCTATATACATTTTAAATATTTCTTCAAGTTGTAACAATTTTTAAAAATAAAACGAACTAGAAATTCCTTTTTACCCATCAAAGTAAAAGTTGAAAATTTTAATACTAAAAACAAAATTATAATATGATCGCTGTAGATAAGGGAAATAAAAAATAAAAGTTGGAAATTTTAATATAAATGCTTCTTACTTAAGATTGTTATAAATAAGGAAAATAAAAAAGTTGAAAATTTTTAATATCAATGCTTCTCACCGGTGTGACTTAATTATGTCACACGTGTGAGAACCATTATTTATCAAAAAGAGTTTCAAACTTTTACTTTAAAGTCACGATCGTGCTCCAACTTGATTGTGAGATTCAAGTAAATTTAGAAAAGTCACGATCATCCTTCTGCACGATCGTGACTTTCTTCTTCCTAAACTCTCCAGCCTTCTTCCTCCTCTCTTTTCTTAATTCTTCCATTTCTATCTCCATTTTCCCTTATTCTTACTTTATTTACCACTCTTATTTCACCTCAACACACTCTTATTTTGAATCATTTTTATCAAATGAATGTAAAAAAATGAGAGTAGAATCAAATTAGAATTGTCAGATAGAGAAAAAGAAAAGCAGAGAATGAATAAAATCCAAAAAAATGAACGAAAGTGTAGGAAATGAAAAAATGCGTGATTGATTTTCTGGCTTTGATGTTTGGGTTTGTGTCAAGGAAAACTTAACCCAAACTAAATCTTAAGCTACACCTTCAGATATAGTTTAAATCACTTTTTGTTTAGCTAAGTAATATATATTATAATAAGTAATATCTATTATAAGTGTAAGTCAATTATATAACAGCTAAAAATAAAATTATAAGATGATCATTGTAAATAAGGAAAGTCAAAAATAAAAGTTGAAAATTTTGATACTAAAACACCCGTAAGAGAACTATTAAAACAAAATTATATACATTGCACTTCCTTTCGTACTTTCTTTCTTAATATACATTTACAATTTTACAGTCTTATTTTAATTATTTGTTTTTACTATTCTAAATTATATAATTTTAATATTTCTATCATAATTCCTTTCTTAATATACATTAATAAATTTAAATCCTCATAATTTTATGACAAGTTAAAATTGCATAATATTCACTTATAGATTAAATAATATAAAATGTTACCCTTCTTTACTATCTTAATTAATTAAATATTTATACTTGTTCACAACGTATTAAATTAAGTTCTTCACTTTTTAAACCTTAATTAACTATAATATTTAATTAATAACAAAACATTTTACATTAATATATTTTGAATAATTCTTTCATGATTCTTTTATTATTATAAATTAAAAAATTTTCATATTAATAATCTTATAACAAAATTTTAAATTACACCACATTTATTTATTTTAACCTGATTTCCTATGAGTTTTTTATTTAATTTATATATTTTATACATTTATAACAAGCACATTGCACCGTACATTTCCTTAATTTTTAAAATTTTTGTTCTAGATATTTACTACTAATTTTACTTATTGATTTATTACATTCCAGCCTATATATTTTTAATATAATATATTTTTACCTTTTTAATTAAATATCCGTTAGAAATTTAACATATTTATAATTTTATTACTAATTTAAACAAATAACAAATTTAAAATATTAATAATTTAATTACAATTTTTTATTGCACTAATAATTTGACTGCAAAATTTTCAATTCTCCATGTTTACTTGTAAGTTAAAACTATATAATAATATAACCCATTAAATTAACAGGACATTATTACTTTTGCGCAGTATTACTCTGATAGTCTATCTCATAAATATCAATAAGCTCCACCGAGCTATAGTGAGAGATCTGCTTTAAGAACTCCCTTATCATCACCACCGATAACTAGAAACTATATCACATTATTTAATAAAATAAATAAAAATTCATTATGTAAAGTTATGGAGCCGTATTGGAGATGATTATGATGCTTGCATTTTACTAGAGCATATTGGAACAAACATACATCAAATTAGAATGACAAAGGAGATATTAAGCAGCAATATCTACCGATTTCAGAGATGGGATCAAACAAAGAGGAAGATAAAAGCCATCATTTCCAAGTAAGCAAATCCATCATTTCCAAGTAAGCAAATCCATCTTTCTCTATCAACTGAACAATTCCATCAAGAACAAGTACTTTTCCATATGCCAGTGGCTATAAAGAGGTAAATTTGTAGCCAAATCACAATAGTAACATAATATATACACATGAAAAGTGGCAAGTAGTTAGAGTTCTTTTGATCTCATGGAACCAGAGATGACTCTGAAAAAAGTTGAACCTCAAAAGCCAATATCTCTCAATACTACGACTTTCCTTTGTATATAATTTGCTTTACTTATAAGGAAAATGCTTCTCCTGCAAAAGTTTGGGATGGTTCTACCTCTTAAGTTTCTATGGTTTTAAATGCTTGTCAATCCTATTTTACGAAAAATTCCGGATCAAACAGGCAACAATGGAAGATTGGGGAATTCAAGTACTTGGCATCAAACTATTGAATAATGTTTTCCTCGTCATCTTCCTTTCTGTGATTTCATATTGATGTGATAATATATAGACATAAATCAGAAAACTTCTACCTAATTCGTTTCCACTGACGACTTGGAATATCAAAACTCTACCTTATGGGTCTGTTGTATTGAAAAAACAGACCCATAAGGTTCTCAAAGTCAGTTTGACCCATTTCTGCTGGAGTACAAAATATCAAAAACTCCAGTTTTTCAGCATGCCCCCCCCGCTGCTTTCGTGATTAACAGCGTTTTTTCTTATTTGACTGACGGATCCAATTTCAGTTCACTTATTTTCATAGGTAATTTAAAATTTAAAATCTTAAAATAAATATATAAATCAGGTTTTGGGGTTTAAAAGCCAAAATTAAGAGGTCAACACATAGCTGTCATATTCAATAAATTTCTCAGGGGCCCACAATTCACATATCCCATTGTATCTTATTTTCCTATTAATTTAAACATATTAATCACAAACCCAATACTACTCTTTAGTCATTAAAATTAATCGATTGGAAATTGTTCTGATCATATTAGTCAAACATGGGAACATTGTTCTGTATTACTTCTTTGCCAAACTTAGGTGCCGTGAGGAGAAAGAAAAGACACCGACCGTAGGAACCACTCCTGGGGTCCCACATAACTGAACAAGTCTTGGAAACGCGAAAGTCCTCACATGAGGGATTCTCAAGGCGATTTTATTTTTATTTTAAGCTTAGTTTATGCGTGGACATATGCTAACACCAATGGCTTGTAATTGAAGCGAGGCATAAACCGAGTCAAATTAAATTCCAAAGTGGGTCGTCCTCTCCCATGAATGAAACTTCGTAAGAATCAGATACGCCAACAAACCCAGTGTAATGCGGCTAAGACCGCTCCTGTCCTAATTAGAACCATCTCTTTAGCAGATTGGACAGTCTCTTTAGTAAGAGAAGTGGGAGATGATGCCTGCTGCAGTAAACCTGGACGCTGAAATAGAGGGCTTGTCGCTCTTGTCTGATGAAAATGAAGAAAACCAACATCTACCTCAAGTGTGTGTACAAGGAGGAGCAAAGAACTCTCTGTATATAACAGCCAATCAACATGATGATCAATGTCTTGATGACAATGCCAGTACCGCACACCAAATTAGTAAAGGTTCCATCTTTTGTTTCTTTTCTTTTTCATTTCTAGGAAACAGGGGTGTTTCCACTTTCTCATATCCTGCGTTAGACCTAGGTGCCGCAATCTACGAACAGGGGCTTTTGGGGTTGGTGTACACTGTATAGTATAATAGGGATTTCATATGTAATCTTTGGTCTATTGACTCTTTTAGATGCTTCATTAGTCTGAATCATGCCTAGATAATGAGTTACCTGTATCAACTGCTTCTATATTTCGAAATGAGGAACAGGACCACTGCATCTTCTGCAAGTAATAAATTTCGACTGATAAACAGTAACTGGAAATGTCTTTCACAAAAACTACCCTCTCCAAGCTTCGCCTTAGGCCGACCTGGATACTCGGGTCAGCGAGGACCGTTGCTAGACTCTCTGTATCCCAGGTTCCTCTTCGTTCTTTAACAGGAGCATTTTTCTTGTCTGTCTATGTGATTGCTTCCCAGATCTGGCCTCTTATTGTCCAGATTTGAAGTTCTTTGGTCCCTCAAGTGTTTCTTTTAGATCTAGTGTAGTTTTCTTCCAGATATGGTGCTTTATTCTGCTAGGTTTTTGTTCAAGTTGACCGGCCGTCCTTCGAAGTATTTTTTCCTTTGTTTCCTCTGGCTTTACCACGGTGCTTGTACTCTGTAATTTAGGCGCCAGAATTATCTTGTTAGGTCAATAGCTACACTCGTTTAACGGAATGAAATTTAAATTCATTAAAGAAAACTGTAATCGGTTTATATGGGTCCATGGATGTGGTTATACTTTGAGAGGAACATTAGGAAATGCAGAGTCTTCTACGGAAAAATTGAATTCAACTGGACACAAGCTCATCATTCTTGAATCATTGGAGGATATAACAAAGGCAAATGTTGCATAATTCTCCATGATACCGCTTTTTCTGTCACGAATGAAAATCAAATGTAGAATCAATCATTTTAAATACTTATTTATTTCTGTTGGAATTTTGCAGAGTCATGGGTACATGCATGTGCTGTTCTCACCACTTGTATCAACAGTGCTTATATACTGGGTTATTCTGAGATCATTATGGTTCACTTAGGTTGGGTATGTGGTGTAGTTAGTTTAATTGCAGCCACTACACTGTCATTATACGCAAGTGGACTTATTGCGAAGCTCCATGAATATGATGGGAAGAGGCACATTAGATACAGAGATCTTGCAGGGTATATTTACGGTATGGTCTAAGACAAAACAACATAGTTTTTAGCAATTCCTGTTTTTTAGTGTCATAATGTGACTCCTACATACAAAATATGCTTTATTGTGGTTTCTTCATTAATTGTGTTTTACTGGGCCTTTCATTACAGGGAAGAAGGGTTATTATACCATTTGGATACTGCAATACCTTAATCTTTTCATGGCTAATATTGGATTCATCATTATGGTTGGTTCAGCTTTTCAGGTAGAAGGAAATCACAGCACTTGGCTTTCATCAATTTGTAACACCCTGGTTTTATATTCTGAATGTATTTACTGTGTCTAGTGGAAGAGTAGCGTGGATAAGTCTGGTTCTTCTCACGATTCTACAAGCATGTGAATATTATAGAGAAAATTCTAGAGACATAGAATATCTAATCTTGAATGCATTTTAGAGTTTCAGTGTAGATTGGTTGGATCAGATCAATTTCGGTAGTGTATTGAAGAGGTGAATCAGTATAATTAGGGGATCTGTAGCTCATTTGGGATTTTTTTTAGTGAATAGTTAGAGTATGAAAATTATACATGAATTTACTCACATGCAAGAGGTAGATTGTCATAATTGAGTTTTTTGTTCGGTTGGCATGCTCTTGAACTTGATACTTGTGGTAATACATTCTATCTTGCTTGGTTGTTGTTGATATTCTCTGGTGAAGTGCACAATCACGATCTTTCTATGTGTTTGTTGTAATTCTATTTACTTGACATGCAGGGTGTATATAATCTTTTTAGGGATGACAATGCACTGAAGCTCTCACAACGCAATCTCATTGCAGGGCTTGCATGTTTCATACTTGCAATTATGGTTCCTCATTTGTCAGCTATGGCAGTTTGGTTGCGCCTGTCGGCAATTTTTACTGTGATATATGTTGTTGTAGCACTTGCAGTCTCCATCGGAGATGGTAAGTTCACTGCAGCATTATACATTGAAAACTTGGATAAGTAATTGACGTGGTTTCTCTGAATGTCAGTTGCACAAGAGCTAAGTTTCGTGTCTTTTTTATATTTATTGGTCCTCTCTCTGGCACTTCACGTGAATGCAATTGACTCTTCAGTTGATGAATTGCTTGTGGTTTTGCTGAAATGGCTTCTTTAGTGTACAAGCTTATATAGTATTTTACTTCAGATTCATGTGTTTACTTTTGTAGGAGTCAAGGCACCGCCCAGGGACTATAGCATACCTGGAACATTGACAGGAAGAATCTTTATGGCAATACTGGCTATTTCCAATTGTTTTGTTCCGTTTAGTACTGGCATGATTCCTGAGATACAGGTTGCCCATGAATTCAAATCCATCAAAGTTATCAAAGATTATGGCTTGTTATCTTAAAATTATTTCAGAAAGAAAATAATAATTGTGGCCTTTGAAAATGGATCTGCAGTTAATATACATTGATTTTTATTTTAATAATTTTACAAATCAGAAGTTAAAAACCCTTCTGTGATCAGAAGTTAAAAACCCTTCTGTGATTATTGGTACTTCCAGTTTTTCTCCTTTTTCTGTTTTGGTCTGAGTCTTTGCTAATCTCTGTTTTAGCAACAAACTAATTAGAACATCTTGTAACAGGCAACTCTGAGAGCCCCTGCTACTGAAAACATGATTAAAGCGCTGTGTGTGCAGTTTACAGTTGGAGTTATACCAATATATGCAGTTGTCTTTATCGGGTATTGGGCTTACGGATCATCAGCATCATCTTATTTGCTTAACAATGCCAGTGGTCCTGCTTGGGCGAAGGCATTTGCCAATGTTGCAGCATTCTTCCAAGCAACCATTAATTTTCATGTACGATTTATCCATAACCTGCACTTTTTTCCATTTTTGATTCTTCTTGTTCAACTTTTTTACAATTTTTCATATAAAAGCTTCTGCACTTTGCTTGGAGGCTAATAATTAACATGGTTCTGGTTTAGATATTGGCATGTCCATCATATGAGTACTTTGATACCAAATATGGACTTAAAGGAAGTGCATTGGCAATTCGGAACTTGTTATTTAGAATCACCATAAGAGGTAGCTACCTGCTTGTTACTTCACTGATAGCAGCTCTTCTACCATTCTTCGGAGACTTCATTGGCCTCATTGGATCCATTTGTGTCCTTCCCCTAACATTTGTTATACCCAACCACATGTACCTGGTGGCAAAGAGAACCAAGCTTAACTCCTTACAGAAGCTATGGCACTGGTTTTTTATTATCATCTTTAGCGTCATGTCGGTTTCTGCAACAATTGCATCTGTGAGGCTTATTGTGATAGATTCCAAAATTTAAAAGGTTTTTTGGAGGTCAAATTGATTAATATTTCCAGGTTTTTGGTGGGATTGAAATCCTCTCATCCCAGAATCCAACTTTCGAGATTCTTGTTTTGTAATCTCTCATTGTATCATTTACCTCTCCCTTTTGAGGCCCTAGCAAAAGTAACAACAGGGCAAGGGAGACTTTACAGAAGATACGGCACTGGTTTATGTTTTTCATCTTTAGCATTATTTCAGTTTCCGCCACAAGCATCGACCGTTAGCATCGCAGACTAAGATTGAGTTTGAACTTTCTAAATTAATAATAATACGTTATTAGTTTATGACTGATAAAATACGTTATTAGTTTATGACTGATAAAATATACATTATTCAATTATCATCTCACATTTATAATAAAAAAGAAAACAAAGTGTTTAAATAATATAAAAGTTATGAAATAAAGAGTTTAAATAATATAAAAGTTATTAAATAAAGAGTTTCCACTCACTTTTATTAAAAAAAGAATTTTAATTATACCTGTTTAATTAAAATTCTGTAAAACGAAAAATTATTTTACTACATGATTGATAACTAGAGAGATATCTTATGTCTTCATATATGATATATCTTAATTAAATTTTTTTAATTATTTGTCATTAAAGCAAAATAGGAAAAAATATCACATGTATACCTTATTTTCCTTTTGTAGAGACAATAAATAAAATGTTTTTTAATTCTTCGTAAGTTTATTTTATAACCGTGATATTTGATTAAAAAACCTATACACTTCAATTTGGGTTAAATTGAATTTCTTCTTTGTTAATTTTTATTATAAATTTTAATTTAAAGTGATAGATTAGTATAAAATAAATTCAAATTAACCAAAGTAGTTAATTTAGAGTAAGTGCATATAACTTGATTTAGTATAATTTAAATATATAAGATTTGGTTTGGTTTGAAATATAAAATTATTTTACGTTAATGCTTAAAAATGTTATTCAAACTTTCCGTTCAATCCCCATCTTAGACTATCTCTTTTATTTTATAATTTGTACCTTCCAAATTTAATTATGATGCAACTCTGATTAACATATAGGGTGGATTTGATTTGTTCAACAAAGACCAAATACTCTTCTTCAAGTTTGGTTTAATTAAAATAGAATTTATCCATATGAGGAATTAAAGACCAACCAATTTTTTTTAATAAAAGTAGATTTATACTCTACCAGGGTATTTAGACCCTAATTATCCTTTTTGAAATATTGCTAATAAAAAGGGGACAACTTAAAGTAAATTCTCATAATTATTATCATTAAGTTCAATTAAAGATTTCTCTGAATATTTAACACTAATCAACTTGAACTTGGGATGGTAGTGGGTTAGTTGGATTCGAGCTTATAATCCAATGTTTGTTTGAAGCCTGATTGAGTTCAGATAGCCTAAGATTTATTCTAAAATGAGAGTTGAAGTACTTTGTTTTCATTAAAGAGTTCTAACCCTATGTCACTTAATCTTATCTACATATTTATGTGAACCTTATATAAATACGTGAATAAAATTTAATAGAATAAGATAGAAATTGGTTTACAGAGAATTTAATCCCTAAAATGAGGCAATTAACTTGATTTGAGCCTATATTCTCGTGTCTTTGTCAAGAAAATCTTAGCCTGTGAAGTGTAGTTTTTGCAAGCCTACACTCCAAAGTTTAGTCCAGTAGGCTTACTATGAATTCAGTTGATATCATTTTTGTCATTTATGAAAATTTTGTGAAATATTTTGATATTTTTACTCAAGAAAATCTTAAAAATACATGAGTTATTATCACCTTTAAAAAGAAAAATGGACACCTATCAAAATAAGTACTCATTCGCCAATGTTACTAGAAACATTAATACCCTTAAAGCTTTTTATACCATGAATAGCATGAGGATCAAGAATAAATCAACTGCCATAAGAGAGATAATAGACTCACAAGAGGCCATACTCTTACCGTCGCACATCCCATTTCCAGGGGGCTTAGCCTCGTTCTTGTAATAAATGCCATTAGAACAAGAAATATAGGGAGTAAGTCTTACACGTGATAGCCTATTCATAACTGATATTCTTGCAGAGCTATTATGGATCATGTTTAAGATGCCAACCCTAAACACTTACAATGGTACGCATAGCCTTGACGATTACATGCACTAATATATGAACCTGTACGGTGCATACCATAAAATGTAAAACCTTCTTTTCTACCCTAACTGACACGATATGTGCATGGTACAAAACCTTGCTCTTTGCCTCCATAACTACTTTCCAACAATTAGTCACTATATGCATATTGAACTTTACCAAAATACATCTATTCGTCGAGACTCTGCCTATTAGATATCAATAACCTATAAAGGGTGGAAGGAATTAAGATCTTGAGACTTTGAGAAGGTGTACATCAAGGCTTAAAAATACAAAGATGTAGAATGTAGAATGCAAAGCCCTCCTATAAGCATAATGAAAATAAGAATTAAGTGTTGAGAAGAAAAACAAATATAGTGTGTCTTCGGTTAAAGAATAGAATGATTAAAAGTGAAAAATAAAGGGAGAATCAAGGATGAAGTCCCTAAATTGAATACATTCTTTAATATGATTGTTGACCAAATCCTTGATAATGATCTAGTTAAGAAATTAGAAAGAACAGCCCCCAACCATGTTAAAAGGTGCAAAAATTTATAGTATCGTTTTTATTAAAAAATTGTGGAAAAGTAGCCAATGTCTTGATTAAATAAAGGTGTTTAAAGGAAAATAGTAGAGATAACACATCAAGCAAGAACTAAGATAGATTCCTTTACAAAAATCGAGAACTAGGAAATTAGACAGAGAACCACACCCTACTTAAGAGGTAATTTACATTATTATAAAAGTAGATTAAAAAAAAAAGTCAAGAACCTACATTAGAAGGTGCTCGTATGAGGAAGTATTACTATTATATATATATATCTTTATATATATACCAAATGCTTATATTTCATCATTTTTATGCAACCAAAAAGAAAAGAAAGAAACAAAATGCATGTTTCAACTTTTAATAAAATTTAAAGGAACACGATTTTAATACATAAAAGTCTATTTAAATGATTATGTTTGAAAGTGTTAGAATTTCATTGATCTTTAAGCTCTGTTTAGCCTATAAAGTTTTATTCAAGTCTTCAGTTTATATGTAGTCTTCAAATATCATGAAAGTTTAATTCTCAAGATTTCACTGAGCTTTAAAAGTCGTAATTAGACTTTATATTATCATAAGGTGCAAGAGACCAATCTCGCCTATAGTTTCAGTATTTTTTTGTACTTTAAAAATCTTGTAAGAAGTCCATATATTTAATAAAAAGTCCCTTTTGTTAACCTGAAAATTTTAAGACATAAGAACAATTATTAAATCACATAGGTGATATGTATTAAAAAATGAATGAATGAATTATATTGATTTATATATTTAAATATCATTACTTATTTTAAATATAATAATATTTAATATGTTATCATTAATTCATTTTATTTAAAATAAAATTAGTATATTAATTGTTAACAGTATATTTATTATTTTCATATGATAGCACATTAATTTTTATTTATTATATAAAAATATTAATAAATAAAAAATTAATTTATTTTATATTTTAAATATTATGTAAATATGATAAACCAATAAATTAATTTGTTTGACGCATACTATACTTTTGTTTTGCTAATTCTCAATTACGCTCTTATGATGTGAGTATCCACATGAAGTATCATTAAGTATATAATATTAAGGACAAATGGGATGGACGAATAGGAGATTCCATCCCGCTATTCAAATGATCCAACGGTCTCTCTTTCTTCTCTCATATTATATAGTAATATTAGTAGTCACGCCTGTGACTTATTCCCCAAAAGCGTGACTTCTTATTTTTTATTTTCGTTTTTCACTCAACATTTACTTAACTACTCCTTGCATGCATTTATATTTTCATTTTTCATTCAACATTCAGTTAACTATTCTTGTTGTCATTTTTAATTAAATATAAATATAATTAAATTATAATTATTTAATTAATTAAAAAATAATTATTTAAGACGTTACGCCTATGACTTATTGCTCATAGGCGTGACTTCTTATTTTTTATTTTCGTTTTTGACTTGATATTCACTTAACTACTCTTGTTGCCATTTTTAATTAAATATAATTAAATTATAATTAACTAATTAATTAAAATATAATTAGTGCATATAGTTTTTATCGTTTAAAATTAAATATAATTTATATATGATTAATGATTAATTTAAATATAATTAATAGATTAAATAAAAGTAATAAATATATGATTCATAATAATCAATATATAATTAAATAATTAATTTATTGAAATCTTATTAATTAATTATTGATTATTAACACGTAATTAGTACTTATGTTATTATTAATATGTTTGAAATATTTGTTTCCTTTTTAATATTATATTCTTAAAATATCTTTAATTAATTTAATTATAACTATTTACTCAATTAAAATATAATTTGATGTAATTAAAATATTATCATTTAATTAAAATCTAATTATTTAATTGATTTATGAAAATGTGATAATTGATTAATAATGGTAATTCGGATATAATAAATTAATTGATTTATTCAATTAATCTTTATTTATGAATTAATTATTAATCATTAACCATTTATCTTATTCGGTTATAATTAATTATGATTAATATATTATTAATTAATTTATGTATATATAAGTAAGTAGTCACACCTGTGCAGGCGTGACTGCCATGCCTATATAATTTTATAACTTTTTTAGCTAAATTAATAATTAATTAAGTTTTGATTTATTGAAATCTTATAAATTTATTAATTAATTGTTGATTATTAACACGTTATTATTACTTAAATATCTTTAATTAATTATAATTTCATATAATTTCAATATTAACAATTAGTAATTATTACTATTTAGTAAATTAAATTATAATCTCATATAATTTAAATATTATCAATTAATTAAAATATAATTAATTAATTGATTTATGATAATGTTATAATTGATTAATAATGATAATTAGAATATAATAAATTTAGTAATGAATTAATTTTGATATAATTAGTGTTATTAAATTATAATTAATTAATTGATTTATTAAATTAATTAATTAATTGTAAGAAGTCCATATAATTTATAAAAAGTCCCTTTTGTTAACCTGAAAATTTTTAGACATAAGAACAATTAGTAAATTACATAGGTGATATGTATAAAAAAAATGAATTAACTAATTATATTGATTTATATATTAAAATATCATTACTTATTTTAAATATAATAATATATAATATGTTATTATTAATTCATTATATTTAAAATAAAATTATCATATTAATTGTTAATAGTATAGTTATTGTTTTCATATGATAGCACATTAATTTTTATTTATTATATAAAAATATTAATAAATAAAATTTTATATATTTTATATTTTAAATAATTTTAATCTAAAAAATGATATGTAATATGATAAATCAATAAATTAATTTGTTTGACGCGTACTATCCTTTTGTTTTGCTAATTCTCAATTACTCTCTTATGGCTCGAGTATCCACACAAAGTGTCATATGTTTAAAACATGCCATGTTAGTAAAAATAATTTAAGGACCGGTTTCATTTTTTTTAAATAAACCATAAGAGTTACTTATGAGACTTTTTGAAGTATTATTTTTTTTAACAAAATCATTTAAATCACATGAGAGGTTGGTGGCTATGTTATAACAACTTTATTATGGAGTTAGAGTTACATCTAAACTTTAAAGTGTTATTCATGTTATCCATTATTTTTCTTTATGATGGGTCATGTCTGTTCATTTTAAAACCTCATGTCTTTCCACTACGAATTGTCATGTCCTTCTATTGTTTTGATGGAAAACAACAAAGAATATAAGGAGATTAGGTCCCTAGGCTTAACAAGATATTATGCATACACCATCTCTTGCGTTTGCTAAAAGCGTAGAAGAGCCCTCTCATATTTATCTGAAATCTCTCAACATCAATGGCAGGAGGTATGTAATAACATTCCGCATTTTCATTTTTCTATAATAGGCATATATATATATTGTTATCATGTCTAACAGTTGATATCAAAGCAAAACTTTTCTTTACCTTGATGTAATTAATTTTCTGTAATTATATGCATGACTGGGCATTTTTTGTTACATATATTGATATTCTAGGAGTCATTGTACTGTGCAAAATGTAATTCTGCATAAAATAGCTTTTGAATCATTAAAAATGGAGTTTAAGAAGTCAAGATATAGTTGGTTTTGTAATATGGGTTTGATGCGGGTCAAGTTGACCCGTCAAGAGGTTTAAGATGAAGAATCCTGCATTTTTTTTCATTCTATGTTAAATTGCAAATTATCAACATGACCAACCATGTGTCCTTTAATTGTTAGTGCATTTGCACTGCACACCTTTTGAAAGTTCAAAACTTTTTAACGTGAGCCATTGTTTGCAAAGTTTTTAATAAATGATGTAGAAAACTTGTTTTCATGGGCATTATTGCAACCTTTAGTTATAAGCATTATTATATTTTTTGTAACTCAAAAAGCTTCTCATGGGGCCCACCATTTGCTTTATTATTGTATGAAATCTTGATAAACATGAAATATGGAAAAAGTTGTATATGAATTGAAGCTTATATTTAGTAAAGCCTCGTTGAAAATATACTGTATATATATTATGATTCATATTTATTTGATATTTAGATATAGAAATTATAAATATTTCAGTTTTGATAAATTAGCTCAATTTTATTAAACTATATGATTTAAATCATTGTTTGATTTGAAATTCATGTATATTTATTTATTTTATGCAAATATATGATATTGATTCAATATTAATAAATTGTAAAGGATTATGTAGAACCTTTATTATTCATAGTTTTGCATAAAATGAGATATTATGTGATCAATATAATTTTAATTAGTTGAAGATTAGACATAGCATAACTGTATGATTTTCCAAGATAAAAGCGCCCCAGACCAATTAGAAACAAAAATAAGTAGAAACATAGTTCCAATAAAGGGAACCCACGGACCGTATTCTTCTCCAATCTGAGTTTTGCTTATGTCTCAAATTCAAATGAATTCAAGGACATATTCGAAGAAATTCTGCCCTACTGTCAAAATGGTTTGTGGATTCCTAACAGCGACAATAGCTGAACCTAATAAGATAACAATTACAACCTAAGAAATGATAAGTACTTGGGTATAGAGTTGGAAACCTCCTATTTTCTAATAGAAATGCTGGCCTACTTCCAAACCTGATATATCATATTAACCAATTTACTGTGTTGATGGAACATGATAGAACATTCATATTGTCCTTTAAAAGAAAGAAAACCTTAAAAGGAATTATCTTGATTCAACCATCTTTTTTCTGACTTACCCACTTGAATTGTATATTCTGACTACCAATTAATCATATAATATCTCTAGTTATTTTGAACTCTTTTGTGCAATTCATGAATAGTAAGCAATTTCAAAACTTTAACTCTATTGAATTCAAACAAGAATTGATTTATTTATCTTATTATTAAGTCTTATTATTAAATTATAATTAATATATTCAAGATAATTACGTATTGACAAAATACCATCTCAATTCACCCTATTTCAGCAGATCGAGGATGTGATATGGTTCTGGAGGATGAGCTAGATATAGACAGTTTCGATAAGATTTCTTTCTTGAACAAAAATCTATTTTTTGATTTATTTCATCTATTCTATGATCAAAACGGGGGCAGGTACAAGTTACCCCACGATTTTGAATCAGAAGAAAGGTTTCAAGAAATGGCATATCTATTCACTCTATCAATAACTGAGCCAGATCTGGTGTATCATATGGTATTTGCCTTTTTATTAATTCAAAAATGGATTCACTTTTTTCTACGATTTTGAGTATTTCAAAAACTCCATTATAGTTATACTGGGTGGTGGTTTTAAAAACCTAACTTCATTGATTGAATCAAAACATTTGTTCCCATGCTTCAAATTTTCCTTGCCAAGCTACATGAAACAAATTTCCAAAAGTCCACATAATTTGCTTTGTATGGTCAAGATTGCAACAAAATAAGTATTTAAAAGGATAGCTTTGGTTTACTATATTCATCGACATCTTGTTTTAACTTATTAGAAACAAAAAGCTTTTCCTAAGGATTCTCTCAAATAAAAATAAAGAACGAAGTAACTAGAAGATTATTAAAATCCCTCTCGTGTCTAGAGGGATCATCTAGAAAGCGCGTTGTTTTGAATGCATTAAGATAGCAAAAGGATGACATAGATGTTATGGGTCCAATTTTTTTCACTCACTAATCATATTTAAATATAACAAAATTTATCCTATATGAAGATTTATTATATTTGCATGATTAATTAGGATAGAATAGAATTGTCTTTTTCTTAATTTACCCACAGGTATTAAGAAAAAGAATATAATTTGATAGTTTCATCATAAAGAGTTAGTATGAATCTTTTAAGTAAAGCTTAGCCCAACAGTTTTAATTATTATATGATTGATATATGAAATATGATTGCATGCTTTAACATTAGTAAAACTTGATACATTTTTCTTTGCTTCAACACATTTAGTAACATAAGCATGTATGTATTTTGAATTTTGTGCAGTTTTTCAACCTGTTAATTTTTCTAATATTTAATGTGATATTCCCGAATTGAATGGTGATAACTATAAAATATGGAAAGAGAGGATTTTCTTCCAATTAGGGTATATAGACATTGATTATGCTATCTGAAAAAATGAACCACATGTACCTACTGAAACTAGCACTCAGGTTGAAATTGCTCTTTATGAATATTAGAAGCGATCTAATCACCTCAGTATGATGTACATAAAGACCAAAATTCACCCTAGTATTCGTGGTTCTATTGGAAAGTGTGATTATGTTACGAATCTATTGAAGGCTATTAATGAACAATTTGAGTTTTCAGATAAGGCCCTAGCTAGCACCTTAATGACTAAGTTATCATCAATGCAGATCACAAGTATTAGAGGTGTGCGTGAGCACATCATGTGAATGAGGGACATTGCAGCTCAATTGAGGTCTCTTGAGGTTGAAATTTTTGAGTCTTTCCTTGTGCATTACATACTTAATTCTCTTCCACCACAATATGGACCCTTTAAAATCTCTTACAACACACA
>JANIJH010000225.1:23450171-23482828 GCA_024520975.1 Erythroxylum areolatum | reverse complement strand
ATCAGCACCGGTTTGTGTTTTTTTTTTCCCATTATCTTAAAGATTTCCTCTTTTTCTCATAATCTCGTTACTTTTGGTTCTTCCTTGCTTTCTTTTACGCTATCGTTAGTTGGCTTTGATTAACTCCCCTTTCACCGGAGAAGTGTTTCTCTGTGTGCAACGCGGGAACTTTTGGGGCTATCTCTCTGGGATATCATATATGCCTTTTGCTTTTTCCTAGAGAGATGGAGCGGGACTTGTTTGTTTTAGTGTTTTCATGATGTGGATTTGCATGTGATGAGGTTTTCATCTGTGCTATCTGTCTGTTCATTGTTCAAAATAATTTTTGGTGATTTTACTTTTGCATGTGAGTGAATTCTTAATTGATACCTTCGCCTTTTGTTTTTATTGTCGTCTGTCATCTACGAAGCTATGGATTGTTAGCCAGCAAAAATCACCAGACTCCAATAAGAGAAGGAGAATACAGTTTGACTGGGCTTTAAGAATTTCTTTTAAGGTTAGCTTAAACGAGACAAATAAATAATGCAAGCTTTGCGTCTTTTAACAATGAATAATTACCCTGGGCAGATGTCGTAGTAATCTATGTTGATTGGTACCCTTTCTTTAGACATCAAATTAGAAGTACGTTTCGATCTTGGTGTAATCTTTTATTGACATAGCTTTGTCTTTTCTTGGTTGCTCTTACTCTTTTTTTTTTTCCCCCTTATGCGTTGCAACTATAGATTCATGGGTTCAAGTATGTGTTGTGCTCACCACTGGTATCAACAGTGCTTATATACTGGGATATTCTGGGACCATAATGGTTCCTTTGAGTTGGGTCGCTGGAACCGTGGGTTTGATTGTCGCCACCATTTTTTCACTGTATGCGAGTACTCTTACTGCCAAGATCCATGAACATGGAGGAAAGAGGCATATCAGATACAGAGATCTTGCAGGATATTTTTATGGTATGAGCTATCAGGAAAACAAAAAAAAATCATATCTTGATGAGTCATCCTGTTTTTCCCAGTGTCAATTAGTTTTCATATCTGCTACACTTTAATATATGCTTGATGCTAGAATCTGATGCAGCCTTTTTCCTGCAGGTAGGAAAGGATATACTCTTTTATGGACGCTACAGTATATTAATCTTTTCATGTTTAACGTTGGATATATCATATTGGGCGGTTCAGCTCTTAAGGTAAAACGACATCTCAGTTGCTTATCCATCCATACTGCTTATACACGTACTGAAATGCACTTTTATCATTTCACTACAAAATTGTTCCCACCTTTTTTTTCTTCCATTGATGAATAAATTGTGGTAAATTTGATCGTTTACTTTTGCTCCTCAGATTGTGTGCTTAGGGGACAGAACTGTTGTTATGGAGTTGTGAGTTCAGTAGCATGATTTTTAAATGTCTTTTTGCAGTTCTTATATAATGCAATGTTCTTGCTATGCAGGCAGCATATGTTCTTTTTAGGGACGATCATGTGTTGAAACTCCCTTACTGCATCGCCATTGCTGGATTTGTGTGTTTTATGTTTGCCATATTAGTTCCTCATTTGTCAGCTCTAAGAGTTTGGCTGGGAGTTTCGACAGTCCTCACCGTGATTTACACCATTGTAGCCCTTGTGTATTCCATCAAAGATGGTGAGTACATATTCTGTTTCCTGCTATGTCATCATACATAATTTTCTTGTATGCTTCATAGTATTCTTTTGCAGCTTGCGTAATTTTATGTTTGCAATTAAGAGTAGAATGATGTTTGCGTTCTAATTGTATGGTTTTTAGAAGTTGCCTACATTCATTGGATTTAGTAGGGGAACTGCAACATGTTCTTGTAAAATTATGGTCAATACCAGATACGTAAGCTGTGGTTTTATTTTAAGTGTAGGGGTTAATCAAATTCTGGGTATCACCTGTCTCCTTCCTTGTTGCGTAGAAAGAACTGCTTATGCAATATCAGTCCTCTGCTATTTGGTCATGCTATTATGCTCTATAGCATTCTTTGCAGTAATAAGCAATAAAGTTCTGCATTGATCCTTCAAAACTATCCCATTCTCTAATTCCCTCCTTTCATTCTTCTTAACAATAGAGTTCAGCTGAACTTATTCTGACTATTTCCGTGACTTGTAAATGCCAGCATTAGACAACTGGTTGCTTAATCACCGACTTTTCATCATTATGATTGATGTAGGTGTCAAAGCACCAGCCAGGGACTATAGCTTCCAAGGAACAACGATAAACAGAATCTTTACGACTGTTGGAGCAATTGCTAATTTGTTCTTTCCATTTAATACTGGAATGATTCCAGAGATACAGGTGGGATATATTAAGAAGCATAGTGCTTATGTCTTCCTCTTCTGGTTTGTAGTTATGTCTTCCTCTTCTGGCTTCAAAACTTGGTTTACTGATTTGCTACAGGCGACAATAAAGGAACCTGTTGTTGGTAACATGTTGAAGGCACTGTATGTTCAATTTACAGTGGGAGTTATACCATTGTTTGCCGTTACTCTTGCTGGGTATTGGGCATATGGATCGTCCACATCAACTTATCTGCTCAGTAGCACCTCAGGTCCAGTTTGGTTGAAGGCAATAGCCAACATTTCTGCATTCTTGCAAGCTATCATTGCTTTCCATGTAAGACTTTTTCGGTCATCTACCAACATTTCTTGCTTCTGATAAGAATATTCTGTACATTTTGACGATTAACCTGCTTGTAGATATTTGCAAGCCCCTCGTATGAGTACCTGGATACCAAATATGGCATTGAAGGGAGTGCTTTGGCAATCCGAAACTTGTTGTTTAGAGTTGCAGTAAGGGGAGGGTACCTTGTTATTAGTACACTGGTGCCAGCTATTCTGCCATTTCTTGGAGATTTTATGAGTCTCACAGGAGCTCTCTGTACCTTCCCTGTTACGTTTATCATCCCTAACCACTTGTATCTACTGGCAAAGAAGAACAAATTGACCACTCTACAGAAGTTGTGGCACTGGCTTAACATCTGGTGTTTTGGGCTCATGTCCATTGCGGCTGCAATTGCAGCTGTCAGACTTATTGTTGTAGATTCCAAAAGTTACCATGCATTTGCAGATCTTTAACAAGACTTAGGGGTTATTCGATCAATTAAACTATTTAATTACTTCTTGACAATTTTATTGCTCTGGATCTGGTAGCAACATGGCTTGAGCCAGAAAAAGTCCGATGCAGCTTTAGATTGATCCACTGGCACTCAAGTGACAAGCAGTCATCCAAGTGAGGAACGGGAGATCTCCGCAAGCAATAAATGGTGGGTGATCATTTGATCGGAAAAACATAATAACGCCTACAATTGTCAAATTTTTAATGTAAAAATGGGTTCCAAAATGTGATCTTACAAATTAAGGCGCCAATTAGTTCCATTTATATATATTTTATATTTTATTTTTGATTTTGTGATATTTGATATTTGATATTTGATTCTTGATTCTTGATTTTTTATTTTTGTTTTCAATTTTATTTTTGTTTTAAATAAAAAACTAATTTTTGTTTGGTTATTTTTATTATTTATAATAATTATATACTAGAAAAAATTTAGAGATGAATTATTTTTTATTAAATAAATTTATTTGACATTTTTATATAATATTTATTATCAATTTATTAATAAAAGTATTTTATTTTATTAAAATAAATAATTTTAAAATTGAATTTTATAAAAATATTTTATTTTATTTTAATTATTAATTTAAAATTAATTTAAAATATATAAATTTAAAGATTATTTAAATTTAACATTTTAACTATATTTCTTAATAATTATTAAACTAAATTTATTTAATTTAATTAAAAATTAAATAAAATAATTAAACAAAATTAAATTATTCATACTTTATTAATAATTATATAATAAATATTTAATTAATACTAAATCAAATTAAAATAAAAATAGAAAATAAAAATCATCTTTCAAAGTTTGTGTAATTTTTGAAAATTGGAAAAAAAAATCAAAATTAAAAATATAAATTAAAAACTCAGACAAACAAATTTTTTTTAACTGAATTCAAAAAAATAAAAGTAAAACTGAAGTGATATAATAGAATATTGACAATATTCTATTATTTTGTAAGATTAAATAACACATAACTTATTCACTCACACATGAAGTGATATAAGTCTGAATTTTTCTTATTCAAAAATTATTTTCTTCATAATTAAATGACACAGCAAATTTTTATCCTTTGTAACTTTAGAAATGATTTTAAAGTTGTACAAAATTTAATTTGAAACTGTGTTTGACATTTTGTATTACGTAACTTTGCATGCCATAAAACTCGTTCTATCATAGCAATTGTCAAAACACTATAATTCACTTAATTATAGTGTTTTGTTTTGTACCGCAACTGAGCTGCTGATTGGCAGTCCTCCTGAGTTCAACAAATTAAAGCTACTTAGTTCAAGTCGAGCTTTATCAACGAACAAACAATTGCAAGAACACCTGACGGCGTTGAAGCCCAAAATCACTGATCGAAGGACAGCATACATCAAAGAACCATTAACCCAAGACCTTGGATCTGATGACAATTGGAAGTCAAAGTAAGATATACTCGCAAAGATGCAAGTTTATCCACAAATTTTTTGCCGTTTGGTTTGTGGATTTCAAAAGGTGCATTCCAGTTCCGGGTTCGATTGGGAATGCAGCAAACTCCTGAGTCAGGTGCAGCCTCCAAACGGGATGTATCAGCATAGCGAAGAGAGATTAGTCACCAGCTTACCAATAGACACCTCTGAGACACCAAAAAAATTAAAAAAAAAAGGGTCTGGAGCGGGCAGAAAGATGTTACAGATCAGCAATTTTGACACGTCAAAGAAACAACGTATCAATTTCTCAAATCACGACAAACGTGAATCCGTCTTTTCAGCCGTACTGCTCTACTATGCAAACAATTTCAAGCAATACAAACAACCAATACAATTTCCAATCCACAATATTCCAAGTCCATTGTCTGTTACGCTAAATTAGCAATAACAAGCCATACAATTGACAATATGCTGCAATGTTTCCATAATTTACCGAACTACGTGCCTCTGTCGTTTCAAAATGCTTTAATATCTTTCTGCAGAATCCAGACATTGTGATGCCACTTCATGAAATCCTGAAACCAGTCTGCTAAAAATAAAATAAAATAGATCCACAGCAGTAAACATTCCCGTAAATGTAGTTTATTCACTAGGGCAAGAGAAAAATAGAAAGGGTCATGAGATAGTTTCAACTTCATATTCATAGTTTCAGCTTCAAATTCAATGTTTGCATTCTTAAATACCAAATAAAAAGAGTAATGACACCCAGTATGGGCACAGGTACGAAACTCATAGAAGCAAATATAAAGTGAACAATATAGAGCCGAGTTAAACCAAATCAATGAGATTCACGTCTGTATCTCCATGTTATCAAACTAGGTTTATATTCTAACAGCATCTAGATAAAACTGATGAAAATGCAAAGCATAAATTTCCTTAATAGTATGAATATTTTCAATACAAACTCTTCCAAGAGCCTAGAATATTTGCTATCCTTTAGCCACTAAGTTACATCATGCTTCTAGCTAACTTAAGCGGAAATCTGAACATTCGTCACTCAAAAGTAGCAGATCCTATTATGCACGTCTTACAATGGAGAACATTGGAAAGAAAGGGGAGTTCAAACACAACGTATTGTAATTCCAACATTGGTCTACATGACATCCCATATGGAAGGGCATATTGTTATCTTCTAACTTCAACATTATCATTAGGCAAAGCACAAAATAAATACACTCACATATAATGAGATCAGGGATATATTAACTGCCACACGCTCGCTTCTCACCTCTGTAGTTTATCCAGATACCAACTTTACAAGAATGCAGATGGAGTTCAATATCAGAAGAGGAACTCTCATGTACTGAGTTGCGTAAATGAGACCTATAAGCTGCGCCTTGAAGGATTTTGTGCGACCCCCAGAAAACTCATTAAAGCTCCATCCTCTAGGTGCTAGAAACCGATCTTCATTTAGTATGGCAAAAGCATTTGCAAGAAGCAGACAACCCTCCAACAGCGTCCACAAGCCCATTTCCTGCGCGGTACACAACACCCTAATCAATAAGATTTCCTTCACCAACGTTAACAGAAACTCGAATATGAACAAGCAACAGCCGTCTGAGATGCCATAACATTTTTTCAGACCCAGCAGGTCAACGGTCATGCCAGAAAATTACATTTACTGAAACGGTATTAGGATTTTCATTTAACTCAAATTGGTGCCATTACATTACTTAAAAAATATGGAAACCAATTAGAACTAAAATCCCACTCCAACCTCATTTAGCCTATATATTTAACTGCAAATATTACACAAAAAGCAAATTAATTAATATAAATTAGAAGGTACCGGCTACGAAAGCAAGAGAGGAGAGGTGGAGCAAGCTTGGAGGTATCAGAGAATACCGACGACGGCGACGAGAGAGATTTGATATAGATGGCGGTGAAGAGAAGAACAGTCTGACGGAGTGAACAAAGTGGGAGATTAGGATTGCAGAGGTGATCCAGATCTGGGAAATTATGAACTCTGAAAAGTTTTCCAAAATAATACTTGCAAAATGATTAAACTCGGCCCGTTATTAAGCCTAGGTCCAATGAAAATTTAGGATGAAAAAACAACGACGTCGTATCGGTTGGTTGGCCTGTGGAATATGAATTTCAATTAAAAAAAATGATTTCCCCCAGTCGTTTTTCTGTTGAAACTTGAAACTTGAAATTCGCTGCCGTCGGTCCCTCACCCGTCACCTAGCACCACCGTTGCCCGCTGTCGGCTGTCGTCACCGTTTCAATAGTTGTTTGTCTTTTACGGTAATGTCCCCTCTTCTTCCCTCTTTCTGCGCTTTCCTTTCTAGGGCTACTGCGCTCATGTCATAGGAAGAATGCGTTCCTATGGCTTTATTCGCTTCAGTTGTTTCTCTTGATTGTCGGCCACACCGTTGTCTCTATCTTTATGTTGGTAGTCGTCACTGCCAATAATTCTGGTAAGAATGGTCGGATTTCTCTAGACGGTTGCAGAAGTTCATAATTGGAAACAACTGGGTGGTTGTCTCATCTGCATTCTGCAATTCTGTATACTTGGAATCTCTTTGCAATGGATCCAAACACTGGCTTTGATATACATCTTTATTTTCTTGATGGTATTGAGTTTGACTTCATAGATTGTTATATTGTTTTGATCTGATTTCTCTTTTTCACAGACACTTTCAAACTTCTCCCAGATTCAACAGATTCAAGAAATAGAGCAGTTTGTTTACACAAAAAAACAGTTCTAGGTAAAGAAAAATTAAAAAAGTCTTATTGGTTATGAATTTATGATATGGATTGTTCGAGTTTGGAAATTGGAACTGACCTTAATTCAAACTAAGTACTCTTTAAAGTTTTCCATTTCATATTTAAACAAACAAAAGGTCAGTATTTACAGACCCATCCAGCTCAATCAAGCCAGCTCACTGAGAGGGCTTTGGACAAGGGCTGGTGATCGGGTCAGGTCATATGAAAATCCCAACAATGGAAGAATCAGTGATAGAAGCCATGGCACTGTTTTTACCTTGCTCCCTCTGCTGTTACTAACCCACAGCTGTTACCGACTTAACTCTCTTGCTCTCTCCTCGCCACTAGTGTATCTCTTCATCATAAAATTTTGGAATATCATAGTTCTTGATCTACTTCTTAAATTATGGCACCAAAGCTATGTGATTGAATTGGGAATAAGATTATGTGAATTTCTGTTGCTGTCAAGGTGTTGACTAGTAGATGGTAAAACAATGGCAAGAATTAGGGATAGAATGGAGGATTTCAAAGATGCAGTCAGGCATACGTCTGTTTCCTTGGGCTATGATGAGGTATATGCAGTTCTTCTTCAATTTTGTTTTGGAGCTAAATGTTTTTTCTTTTGTTTTAAAGTTCTGATTTTATCTTTCTCTGTATGTGATCTTGGTTGGGTTTTACAGACTAAATTGGCAACTGTTATGGCATCTTTCATCATTCATAAACGTCGCCAACTCTCAGCTTTTACCAAGGCTGCTTTAAGAACGGTATTTGCTATTGACCAGTTTTGTTTCAAAAAAGTAAAAACATTTTTAACTTATGGGCAACAAGGATCCAAGGATTATGCATTCTTATTTGTGATCTTAACTCTTTGTTTTTATTATCAGCTTGAAAGTATTGAAGCTTTGCAACAGTTTTTGTTGGAGCATCGGAAGGATTATGTGGATATACACCGTACGACTGAACAAGAGAGGGATAATATTGAACATGAAGTAAGCAGTATAGCTCTCCTTGTTATGTGCATCATTTTTACGTGATAGTGGAATAAAACTTTTTTCTGCCACCTTATGACAAACTGCACAAGCCTCCATGTTTTATTCTTAATCTACTTAAAATGCTTGAAAAGGACGTGTTTATGCAGTCTAATTCCCAAACTTGGCAACCATATCATACCTTTTTTATGAGCAGCACTTATTTGATTTCTTCCTTTTTTTTTTTTTAAGTAGCAGTTATGTGATTTTAATTGCTTATGCCCTGTTGAAGATGCTTTTGTCTCTGTTCCACAGAACTGTTCAATTCAGTATCCTTTTATGGTTTTCCCCCATGAAAATTTGCTGCTTAATTTAGTTGTCCTGAAATTTAAGATTATCCCCCCTTCCCTTCTGTTTTCTACTATTTTTAGGGTTTTATTTATTTTGTCTTAAAGCGTGTCTCTGTCCATTATCATTTGCAGGTTACATCATTTATTAAAACATGCAAAGAACAAATTGATATTCTTAAAAATAGTATAACTGATGAAGAAGCAAACTCAAAGGGCTGGCTTGGCCTGAGGACTGATAGCTCCAATGCTGATACTATTGCTCATAAACATGGAGTGGTATGGTTCTGCTCGACTTCACATTTTGCGGGAGGTCTACTCATGTAATATCAAGTAGTTATGGAATTCTGCTTATACAGATATGTTAATAATAAATGGACTACTATCGTTTACCTTTTCCTTTTCTGATAAATGAGCCTGATCTTTAATCTAATTTTTTAAAAAATTTGAATAAGGATTGAATTAACTATGATAAAGCTATCTCGACATTACAATGAGTTTACTCTGAAATGAATTACGAAGCCAAACTACAAACTCCATCTGGTCTTCATTCCTATGGATAGTGCATGTTGATCAAATTTAGCTATCAAAATGGCTTTGATCCAATTAATGATGTCTTCAGCTAAGTTGTACTTGTCAACTTCCTCTTGCCTATATATCCTCTTATTACGTTCCTTCCATATAGAGTAAATGGTAGTTGTGAAGGCTATTTTGTACATTGGGGAGTCTTGCAACTTCTGATTTGCTGTACATATGATCAGATTTATAGTTGATGTCCAATCATAACTGATGTAGGTATCCGATGGCAGATGTAAAATTCTGCTCCAAACCACTTTGGAATATCTGTATTGAAAGAATAAGTGATCTCTAGAAGTGAGGTGTAGGAAAAGTGTTATTTGTTAAAAGGCTTTTGATTTATGAGTGAAATGGACAAGCGTGGTCACTGAAATTAAGTGGTGTATGACCTTCAATTGAATGTAAACACAAGTAGAAACTGCTTCTCTTCTGCATCTGAACAGTTGTAGGAACAGGAATGTTTTACCATAACTCTAAAGTTACCTTTTTCTTGTGAACAGTCAGTGGTAGTTATCCAACAAATCCAAGCTGTTACACAATTTTACCTTTTTGTTGTCATCAAATAGAATAAAAGAACAATGTTTTGTTTGGTTAAATTTGCAGCTTTTTACCTCTGCAGGTTTTGATTCTGAGTGAGAAACTCCATGCAGTTACAACACAATTTGATCAGCTCAGAGCTATACGTTTCCAAGATGCTATTAACAAAAGGATGCCGAGGAGAAAGCTTAATCGAGTTGCTGATTCAAGTACTGTGGATTCTTCTAAAAATAGCAACTCAGAACTCAGTGACCATGATGAAAACCTACCTGAGCCACTGAAAATTCAGCAGCAGTTGTTGGATGATCAAACTCGTGCTCTGCAGGTAATCAAATTATTAGTTGTTTGATAAGTCCTACAAATTGTCTCCTTGTGTTTATTTGCTTAATAAGGAAGTACCGTGTAAGAAATTATTGTGAAATTGAGTGGGATTGTCCTTCCACTTGTTGGGCAGGTAGAGCTAACCAGTCTTCTAGATGCAGTCCAAGAAACTGAAACTAAGATGGTAGAAATGTCTGCACTGAATCATCTCATGTCAACGCATGTTCTGCATCAAGCACAACAGATAGAGCATTTGTATGAGCAGGTCAAGGATTCTGATCCATCCTCGAATTTGTTTTTCTCAAACTACATATTGAATAATTTAATTCTAGCTTGCATTAAGAACTTTAATAAGTTACATTTTGCTCCAAAAGATCTTTTGTCTTTACATTGGAAACCTTTCTTCCTATCCTTTTGTTGTTTTTCATAAAACATGACCTAATATTGCCGCCAAACTTACGATGGGATTCTGTGAATATATGTGGTCTGCCCTTTTGTCCAAGAATTCTGTATCATGTTTCTGCATTTCTTAACTGCTATGGTATCTCACTGGACAAGTGTAGAATGAAGGTTTACTTTCATTCGGAATTTCCATACACCTCGGCACATGCTGACGATGATCAAATCTCATTAACCTGTATGCATATTCTCAAATGGATCAATATCTATAACTGACCTGCGTTACCTATGGATATATTTGTCAACTATCAAATTATTTGTTTGGGGGTTTAGGCTTTTTGGTGCTCTTAGAGATGCAATTTCTTTTAACAGTCCCTTTTTAAATCCTTTCGACTCCTTGATACAGGCGGTTGAAGCTACAAAGAATGTAGAGCTTGGAAACAAAGAGCTTAGGCAAGCCATACAGCGGAATAGCAATAGCAGGACATTTCTTTTGCTTTTTCTGTTTGTACTTACTCTCTCAGTCCTCTTTCTTGATTGGTATAGCTGAAAGGAAGCTCTGCCTATGTTCTCTTGTTATATATTAACTGCTACATAACATTTTTTTCCCTTGAGGCTTTTGTGGAATGAAGTGAAGAAAAGAAAAGAATATAAGGAGTCGTTATAAGTTTTCACTAAAGACATGGTTTAATGCTTTGATGTGAACTAATCATTAAAGTTTGAATATGGATTACAGACCAGTGAAAGCAAGGCATGTATAAACGGTCCTATTATATGTCTAGAGTATTGGTGAGCTAAGAATGTACAGAAGAGTTTTTGTTGCATTTACAATTAAAAATAGTGTTTTTGTATCCCAACCGAGCTGCTAATTAAGCCCTGAGCTTGAGATGATACTGCATTATCCGTATTGCCTCCGGCATCTACAAGTAAAGCTTCTTTTTGATTCTCTGTTCTCCATTTGTCCGGTGAAGCTTTCTCAACAAATGAAAAATTGCAAGAAAACCTGACAGCGGTGAAGCCCGGACAGTCTGGTGTGAACGAAGGACAGCATAGAGACTATTTTGAACTGAAACTTTCGTCTACCTTAAACCCGAAGCTTGGCCCTGTGGTAAAGATGACATCTTGCTCATGTGTGCTTCTGACTTCTCACAGATACAACCAGGAAAAGGATTGGCGTAGAAATTTTCCTCGACTCTCGGGGACTCTCCGGGCAATCTATGGCGTGGGCCTCCGATCCTATCTCTATGTAATGTTTTTACCTCTGACGAGAATTTATCCCAAGATATCTGGCCACTGTCCAGTTGATCAATCAATCGAACAAAATGGTACCTGCAAAAGGAAATAGAAGATAAAAAGCATTGCGAGTGTTTTATTTTGGTGAAAACGTTGGCATGGGTTCGAGACTGATAGCCGTACTTGTCAGGGTTGATAGTTTTTCTGTAGCCTTCAAATTTTCGATGGCCAGTGACTGCCTTGGCCATATTGCCGTCGTAACTATGCAAAAAAATGTCACTCTCAACTGCAACAACGTAGTCCAGGGCTGCAAGCTTATTTTGGCGGTTCATGAAAGGTTGGAGTTCTACTTCTTTTGCTACTGTTAAATGAGTGTATACTTTGGGATACTTGTCTCGAAGTGCATTGATCCCATCTGAGCCATAAATTTGGCCGGCAACTATATAAATCGTAGTTTCAGAAGGATAACCCATTGCCTCCAGGAACACAGCAACCTCTCTCGGTGTCATGGGACATAATCCCTCCAGTCGTCGATCTGTACCATTGATGTTCTTTTCTTTCCAGTGTTTTACTTTGATTCGCATTCTCCTCAGTTCCTTGTTCTCTGCTTTAGTTAGGTTGTGACTGCAACCTGTAAATGCAAGCATGTCTTTTTCATATCTGCAATCAATCTTAATAGTTAGCAACTTATTAGCAGCCAAAAAAAAAAAAAAAAAGAAGAAGTCCTGCAACTCAAAGACGATATCTTTGGATGTATCATTTAATACCTTAGATGGAGCGCGATGAAAGGTTCACCGTTAACTCTCAGTCTATTCACTATCTTCCTTCCAAGCTCTTCAATTTCTTCTGTGAATCTTAGACCCTCGTACATTGCTCGGCAACGGAGCCTTTGAATTGAAGCATCAACGCCATTGTTGGCTAGACGTGAATCAGAGTGTGTAAATTTGATCACTCGGTGCTTCTTTAGTAGAGAAAGGATATCCTTTCTGTAATAACTGGGCTGCCAAGTGTTACATGCGACTTTTTTACAATTAAAAATCATTAACAGTTCTCTTTTAGGGAAAGAAAAGACACTTCTAAACGTCAAAAGCCATACCTTAGACCAAGAAACTGGAGGCTTATGCACAGGCTTTATTGCTGCAACTTCTTGGGGAAGTAACTCAACGATCTCGACGTCGTCTCTTAACGTTTCAATGAAGTGCTTCCAGTTGAAGATATCTTTAAAATCACTGAATGATTAACCACTTCTTTATTAGGTTATGTTAAGCAAATAACAAGTTTATAAACTTAGTGGAGCCTTCAACTATCCAACAGGCACACGCACCTCGGATCTGTCCAAAAGGAAGCATGATCTAACGATGGAAGAACCAAAGTGGCATTCATGATTTTTGTTATGGCAACCATGTCACTTATCTACATTTCAACCAGTAATAGTAAGAAAATAATAAATGTTTACTTGGTTTATAGTATAATCGTCCCCACAAACTTGCTTACCCCAGTTTTCATTTGATTCAATCCGCCATTGGCATGAACAAGAACGTATCCGTTTGTCGCTTTAACATTCCCTAGATAATACCATAATTGCCAGTTGTGAATCCGGGAACTGATAAAACTAATTAAAAAGCACATCGAATGATGTAGCAGTGGATAATCCAACTAGTAAGAGAATTAGAAACTTGTAGCCGGATCATACTTGTTTCACTTCTGGATCGTTGATGGCACTTGAAAAAGTTGCCGCTTTCGGGTTTCATCCAAATATCTGAATTCTGACAAATGAGACAGCATTAGTTCTATTTTAGTGTCAATGTTAGCGATTATCTGTGAATATATATGCTTATAGATTGACCCCACATTCATAAACTAGAATCAGAAAATAACTTAACACAGTTATGTGAAGTGAAACAAATCATAACCAAGAAAAGTTTAGGACCATCCGCAATAACGAGACAAAGAGGCAAATGGTCCACACCTTCTGAAAAGTCAGAATCTGAAAGAAAATGAAGCTAACACTTGCCTGAAAACAAAATACAACTACAATCCGGAGGAGTAATCAAAGTCACATACTTTTACCAGAACAACCCTTAACATAAAAAAAAAAAAGGGACAACTGTCTCATGACAGAGGTGTTTCTATGGAATGAAAAACCAAGTTCGATCATCATTTTTGATCCATGGACAACTACACAGGGTCGCAAACAATATCACTGTTTCTCGTATCAGAAACTTTAGATGGCAAGAAGGGACAGCACGACTTGAACAGTATCAAACACACGTTCCCATGAAAGCTGTTGACGTCTGACATTCCGCCTCAAATCTAGCTTGTTTATCTGCTTATTGAATACCTACCTACCTAAACTGAAGTGTAACGTATATCAATAATTAGAAACTAAAACAATACAAGATTTTGGAAATGAAAGGAAAGACCAGAGAAAGAACCACGAAAGACGTTCATCTTCGTGCACAATTTGCATGGATATAAAGGTTACGAGTCAGGCACGAGGTACACAACAAAGCCATCGACATGATTATATCGACATGATTATATCATACTTTGACAGGGTTACACTTGCAAAAAGTTATACTGGAGATGACGCAAACACACAGTTTGAACCTGATAGAAATGTTTAGAATCTGACCGGAAACTTCTGGGTTGAGGGAGGTGATCTGACGGAGTTGGGGGAATCCTGAAGAACGCGATATGCTCTTAAATGATTCATAATCGTATGTCGCTTAATGATCAACTTGGGCTCCAACTTTTGCAAGCTATTTAACAATGCGAACTTGGCTAGCATGGTCAAGAATGCAAGAAACATCAAACCAACAAATAACCAACGCCCCAGAATCCTACCGGGCCTCAAAAGCTCGGGCAAGTGACGCACTCTCTTGTGGAGAAGTGCTGCTCTTGTGGTCATCGACGTGTTGAACCCATAATCAATAACTCTCCTTCTTGTCATGTAAGAAGAAGCGGTGCTGCAAAAGTTGTCCTGAGGACTCGACATGATAGGTAGACCAATAACATAGATAAACAGACGCAGAATTTTAGATATAAAATAGTTTTATTTATGAGAGAAGAAACAGAAAAAAAGTTAGAGAAGGGGGAAGTGGGAAAGTGGGGTGGTAACGAGGAAACAGGGAAAAGGAGAAGATGAAGCTTAACGGCTTATTTTTGTAATTTTTTTCTTAATTTTTCTTTTGGTTTCAATGGCCTTGTGAAGAGTTGGCTGCGGAATGCTTGCCGAAGGAATCTCGAGTCTCATGCGTTTATGTCTCTCATTTCATCTTTTGTTTGGAGACACAAGTTCTCACCCTCAACCGTAATCATCTGTAATTATATCTATCTTTGGAAATAAAGTCATTTACATTAAGCTTAGTTTGATTTCAATTCCTTTTTTTTTCTGATTTTTAAAAATTAAATTTGTTTAACTCAAATTTGTAATATAAAAATTGAAAACAAAAATATGTTTGGTTGATATTAGTAATTAAAAACAAAAATATGTTTGCATTAGTTATATATTTCTATTTTTGTAATTATACTCTTATATTAATAATTTTATATCATACATTATATTTTTAAATTAATTAATTATCTTACGGTTAAAATTTAAGTATATACAAATTAAGTACAATTAAAAGTATGCAGTAATTGTATATAATAAAATTTTATAAATTAAAAAATTATATCAATAAAAGGTGTCGATCAGACTATAATTCTTGAAAACATAATAGTACTATCATTTATAAAAGGAAATATAAGTTAATTAGAAATAATATAATCACTCCACACTTGCTAACACAACTTCATCTTACTTTTAAGACATACCTTAAAATTGTGCTGTAGTAATATTATACTCTATTGGAAAACTTTTCATTTTTATTTTCTCTAATCTATTTTTTATTTTCGACACAACTGTCAAATAACTCATCACTTTGTTTATACTTTTTAATATAATTGTATATAATATAATAAGTAATAACAAAGTATTTTTGTTTTTTCATATTATAACTCAACATGTTTTTAAGTATAGAGAATCTTGCTTTTAGGACATCAAAATATCTTTCAATAATTTTTTTTTGAGAAAATTTTCAATATAATTTCTTAACGAAGAATGCCTATAGTTAAATAATTCATGTAGACCTTGAGGTCTTCCTCTATCTCTATAATCTCGCAAATGACTTGTTTTTGTGAAAAAAAGTTTCCAAATAGATGAAAACATGATTTTCACATTTTTTTGCAAAATAATTGTCGTTTTATATTTTTAAAAATAAAATATACAAATGTATTTAACCAAACATGATTTAAAAGGTCGTTTTTCGATTTACAAAAATCACAAAAAAAAACCTATAAAAAAAACGAAAACAAAGAGACATGCGACTTAAGAGATGTTCTTTATGCCACCTTCACTTTCCGAATGAAAGCAACAAGCCCACTTTCAACATGGATCCTTACCAGTACAACTAGCTAGGCTAATTTAACATGAATTAAGAGCCATTAAGATCCCCGGCTGGCTGATGTTAAAAGTTGAACATGATTAGGAGCCTGTGATACGCAACAGTATTCTCAAAATCAAATTAAAAATAAGCCCATGTTGTGATTTAACAGGCCCAAGCAAACAATACTCTTAAAAGCGAATTCCAGGAGCCCCAGGCCAGCCCGTTGAGTATGGTTGTTATTTAAGCGGACGAGTCAGCAACTAGGGTTTTAGCCTCTGGGGGTGTGCTTCTCGCAGTCACTTCGGTTCAGCTGTTTCGCGGAGACAGAGTTGTGGGTGAGAGAGGTTATCAAATCGAAAATGGTCAAGGGACGCCAAGGGGAGAGAGTTAGGTCTGAAATCTATGCATTTATATGGTCTTTTTTTTTGTTTTTCTTGATGGTCTATGTAGGAACTTTTTTTTTTTTTTAGTATGATCTAATATGTTTCGTGATTTTTCTTCTGTTTTCTTTTTCATGTTTTAGACTCTACGTGAGAGGAACCATCTTGGGGTATAAGAGGTAATGATCTTGGCCCTGAACGCAATGCACGCCTTATAGTTCGTGGGTTGTTGTTAAGCCTGCCTTGTGAGAAACTTGAACTGTTAAATAGAAAATTTGTTGTCACAGGTTTGGGCATTTATAGGGTGTTTGGTTTTTATCGTTAAAAGCTCTAGAACAGGGAAATTAGATTATTACATTAGTTTGACGAAGAATGGAAATGAAATAGTTGGGTTATTTTTGTTTGGCAGTACTATAGTGTATCTCTGGGTTTGCAGATTATTCAAGATATGATTGTTGCAAAAAAAATTGTAGCTAAATGAATATTAGTTTCTTGACAATCAATTTAGATCTTGTTGTTGCTTTCCGTAAATGGGGATTTGGAAAAGTAATTGTGTAGAATTATGTCGTATGTGTTGGTTTGGAGATGTGATGGTTAGTTGGATGCCAGGTCGAAGTCAAACCAATATCCAAACACTTCACTTCTCCAGATTGAGGGAGTGAATACCAAGGATGACGTTGCATGGTATGCTGGGAAGCGATTGGCTTATATTTACAAGGCCAAGGTGAAGAAGAATGGATCACATTATCGTTGCATTTGGGGCAAGGTCACCAGACCTCATGGTAACAGTGGTGTTGTTCGAGCCAAGTTCAAGTCCAATCTACCTCCAAAGTCCATGGTAATGGAGTAAAACCTGTTTCTTGATTGCTGTATCAAAGTTTCTTGTTGTCCTCGTTGTTGAATATGTCTTATTGCATCTGCAGGGAGCTAGGGTCCGAGTCTTCATGTACCCCAGTAACATATAAGGTACTTTAATCCCATCTGTAATGCTTCTCATGCATTTATTGAACTTTTCCTTTTTTCCTTTTAATTTTGTCGAGTTTCGTTGCTTAACCATTTCTCTTGGAGGGCGTGTTATGGATATCATGAGGTTGGATTTTTTTTTTTTTGAGATTTTGCCTAGTGAGACCCTGGTTTAATGTGAAGCCTTTATGGTTTATTTCAGGGGTGTTGTCTAGTATATATGGCTGATTTGTTGCATAATATTCTTATTGTGCATCCATTTGACTGTTGATACAGCCGTGATCCTGCTCTTAGTTGCTTGTCTTCTCGTGAAGTGTTTAAATAGAAAACAATAATCTTATCTTGTTGGTCTAGATGTCCTGTTCCGTTGTCATTAGTTTGGGTTTTGGACATTGTAGTTTTAGTTGTCCTTCAAATCTTGTAATGATTATATTCTTTTCTTAATCCATATATATATATATATATAAATCCTTGTCACTTTTCAGGCATTGTAGGTGGCAGATTGAGTTCGTTGAAGTCATGAAGCAATCTGCATTTGTTACTCGTTTTCTCTATGCTAAGTATTGTGTGTTCTTTTGGTAAGAGTTGTTTTTTGTCCACTTAAAGACTTTATGAACATCAGTTTTGGCTGATGACAACATTCAGCGTGCCATTTTCTTATTGAATTATAGATGATTCGACATTTGAAGTATAGATATCCGTTTTCTTTTGGCATGATCCTATTCTTATAGGATCTTGTATACGTGCATCCCAAAACATCCCGGCCTGACCATTTGCGTTTTTGTTCATTAAATAACACCCATTATGGGCCCAACGAAATTAAGAAAAAATAAAACTAGAGAGGCAAACCCAGCGATGATCTCATTGCTGCCCTTAGTATATTGGATACTGAATCCATACGTTTTATGCTACGGGGGCTAGTGTATATTAACTTTGCGTACATCACGTTTGGTTGTCACTTTGGTGGCTGTGGTGGGAGAAAAGATATAATGAGGTGTGCCATTTGTAGAATGGTTAGCATTTTGAAGTTCACCTCTGCAGGTGCAGGGGGAGGTGTTTTGGGAGCATACGGGTACTTGTGAAAACAAATCACGCTGACCCTTAATTGAAGTGGAGTAGACTTTTGAAAAAGGAATGGTATTTTGGATCTTGAACTCCTTCACGTTCTCAACTCAGCAGGCGAAGTTGACCCCAAATACATCACATCACGTCACAACCCAGGCTTGAAGTAGAAGCAAGTTGCGTAAAATATATATATGTAAAACAACGTGAATTGCTGGGTGATCTGCAATCATATTCTACGTGTTGATTGCCAAAATTAGTTGACAAGAAAGCTTCAAACGTGAAACTTCCTCTTCGACGTTAACTATGGCCATAAATACAACGTTGATAGCCAAAGATTAAAAAACCCAACAAAAAAAAAAAAAAGGTTAACAGTTTGGTTCTGCGCTGACCTAGCTCAACCGAGTTGTATTTTAGGACTGGTAAGATGATGACCGAGTCTAGGTCCCAACATTTGGTTCTGCAATGGCCTAGCTCAACCGAGTTGTATTTGATGATTGCGTCTGGGTCAAGGTCGCACCACTTTATGTTTCTAACTAACCGCTTTTGCCATGTCCACTGCGAAATATTAATTGATTAGTTGGCGAAAATGATTTCTTAAAACCTATTTTTTACTTATAAATTTTGGATCCATAATATTTGATGTTAAAAGAAAAATAAATGGGTAAAAACGACACCTGGAAATTTATACCGCGAAAAGTCAAAACTATTATTAAAATTAAAATGTTAGCACCTGCCTGAAATTCCGTAAATAAATACTCACACCCTCTCGTCTCGCCCATACAGACATTAAGAGAGAGAGAGAAGCGAACAGAAAACGGAAACCCAACAATTAAAACGCCACCACCACGCGCTTTCCACCATCGCCACCGCCACCGCCACCGTCACCGCCACAGCCGGCGCTACATTTTCTAATCATCTGCCTCTCTTCTCTCTCTGTTCATATAGAGACCCGCATTCCGCCGAATCCTTACAAATCTACACGTATCACAATTTAATTATGATGTCACAGATCCATGGGAGACCAGTCTGATAACAATCACGCGCTCTCTCTTTTCGTAGATCCACACCAATTCACTGCGCCTAACCGCACCTAATCCCTAACCCCCAGGCGTTTTCGGGAAGAATCCCCTCAATCTCAATCGCCGCCGTTAAAATTAAATTCAGATCCTTGCCGGAAGAGAGAAAAAAACCACGATGAAGAACACGTCCCGGCTGTTCACAATCGGGCTAGTTACAGCATGGTACTCGTCGAACATAGGAGTGCTGCTGCTGAATAAGTATTTGTTGAGCAATTACGGTTTCAAGTACCCGATCTTCTTGACCATGTGCCACATGACGGCTTGTAGTTTGCTCAGCTACGTGGCTATTGCTTGGATGAAGATGGTCCCCATGCAGACCATCCGCTCCCGACAACAATTCTTCAAGATCACGGCCTTGAGTCTCGTCTTCTGCGTGTCGGTTGTGTTTGGGAACATTTCCTTGAGGTTTTTGCCTGTGTCCTTTAACCAGGCCATTGGTGCCACGACGCCGTTTTTCACTGCAGTTTTTGCTTATTTGATGACTCTCAAGAGAGAGGCCTGGTTGACCTATGTTACCTTGATTCCTGTCGTTACTGGTGTTATTATTGCAAGTGGGGTATGTTGTTTTATGATTTCTATGATTTGGGGATTTAACAATTTTTCTATGTGGTTCATTCATTTTAGTTTTGTTGATGTCAGCCGTGTTCAATTGTGTGTTCCCTTTCATTGGATTGTTTTAATTTTACATAAAATGGTCTTCTTATAGGATAGATTGAGTGGTGCTATCTCCTGGAATTGGCCTGTAGTATATACTCATTACGGTTGTTTTTATGTGTAATTTTACATGATTGATCAGAAGAGACGGCTTTTTTAATGGGGTCAATTTCATGTAGTGTGGGGTGAAAAAAATCCTAACGTAAAAGTTAGGAATCTACTTTATGCTGCAACAAAACTGTTAACATCGTAGATTGTGCTTTGTTAGTTGGTAGCTCCAGTATTCTTATGGCTGAAATTATGTCCTTTACTGATCATCTAATGTTTTATCTTGTCATATGATGTAGGGTGAACCGAGTTTCCATCTATTTGGGTTTATAATGTGTGTTGCTGCCACGGCTGCAAGGGCACTCAAATCAGTGCTACAAGGGATTTTACTTTCCTCCGAGGGGTAAGGCTGATTGTTAGTTGATTTCTGAATCAAATTCCTTGTTTTGAAAGTAAAGCCGTAAGTTATTTTAGTCATTATGAATGTGGAAATGAATACTGATGATTTGTTTTGCCTTCTTAAAGGGAGAAGCTGAATTCTATGAACCTTCTTCTCTACATGGCTCCAATTGCTGTCGTATTTTTACTTCCTGCTACCCTTCTTATGGAGGATAATGTTGTTGGGATCACTCTGGCTCTCGCCAGAGATGACATCAAGATCATCTGGTACCTGCTGTTCAACTCATCACTGGCATACTTTGTAAATTTGACCAATTTTTTGGTGACAAAACACACCAGTGCTCTGACTCTCCAGGTATGAGATACTTTGCATATGGGTTTGTTTAATTTGCTGTTTACTGCTCTTGTGGTGTTCTAAACTACTTACATATGCTTGTTGTGAAGTTAATGGAAACAATTTTCTCTACTAACTAATAACAGGGAACTGATGCGTCAAAGTGCCATATCTTAGTCAAATATGCCGTGTATAACCACATGAATGTAAACGATTTTTTGAATTTTAGGGCTTTTTTTATGCCGTGCACCTCTTAGTGGTTGTTTCCTGCTATTTTTAGGCAATAAAATTAGTGGATCAAATGATTTTGCACTTTACTGCTTATTTTATAGATTTTATTGGTAAGGAGGCAATTCTATTGTCGTTAGAGTTGAAGGTCAGGTCATAGAATGGAGATGTTTAACTTGAAGACGTGCTAGGAATACAGGATAATTGATCTTATGTTGCTGATTGTGATGGTACTTCTAAATTTTACTTTGAGAAGCCCTGTAAATCATCTAATCCTTGGGGTTGGTGGTTGTGAGGTTGCACTATCCTTTAACACTCTTTGCTTTCGAAGTATATGCCTTTATTCTGATAGACGTGGAAAGGGGCTTTGGGTAATTTGCTTATTGCAAGAAAGTGAGTTTCAAAGTTTTGAGGTTCTCAACCCGTGGATTGCTAATTTGTCTCTTGATGCGCTTAGAAACCATCTCCTATTCTTGTTCCATTTATCTCTGCTCATTTCCAAGACATTAAAAAGAGTACTTGATCATCCAGGTTCTAGGGAATGCAAAAGGGGCCGTGGCTGTTGTTGTTTCGATCTTGATTTTCAGAAATCCGGTATCTGTCACTGGAATGCTTGGTTATGCCCTTACAGTTTTTGGAGTCATCCTCTATAGTGAAGCCAAGAAAAGAAGCAAATGAACAGTTATTTCCGGGAAACAGGAAGAATGTATGCCATAAGGGTCTTGTTCCTTAGCACCGGGGCAACAGCATCCTTCTTTGGGGTAAGTTTCGGCCATTGTTGGTGCTTGAGGGATTTTGAACCCCCAAAATTCTATTTTTTGATCTGGAAACCCCCAGAGTTTGGTTTCCATCTGTATCAGCAACAACTGCAGAAATAGCCAGAAGTAGGAAATAAGTGACTGATTTTATCTCTACTGTTCCCATCCCAGCGTGGGGTTGTAACGGATTATCATTTCATCATTTCTATTTTTTTCCAGGAAAAAATTGCAGAATTCAGAATCCATACGATCGGTTTGTTATTAACATTTGTCATATTGATTAACATTTGTCATATTGATTAATTAATGGACAAAGAAGAAACCTTAAAATTAATATGGTGTTTTGTTTTCTTGTTTTATGAAAAATGGATTGTTATGGAGTTCCGTGGAACTTAGTCACATAATGTTTTGAGAAAGCGAGAATGTATGTTGTATTATTTTGATGCATTAGCAATGGCTCTTCTATTACTGATTATCTAATTTCTGCTACCCTCTGAGCTTGGAATGTCCTCCCATTTTCTCAACTCGGTTGTTGAGGTAGACACTCTCTACGTCTCACATGTAAGTTGGCCAATGTCCCTCGCCTTAGCCTTGCTGGATTCAATCTAGGTGATCGTTTGACGTCCTAATTGAACAAAAGTTTACCTAAACTCTCGACATTTACTTTCCGAGTACGTTAATACAGAGAAGAAACATAAAATGAAACAACAATGACAAAACTGCGAGTAGGAATGTTAAGGCTATGTTTGATAGGAGGGTTAGTAATGGAATGAAATGAAATGTTTATTTCATTATTTAGGAGGAGAATTTATCATAGAATGAAATGGAATAGGATGAAAGAGAGGGTTTCACGTTATATCATATTTCATCTTAAACAGTAAAAATAAATTACCTTTAATTTGAGAAGTTTAAGATGGAATGAAAAATAATAAATATGTACTATCTAATATACCCTCAACAATTTTTTATAATACTAATTATCCCCCTAAACCTTGATAACAAGCAGCAAGACAATACATCTCATTCTATCATGCGTATAATGGTCATTCATTATTATTATACATACATTATATTTCATTCTATCCATATTCCAAACAACATTTCACTATATTACATTGTAATCTCTTTCATCCCTCCCAAACAACAATTTTTTAATGTTACATTCATTTATATTTCATTCCATTATAAATCATTTCCTTTCATTAAAAACCTAACGTCTAACTAAACATAGCCCTAGAATAGCTTTGAGAGCTAAGAATAACTTACGATTTGTTGATGGCAAGATTAAAATGTCTAAGCAAAGAACAAAACACATGATGACTTCCTTGTATACTAACTTCAATTTCAAAGGATTTGGTTGAGGCATTTATCTGTACCACATGCTTTTAGGAACTTTGAGATAAAATATATGATAGATTTGAAGAAAATAATGTACCCTTATCATAACTTCTCTCACACAAGGCAACTTAAAATGTAACTCATTATTACACAAAATTGAACAAATTATGTGATGAGTTAGCTAATTAGATCTCATCCACAATGTGATTATAGAGCAGCTAATCAGATTGAATAAGTAAAGAGAAGGAACAGAATGATGAAACTCTTAATGGGACTTTATAAAGGGTATGTTCAAGTGAGAAATAAGTTCTTAGAGGATCCTAACTAAACTTATTTGATGGTACCAAGAGTAGAAACTCAAAGAGAGGTTCTATAAAGTTTTAAATGAGCAACAAAAGTGGGAACACTTGTCACAGAAGCACCAAGTCAATCAACCAAAAAATAGATCAAAAGAAGAAGTCTAAGAAAGATACATGTCATTATGAGAATTGTAATCAAGATGAACACATAAAGATAATTGTTTCAAGCTAGTTGAATATCCAGACTGGTGGCAGCAGAACAATTATAGAAGGTTAAGAGCTAATGTTAACCTTAAATAAAGTTCAACATTTAAGGAGGAAGGAGAAGATGAGACTTACAAGTTGGAACAACTTAATAACAAAGTGGAGGAAATCGTGAAATTGTTTAGAAAAAAAAGGGAGTGGCTAGGCAATGTATTACTGTGGAGAGAATGGAAAGAGAGTTACTATTTATAAATTCAATTGTTTTCCAAAATTTGGCCACCCATTAATGGGCCTTTATGATTTATTATTGCGAATTAAGTTATATCTAGTAAAAATAAATTTTTATAAAAATGAAACAAATAAAAATAAATAATAATATTTTTAATAACGTTAGACTAGTTGGGTATGCTTTCATTTTAAGGAGCCAAGGGCAATTGGTTTTATTATATTAATCAATAATTCAATAAGTGAGCAATGTATATTTTTTATACATAGACTAAGTTTATACAATTATAGTTAAATGTAAACTCTAATTGATACAGTTCAACATAATTTGTCCCTTTATCAAATCCAACCCAAAGTAAAGCATAATTTTAATAAATTTTAGAATTCTTTCAGAATTTGAAATTTACCAAAACTACGTTTCTAGCATAGATATGTCATGAGCCAGAATTGTATCCCAGACCGTGTCTTCTTAAAAAAGACTTCTATTACACCAATATGCCCGTGTCTTCAGCTCATGCCTTTACCTTTGATTTCTATAAAGGAACATGGTTTAGGCCACACTCGTGCTCCAAGTTGTAGTCATCGGAAATACATCCAACAATTAACTTTCTCTCAAAAACCTAAGATTGCATACTCGTATATTTGAACCATACACAATAATCTCTACTTTGGTGAATATACTGTATTTAATTAATACATTTCAAGAAACATCTCTAAGATTGTAGGTGTAAGGCCCTAAAATATACCTTAGATGAAATATTACATAATTTATGAAAGTACATGTATGATATGGGTTAAAATTGTGCTATAATTTGAATGTGAAAGGCATATGACTTGAATTTTCGTATTGATGGACTATCGTTAGTAAATTAGAATTAATTGAAGCCAATAGAGAATTGAGGTATGTAAATATACATTTGGACTAGGAAAAAAATGGTTAAGAGACAAATTAAATTGGTACATAAAAATTAGTATGATTAAGCCTATGAATCATTGACATTTGGCATCAATCAATGTGTGACATTTGGTAGCATAATATGAGGACAAGTGGCATCATCCATTGTGTGACAAATGGCTTGGCAAGAATGCGATAAATGACGTTGTTAATAAGTTGACAAGTGGCCTAATGGAAGTGATGCAATTGGCAGCATAAATAGAAGGCAAATGGGAGTCATGCATTGGAGACATGTGTCCACGCATAAATGAGACACCTAGTGGCTTAGGTGCTACATTCTTGTAAGGAAGTTTCTGTACCCTCACTTTGTTTCAATCTCTCCACCGAAATCATCCTTGCCCATGTTTTGAATTTCTGCATCAATCTTACATGTTATCATATGAAGTCCTTTGTCCTTTGCCAAACTATTCATTAAGGGAGCTACTTCATGTTATCCTTTATGTTGTTGTCTTTATAGTATGAAGATCATCTTAGTTCTACCTTTTTGCTTGAAAGGGTTGATATACATGAATCTTTAGAGTTGTTCTGTAAAATAAAAAGGTAAGGGAATTATATACTTGGTATCCTGTGATAACAGGTGTTGCTTGATGTTTGATATGGATCAATTGTGTACCGAAATGAGAAAGAATTGAGACTAGATACATGCTAGAAATTGGTTCGGATGAGTAGTTCTACTCGACAGGTTTTGTTATTTTAGCCATATCTTGCCCTGTAGGTATCCAAATATGATGAATTTAAATTCAGATTAAATTAGAAACTTATATCTACAAATTTCATGAAGGCGTCGAATTTTGTTTCTGTCCTTAAGTGTGTCAAAAGTTGGCTTTAAGTTGAGTATTTGGAATTTGTCACTGTTTGTGAATAGTTTGTAGTAATTTGGGCATAACTTTCAAAATACTGATCCAAATTGCATAACATTGGTGTCATTAGAAACTTAATACATAAAGGAAGAAATGTTTAGAAGAATGTTTGGCCTAAATCCTTCATTTTTATTGTCAAAATGACCATATAACATTGACCCGAAAGTCTGTTTTGGGGAAAAGCTCGAAGAAAATGATGAAGTATGCTGGATTATGATAAATGAAGTGTTTTCACTGAACAACTTTAAGTCTTTTGACTATAACTTTTTCATCCAACCTCCAAATAACTTGAAACTTAAACCAATAGACTCATAACACATTTTTTGTTTTTGCCCATGAAAATTTAGAGCTATCTGAATTGATTTGAAAATGATTGATAGGGTTAAAGTTTGGAAGTCTGCTGGAATATTATGAACTGGAGATTTTTCATGAACATGCTTCGGTGTTCTGATTATAACTTGATCTGTAGATTTCTAAATGAGTTGAGTCTTAATTCAAATTAAACTATAGACATATTTCTACAACTTTCTTGAAGAATTCTTTTTTTAATTCTATCTATAAGACTTTCAAAATTAGCATGAAATTGAGTCTTGGCTTAGATTGTAGCACTACTAGGGACAATAATCATGTCCTGTGATTATTGAATAAGCTGTATTGATGTAGGTTGAATTAGACTGAGGTGTATTAATGTAGGCTAAATAGGACTGAGGTGTCTTCACCAAAGTTGTAGCTTATTCTCTTAGCTTTAAATTGGTATGAAGGTTGTAATTTTTGGATATTAGAATTGAGAGTTATGAGGTGTATAACTTGGAGGCATGATTATGCATTAACCAAAATTTTACACATTATGTGGTTTTTTGAGCATGACTCATTGAATACTAAACCAAATTGGATGAACTTAGTATCATTGGAAACGTAAGCTAAAGAGGGAAAACTTTCTAGAAGGAAGTATTACCTAATTACCTTACCTTTCCTGATGAGAATAATTGAGCAAAGTGAACTCGAAGGTAGATTGTGAAATAAATCTAGATTGAAAGATTGAGTATGATTTCACATGATCGATAATGTGATAAGATTAAGGATAAAAAAAACTCATATTTTTGACATGAACATGCATCATACATATTCAGTATACATGAATGTGCGTAATTGAATTCATAATTGTGCACAATAGTAATATATGTTTGTATTGAATGTTTTAGAGGAACCCTTAGAACGATCGATTTTAGATATTGCTGAGACTTCGAGGCAATAAGCAATAAGGGAGCTTTTGTGAGTAATCGTAGACGGTCATACCTTACTTTGTTCTACTTGTTGAATTTGATTTATGCTAATTGTATTCTGAATTTTGGACAATGATTGTCCGAGGCGTTTGATGCATGATTATATCATTGGAAGTACTTCTTGCTTGTGAATATGATCGACTACTTGCTTTACACATGAAATGTCATGACTTTGTTTTGTTTTACAACTGTTGAGTCCTAGATGTGGGTAAATAGGCATTCCTAGAAGGGTCTGCAGTTGCTTCTGTGACACTTCGGTATCTTTTGTTAAATGACACTTCGGTGTCTTCTGTTATTGACACTTCAGTGTCGAGACTTCGGTCTCTTCTGTATAAGTCTCGTTACCTGCTTTTGTAAATGGATTTAGCAATCATCTAATTTTGTATTCTGATATATGTTTGATTCTGTCATAAACGAATTGTGTTCTGATTCTGAAGGGTTTATAACTTTTTTGATATTCAGCTCTGTTAACTATAAAATCTGTTCTGAAATGCATTATGTCTGATTTATTGTTAAAACAATATGTTAATGCACGCTTATGCTATTTTATGATTCAGTATGATAAGTTATCACTTTATATATAGATTAGTTATTACTCACTAAGCTATATGCTTAACACGATATATTTGCCCCGTGTAGGTTCAAAGCGATGTTTATAAAGACTGGGACAAGACAACCACAATGGCCAATGGAGTCTGAGTCTTGTTTTGATAAAAATGTATTTTGAGTTTGTTTTGGGCTTGTATCTGATGTATATGACTTTTGAATTTGTTTCAGGTTTGTAATAACCTCAATACATGTTGGTCTTTGAATTTATGGTATGTAATATGATAGGCACAGTATGAATGATATGTTATGTACTATATATTTGCTTGAGATTTTGGGAATGCACATATGTTATGTTTCGTGTGTTTTGGATTTGGTTTCGGTTTTATATTATCTGTATATTCTGTGTGTGTGGCACTCGCAATATTCTCTCAGGGGGCATATGTGAGTGTTACAGTAGGTTTATACATATGAGCCATATACAATAATTTCTACCTTGATGAATATACTTTATCTATATGGATTGTAGTAATGTCTAACAATATGAGACATTATTTAAGTTCAAGTAATGCTTAACTTCTACTTGTAGAGACTAAAAGGCATTTTATGAGAATTTGCTTGATGGAAATTAGGCATTTAAGGTCTACCTTATTGTTACTTAAGAATTTCAGTTAATTGTTGGTTAAGGAATGTTGATTAAGAATTATGCATTTGAGGTTTGCCTCATTATTGCTTAAGAATCGCATCTGATTGTTGGTTAAAGATTGTTGATTAATAATCATGCATTTGAGTTTTTGAAGTTTTGCAAATTCTTCCTCCTTATTCATACAAATAAGATTACCTTATTCTACTTATTAGAATGCACTTGAGTTCAAATATAAACTAAGTTTGTAAGTTGTGAGGACTTTTTTTGTCAAATTATTTTGGCCTAGTTTAGCTCAATCAAACATATTTTTGAGCCGTATGATTCAATTTTGATTAGATTGTAAACTAAGTTTGAATATATGGAAGCATTATTGAAAAGCTTGAGTTGCTTGTAAAAGGCTTAGAGGTAGTCTCAAGCTCAGACCCGACTTAAGTTATTGCCAATTTGAGTCACATCTTTCACTAAAGCAAACTTCCATATATCTTTCTCATCATTGATGATAGTCCCCTAAAAAGTAGTTGTATTACCATCATTAATGGTGAAAGTATACATGACCAAATCTTTCCAACCATATTTAATTAATAACTTGATTGTCCGTCTTGCTTTATCTTTATTTCTACCATATTAATGCTCTCTTTTTGACATTGTTTCATCTTTTGAACCAAAATTTCTAACCTTTTTAGCATATGTTATGAATTGTTCTAGTTTAACTTATACTACTATAATATTGCTCTTTGTTATTTCTAGTTAGTCCTTTCCATATGTTTGTCTCAATATATAGTGCTCCCTAAAATAATGAATCCTTTTATCAAGTACATGAAACTAATTTTTTATCACGTACATGAAACTATAAGCTTATCTTTTTGTATTTGACATCTTTTGATAAGCTCTCTTTATAAAGTTTTGTCATCTCTTGTTTACAAGATGACCTAGTTGCATGCGGCTTAACGTAGTACTGTCTTCCTTTGACTATACTTTTGTAGCTTCTTTACATATAAATGTGCTCCCTACCAATCTTCAGACTTTTTTTTTGTCAAATTTAACCCTTTCATTATAGTCATCACATATTTTACCACCTAAATTCTATCTTCGTTAGTTTTATAGTTAAAATTGTTTGTATGTAAGATATCCAAAGAGACCAAATTCTTCCTCAAATTTTATACCATGTAGATACTTCTTAACGTCCTAACAACAACATCAAATATCTTAATCTTGACAAATTTTATTTCAAATATTTTATGCGCTTATCATTCCTTAATCGAATAATTCCAAATTTATTTAACGTGTACAACGCAAATTAATTCTTTTTGGTGTCATATGATATGAGAATTATGTGTCCAAAACCTTGAGTCCTAAAATAGAGTAATTAAAATGTAGAGGTTATTTCCATCACTATAATCTGAGTTATTGCTCTATACTATATTAGTAGACCTCAATGAATGAATCATTTGTTTTCCTTTCATCCTTCTACTGCTTTTTTGGACATTCCCTCCTAATGTGCCTAGTTTTCTTATATTTGTAGCACCAGATTGTATTTCCACCTAAGATTTTGACTTAGAAGTCTACTTAGGCGAACCATCTTTTCTTTTCTTTCTCCACCGATTCTAGTTTCCTATTACATTTATCCCTTTGACGTGAGAGCTTTCACAATTGTTGATTCTTTATTGGTTAGGAGACAATAACATAACGATAATGTCTTCCACATTAATTGTCTTCTTACCCAATGTAAGCATAATCATCATATGTTTATAAAAAAGAGGTAAAACACAAAGCAAAATGAACAAATTATCTAATCCACTATAGTTACCTTGAGTTTCAACAGATCGCCAACTATTTGATTGAAAATATGTTCCCTCCTATATCTCCAGTCTATTTAGCCTTTGCTTTAAATACAACTTGTTTGTGAGAGACTTCTAACATGTATCAGCTCTCCAACTTCTTCCATATCTCCATAGAGGATCCAATATCCATAAAGTGGTGCATGACTCATATGTCAAACATAATATAATGGTTTCAACTGCTCGTGTATAGCCTCTTCCAATTAAGTTTAGGGATGACAAAAAGGCCAAGGCTCGATTATGTCGACCCAATCGGTCCTTAGGCCAGGTTCTGTCCTGGGTGATCAAGCCTTAGGTCGGGCTCGGGTTTAGGTTGTTCAAGCCTGGTAACACAAAACAATGTCACTTTGCCATAAAACAACGTTATTTTTCTTTTTTCTTATATAAAAAATTCAGTTCAGCTTGAAGCTCGACCTGCTCATTGCCCTGCTCGAGTTTATTTATATCTTTTGGCTTATTCTCCTAGAACTCATTTAACTTGTCTTATTGTGCCAACAAATCTTTTACTATCGCCAAATTTTAAAATTATTAGTTCCATTAAATTTTTTCACTTTAAATCTTATAATCAAACTCATTATCGCATCAATGATGGCCTAGTACTACTTATTAAGAATTAAGGTACATTCAATAAGGGTCTAATTGTATGAAAGAAATAAACAAATAAAAATATTTTAATGAGTTTCAATCAATTGGGTGTATTTACCGGTATAAACGTAAGTTCATGAGCGTCAAGAGCTTTGATTATAGTATATTCGTCAATAACTCAATTAAAGATTTCTTATGTATAAATTATGTTGGTACTACTATAGTTAATTGTAAACTCTAACTTGTATAAGTTAATACAATTTCCCTTTTTAACATCTTCACCGTAACTTAAATCATGCTCGTGTTATAAATCATGTCTTCCTTAAAAAAGCCTTGTCACACCAACATGTTGGGGTCTTTAACATTTACTTTTACCTCCGATTTTTGAAAAAGAACATACTCCTAGGTTATATTCACCCTAGAAAACATCCAAGAATCAACTGTTTACTTCTAGAAACTCCAAAATTGTGTGACTGTATGTATGAGCTACAAACTATAGTCTCCACCTTGACGAATATATATCATTATATATGAATCATACACAATGATCTTCAATATAACAAACATATAATATTCAACCAACACATTTCAAGGAATACCTCCAAAATTACACATTCATATAGAGCCATACATATCTTGTATTCCAGGCCATGTTTACCAAAAAAAAACATCCAAGGAATACCTATTTCCAATTCAGAACTCTAAGACAACATGTCCGTATGTATGAGCCGTACACATCAATTTTCATCTTAACAAATATACTATATTCAACCAACACATTCTACAAAACATCTCCAAAATTATACATCCGTACATATAGGCCATACTTAACATTTACTTAAAGGATAGCACAACCAACAATATTGACAAAATTGGAAATGTTATACTTAGCTTACTTTCAGTCAACAAATCGATGAAAATACATCATTTGACAATCTAATTTTGTTTGAAATTCTGTCCTTTTGGAGACCCCAAAACAAATAAGGGCTAATTATCCAAAGCTTTAATACCCGAACAAAGCACAATTTCTATTTTCAGTGTATTTTGTCTATACAAATCGTTAACTATCACGCTAAATACACACATAAAAGAAACAGAAAATTAAGCACTAATTACAGAATAGTCATTACAAACGAACCAGTAACAACTTTTCCTACCTATACTAGCTCTAGTCACAACTACCTCATACTCCAGTAAAAATACAATTTTTTTTTGTTACAAAGGAAAGAAAACACTAAAACATTACATGATGAGATGCGGGAAACAAATCCCGGCCATATCCTTTAAAAGGATTAGGAGGCACCCTGTAGGTGTAGTAGTGATAATGGAAGTATCAAGTCCAAAATTGCCGGCTGAGGAGGCGAGCTAGTCCGCACAACGGTTGCTCTCCCTGTAGATATGTCAGTTTAATCTCTATGACAAGGGGGTTATGTGACATCGTCCGTTTAATGTAAGAAGAAAGGACGTTGGCGACCTCAAGGGAGTCCAGTTCGAGTTCAACCTGACGGTGTCCAAGATCCCATGCTAGTTGTAAACCGGTGAGCACTCCCCATAGTTCTGCGGAGGTTAGAGAGCACCTGTCAATGTGCAAAAAATTGCCAAGCCACGCTCCTGTGCTATTGTGGACGAGACTGCCGGATGTTGCAGCTGAGGATGTTGGGTAGCATGCTCCATTTGTTGTAGGAAAATCCCGGGAGGTATCTCACATGTACCAGGTGCAGAAAACAAAAATTTTTGTCGCCGGGACCTTCCCGAAGGCCAGGACCTATATGTCGGTATGAAGACTCAAACCTGAATAGCCAATAGAGACTATCTCTAAAGGTATCCACGCAGAGATCATAAAACCT
>JANIJH010000225.1:23439250-23450071 GCA_024520975.1 Erythroxylum areolatum | reverse complement strand
TTATTTATAAAGTCTGTACATGACTATGAACAAAATGCGCTAAAGGGGATTGCCTTTAGGGCACTACTCTAACATTTGTATTCAGTTCAACCCAACTGGGGGGAGGTTTGGACCAGCCTAGGAGGCGTGGCCGTCTAGGTGGAGGACGCATAAGAGCTCGACCTTGCCAGATTGACGTCGTGGAGAGTTGGTGAACATACTCCAGGACAACTTGTTTAGGGGATTCCGGCCTAGAGAAGTGGTCCTAAAAAATGGACTTGTTTCTCCAAGTCCACAAGAACTAGCAAGTAACCCTAAAATGATAGACCAATCGAAGCCAGTGAACAAGTGGTGGTGATGAAAGTTCGTAGCCAACCATTCCTGCGAGGGCAGAGTATAAAAATCATGGAGGAGAAGGTGCAGGGGAAAAGTGCTCCACATTCTGCGAGCAATGGAGTAGTCTCGGACAACATGCAAAGCAATCTCTTTAGCTTGACAATGATGACATGCATTGTCGTTAGTTAGGTGTTGTCGAATACGTTGTTGGTTAGTAGGAAGGCGATCATGTGACAGAAACTAGAGGTAAGTGTGGATACATAGGGTCCATTTCATTTCCAAACGGCTCGCCAGAGGGTGTCCGAAGATGGGACTGGTAGGTCCATGATCATGGCATAAGTCGAGACAGTGTGAAATTGGTCAGATTCTGAAGGGTCCCAGATTAACTGATTAGGGCCAAAGTGGAGTTGAGGAGGCAAAATCCTGACGATAAGTAAGCAGATCGAGTGAGGAAGGATGGTTTGGAAAGCTTCCCATTTCCAAGCTCCGGAAGGGTCGACAAAGTTGTGGACAGTGAGGTCGAGGTCCAAGCGAGGAATAGAGGCAGATGTATGAGAGATAAGTGGGCCCAGATGTGCCACTCACGGATTGAGCCAGAAACGCGTCTTGGTTCCATCATAGATGACCCATTTCAGTTCTTTGAGCATATAGTGCCAGGTGGCTTTGATATTCTGCCAAACCATCGAAGCTCCCTTGCCCTCCAGCTCGGTGGGGATGGTTACAATTTTAAAAACAAAGGCAGCGTAGGATCAAGACTAAAACTAAAACCAAACACTGTTCCACACTCCCTCTAATTTCAAGGCACGTCGCCTTTTCACATGTGATATGGATGACTTTTTTATCTTTGCACCGAGTGGAAGTCCTTGATATTAGTACACGCGTATGGCTTTCAAATATCAAAACGTTTGACATTAAACAATTTAAATCCTGCTCAGGGATACTTGGCTACATAAAAGAGCGAGCCTTACAAACTCCAGCCCTAGCCGCAATAAGGATAGTAAAACCCACAAGCCATAGAGGATAAAAAGCTGTCAGTGATGTTTGCCCCGTTGTCCAAAGCCCATATCCATACATCACTATATCCATACATTACTAAGTAAAAGAAAAGTACATATCGTAAATTAATAAGGAACTCTTCTGACTTAAATATGATTACTGAGTTCAAACCCCTTTCATGCATACAATCGTTTAAAACTTGGAGTCAAAATTTTATCTCTCACAATAGACTTATCCGGCTCGAGCGAAAATTAATCTGGATGTAAATAGCTTAAAAGTTCCTTCCTATAATTAGAATCTTTCTAAAACACCTCGTTAAAAAAAAAAAAAGGTACAATATACCATCTGTTACAGGACTCTGTTTTGGTCAAAGCAACAACAGCCAAATTATAATCTTATGGAGTTCTTAATAGCGTTCAGCGAGAGTTCCACATCAAAGAAATTTTGATGTCAGGGCACTGTAACACGCTTGAGTCTCTCGTAGAATGTCAAGGCACTTTAACACTGAGTCTCTTCTAACTGTAGACAGCCATTGGTCAACATATTTCTGCTTAAAGACGAATTTAGAGTGACCAAATTCAGATCATCCTTGTACTTGTCCCAGCATGCTTCAAATTGGGGGCCCTTGCATCTTGCGATAATATCATGTAAGACAACAGATTTTTAGAGAAAAATATGACTTCAACGAACAAAAAATAACATAAGGCAATAACGAAGACAATAACTATCAATCTTTACCGCTGGATCAATAACAATATCTCAAGAATAGTTGTTCTAATTTCTTCACGAGCTATTCTTAATGCTGCTTCCTTGTACAACATAACAAGTTCATTGACCAATCTGCAGCCAAAGATGCTAAAATTTTTAATCCTGACATAACATGATTGATGAAGGGAATCACATGAAAGATCAGCAACAGAATAGGTTCGGAGCTGCAGCTTCAGGATCATTCATACAGCAAGTGGTTCCACAAGAAACAAGAGGATATGGATTTTACATGAAATCCTTGATCATCAATTTTACATCTGAAGAAACATCATTAAAAAAAAGGTTTTCAAATTTTCTGAATATTGACTGACAATCGGAAGTCAGTGAACATTTTTCAACATCCTTTCATAATCAAAAGGGTTGTATATTGACATTTAATTTACAAATGGAGTTAATAGATTATAATTTGGTTCACCTCTCAACATATGGTGTGTTCCTTATCCATGTTAACTTGATAACTGTCCGAATTTGTTTAAGAACCTGCAGAAGAGCAAAACGATCAGCATCCAATATACTTTAGCATTCTTTGCAAGGGTCCACAAAAATTTGAGCAAAACAAGCTCATAAACAGATAAAATGCTCCCCTAAACAGTGAATGGCATCTTTCGTTCTTTACGAAATTGTTACCTAAAGGAGATTTTACCAACAATTTTATTTTACGAAGTTTCATTCATAAAGCACATCTGAGTCTACATAGTGAGAATATGATAGAACCACCAACTCTTTGAAAATCAACACATATTGGACAACTTGCACTCACCAGTAAAACTGTTTGATCATTATCAGCATGCATCCACTGAAAGAAAAGAGGGAACATCCGCCTAAAATGTGCCAACAAAAAGACCCCAACCTCACAGAGAAGTGGTTCAATATATTTAAGCCATGCGATGCGTCGATCCTTATTCCTTGGTTGACGCTCTAAATGACCAAGCATCTCATTCAGCATCCTCTCAAACCTATACAAAAAAGTAAGAGACCAGAAAGAAAAGATTATGAACAATACTTAATAACATATTGTGTATATGCAGTTCAAAACTATCATATCCACATAACTTGCGTTTCCCAAACGTAGGATGCATACCACTGGCTACGAGGATTACCTCGCTGGATACAACTCACAAGTAACACCGACATCTCAACTACATAAGGCCAAATCTCATCAGATGAGGCAATATTCTGGCAACAAGCATCAAGAATCACATCTCCATACATAACAAGCTCGGCAGCATTAACATTTTTCCCTAGATGTATGAAGCTAATCATACCCTGCCCCTGTAACCAAGAAACAGAAAAGAGCACAATACACCAATGATCAAGTGTTATCAATCACATATGATGAGCAAAGGGAAGATAGTTCAAGGAAGAACATACTTTGATCTCCGGGGACCAATGATCAAGTGCAGTCAATCCACAAGGAATCACCAAAGTACACAATTTTCCCAAATGTGGATACTCAACCTGCAAAATAAACAAATATGAAATCTCTATTTCCCCAAACTAGCAACAACAATTATGGAGATGTGAAAGTAAAAAAAGAAAAAGGCGCCAAACCTGAGTAACGAACCATCTGAACTGATAAGCAGCCAAAATCGCGTATCCAACAGGAACCCTAGCAGCTGCGGCGCAGACCTCGTCACCATCAACACTCTTATCAATCGAACTCTCCTTAACCCTATCTTTCAACAGCGGCAAGACTTCAGGCATCAATTCCACCACCAATCTCTTTTCTTCACTCACTAACCCACACTCCAATCCCGAAAGCTCTTCAGTTCCCAAACCACTGGCACAATAAGCCCTGGAGAGGTCGGACAAAGCAGATTTCGCCGAAACGGAGAGGCCCTCGGGGATCCAGGACAGTAGTTCGTGAGTTGAGGACCGAGAGGAAGCCAACAAAGCACATGCTAGACCAAAATCCTTGATTGAATATTGGAGCTGCTTCTCAGAGACGTTAGGGTTAGGGATCCCATCGGAGAGAAGAGATTGGAGTAGGGATTTCACAGAGATGGCGGAGCCTTCGGATGGTGTGTAGTGTGCTCTGGAGAGATCCTCCAGTAGTAACCCTCTTAACCTGCAATTTGTAAAGACTATCACAAATTTGACATGAGCATTTAAACTGATCTCATATATATATATAGATGTTTCAGAAGGAGCTTACTTGAGTAGATGATCATGGAGACTTGTCAAGGAATTCGACATGTTTTTGGCTCGCAGTTGAAAGTTGAAAGTGGATTAGTTTTGGACTTGAGCGACTTCATAAGTCATAGACATACTTCAAATGGCGGCGTAGTATGTTACGGTGGCAAAACGGATGTTTCTACTTTGTAGGGTGACTTACGCCCGCGTGTATCATCATAATCAACTTACTTGACAATAAGAATAAGCCAAGTCTCGTATAACGGAGAAAAGGTATTTAAGCCAACACGTACACGTGCTTCTTACTAGAAAGGACGTAAACACAATTTTTTTTTAATGAAGTTTTCGATAGATCTCAATTATGAAAAAATATTTTTAAATTATTTATATTTAAATTAATCTTTACTCGAATTGAGTAAATAACTTACGGGAAGAAAAATTTTAATTCGAAATTTTAAACAGGTATATATATGAGAAAAATTTTAACCCACAATTTTACTTAAATTAAGTAAATTCCTTAATAACTCACCTAAATTAAGTAAACTCTTTACTAACTCACCTGTTCCTGGAATTGAAGCAAACTCAAATTTTAAATGGCCGGTGAGAATTCTCAGACCAGCGTTATTTTTTGTGTGTGTTTAATTTCAATCTAGAAAAAAAAAAGATTGCTAAACTGTTCGTGAAACTCGAAAATTCGACTGCCGGTGGCGTCTTGATTCAATATTACCATACAAAATTACTATTTTATGACTATGAATCTGCCATTGTGTCTGTGTATTTGATTCTACGTATATTTTCCAACCGCCAAGTAGGACCAGCATCTTGGGCTTGACATTCCATGCGTTCCGAGAACTACTGCAAAGCCCTTTCCCGTCTAACACATTTCACATGAGAATTTCGACAAAGAAAATGGACCCCAAATGTAAAAAGATAGGGTTTTCGGATACATACACAATGACACTATGCCCTCTGTTAAGCCCTTTTAAGAACCGGATAAAATTAATGGCGGGGGCACCAATAGCACCCAAATTTGATGCTCCAAATGGAATTTTACAGTTGCCAAGAATGTGCATTGTCATCACGTTCTATCAATCAAACACAACATACGACAAAAGCATAAAAGGTGGGGAGAATCAAGTTACGCGGGTTTAGTTGGCAGAGGGGAAGGGGGGAAGAAAACACACCTTGAAAGAAACACATAAGGCCAACCACACAAATAGACATGAAACTTTTTAGGATAGGATGATCAGGCTTCGGGCACGGCAGCGGCAGCAGCAGCAGCGGCAGCGGCAGCAGTACGCTTCATTGATGCGGACTTGATAAGGTGATTGTAGCTCCCCTTCTCCTTAAAGAGTTGGGAGAAATGATGTTTGCAATACAACACACCCTCCAGGGCTGCATAATTTGACGGGGATATAGCACATCCACCATGTGAGCACTTGAAGCATGATTTGTGATAAGCTTGGCTCTCCACTGTTACCTGCAGATAAAGAAGTGAACCTCAAGGAGAGTACAAGTACAAGAAGATAAAGTACTAGTTTGACCATTTATTTAACTCTATACTGGGTCATGTCTGTTTATCTAATTGACTTGAAACTTATTAAACATGAGGAGCTGGAGAAAAGCAAAAATTCCTGGTGATTCCCAGTGTCATTCAATAGAGCTTAAGTATGTATGACTGGCCAAATTTTGTCCTCCAAACCAATACACAACAAACTTCATGAAAATTATCCCCAGCTAAGGCAACTTCCTCAGTTCTTACTACCATTGTATAACCTTCCAACCTAGACCATGTTAACATAGATATAATACATACAGCACAATTGACCAAACTTACAACGAATTAATCAGATCAGAACATGCTTATGAAGCAGTCCTGCTTTGCTTAATGTTCCATTCATGCCAGATGTAGCTATCAACATGACTTATCAATCCATTCTATTACCCATTTTTGATATCGTTCATTTATAACAAAATTTCCCTTGCCAATTTGTCTTGCAGCATTAAGCAAAACAGTATCACTTGGGATAAAATTAATCCATATATAAAGCGATGCACTCAATCATATGTTTCTTCATCCAGTTGAGACAAATGCTCTTTTCTGCCCCACATTTTGACTTTAACATGACTTTTTTAGTCAAAAGATTAAGTTAACAAATCTTCCCATTAGGCTCAGTTTGTGCCATTAATATCCAAATCAGACAGGAAACTTAACTGGTTCAGACATTCAAAAGAATCTGGAGAAGCTAATCAGATCATAATATTAAATAATAATGAACCAGTATATCACAAAATTTCACCTTCTCCAGTGGATAAGCAGTTTTGCCACAAGTTGCACATTTTTCTTGTGTTCCAGAGAACATGCTAGCAGCTTTGCTGGGTGACCTTGTCTGAAACCAGCACAAGCTATTGAGAGTTAAAGGCATCTCCATTAACTTAGAAAACACATTATAGTAAAACTTTAAAATCAAAATAAATGTCAAATAAGTCCGTCCTAATAAGGATCCTCACCAGTTCAGGAGTCAACTTCTCAGCTGATTTTGCAGCTGTTGAAAAATGAAATTATTATGTCATTGAAGACCTAAAGTTTAATTATAGAAAAATTGAACATAGAAATTTATGTTGACAAAAATAAGAGACTTACGGGACTGGAAGTTTTTGTTGAAGCTACCCGTCTCCTTAAACAACTGCTCAAAATGAGGTTTACAGTACAGTACACCTTCCATGGAAGAATAATTGCTTAGCTGAAAGTTAAAAAATCATGTGTTGAAGTCAGCAGCAATCTGATAGCGATATGATTCTAATAACCCCTGAGGGTATAAAATACAAACAATTCAAGAAATAAATAGTCCCGTAATTGGGATGAGCAATAACTGTTATTCAAGTATCTGTTACTCAAGAAAGAAACAATGAACAGCCAAATTAATACACTCCTGCTTTCAACCTAACCAATTTACTGACAACAACTATTAGCGCATAACTTGGTAACTTGATCGAAGTGTAATCCCATAATTTTATACATTCCAATAGCCTAAATTGTGCAACACTTAAGCTACTCAACCAAATTCACAAAGAAACCATAAAAGAGCAGGATCAGTAATGGTAAAGATAAAGATGCTACCTTTAAGGTGCCTTTGCAGTGAAAGCATTTGAAGCAAGACTTATGATAATTAATACCATCCGCCGATAGAAGCTCCATAGGATACACAGTCTTTTCGCAGGCTTTGCATTTCTGTTGAGTCCCCGTAAAAGACATAGTCGCTAGGAGTTTGTGCCTCGGATCTGACAAGTAACTTACCTCCTCAACACAACCTACCGATCACATAACCCCGGATCAGATTTAGAGCAAACCCATTTATAAGCATCAGTTGCTCCAAAAAGCAAGCTTTAATCTAATGGAGAATGAAGGTACAGAAAAGAATTGAAGTTTGAAATATTTATATATGGCGCAAATCTTCATTTTCAATGTGCTTTAAAGGGTATCTCCTAAACATAGATTTAACTTTCCCAAACATATGTAACCGATCTGACACTTTCGGATAAATGCAGGTACCTAAAAAGGCCAAACCCACATAACCTATCAAACATAAGCAAACATAAAGCAACAAAAACAGATCAACTAGTAAATATACAGAGATCCAGAAATGGGGAAGTCATTCACAGATGTAGGCGTACCTCAATGAGATTGAGTCTAAGACTGAGGCTCTCGATCTGAAAGAAGAATGGTAAAACTACGGAGAAGAAAGAAATGAGAAGGTGGAAGAAGCAAAGCGAGGTGAGAGAGGTCAGCTATGAACAAAGAAGAAAATTTGGCAACTATAAAGAAAGGGAATGGAGCGGGAGCGATTATTGGGTGCTTTTAGGCGCTAGCGGATGCTGCGAAGTGGATGATGACGATGATTAGTGATAATAGAGAGAGAAAGAAGAAGTTTGATATTTATGTTTATAAAATATAAACAATTGGATTGCGCGGAACGCAGAGAGATGAGAGAGAGGGAAATATCTTCTTAGCTGGAACAACTGGGGTCCAAGCCTTGAGCACTTTACTACTTGGTTTGTCTTGTCCAACGACAACTCCTTTCCGATTTACGAGGTTATTTTTATCTCATCCACGACATAAATAAATGTGCTGGAAAACGAAATTTGGAAAAATTTTATTGCATGCAGTCTTTAGTAGAAAAACGAGGTCGTTTTCATCCCCATTTAAGAAAATAAACGACACGGAAATCTTTTCGGAAAATAAATAATGAACAAAACGACATGGAATTTGCACGTACAGAAAACAAAGGAACAGTGTACGTTGGCAAGGGCAAATGGGGCACATAATGTGTAACTTGTGCTGCCTAATTCATTTACAAAATTTGTAACTACTAATATTTCAATGGCATGCCATGCGGCTTATCATGCCACATGCCGCTTGATGGTATGGAAATATAATCTTGTCGGCTTCACGCCTTGCCTTATCATTTTTAACCGCGAGTGGATGTGGAGCCCACCAAGTTAAAGTTAAAGTTAACGTAGACAGGAAAAAGAAGCAGGATTGAACGAATTCTTGGGAGGAAGCGGAAAACTGGACAAGCACGAATACGGAACGGATCGTCCCGAGTTTCTCTCTCATTCGACGTGGAATGATGAGTTAAACGTATATTACAACCATCAAAGGCAACCGCCCTTTCCCGCCATCGCAAGATCAAGCCGATTTGCGCCGTTCACAATCAAACGGCTACCAACCAGAAGGGAAGGGACCCACTTAAGAGCAACCCAAACAGTTACAGTGATCACTGACCCCACTCTTCCTCTCTCGCAAGTCGCAGCCATGAATGTCCTCTCCTGCTTCATCGCTCTCAACTTCCTCTTCTACTCCAACGTCGCTTCTCTTCCCGTCATCGGAGTCACCTACAACGCCCCTCCCCATCCCTCACAGTCGACGGACAGAATTGCTTCCGCCATCTCCGCCCTTCGCCTGCACTCGGTCCGCCTCCCCAATCCTGACCCAAAACTAATCCGATCATTCTCATTCAGCAACACCTCTCTCCTCCTCTCCATCCCAAACATCCTCCTCCCTCCCCTCGCTGCCAACCGTTCCCTCGCTCTCCGATGGCTGTACGGTCACCTGCTCCCTTTCTACCCTCGCTCCAAAATCTCCCTCATCTCCGTCGGAAACGACGCCGTCACTCACCTTTCTCAGTTCCTCGTCCCTGCAATCAGGAACGTCCACTTGGCGCTACGCGACCTCGGCATCAAGAAAGTATCCGTCTCCACCACTTTCTCTTTCCCCACCCTCGTCACCACGCCGTTTCCACCTTCTTCTGCAACGTTCTGCGAGCCGCTCGATGAACTCGTGATCACGCCGTTGCTTCAGTTCTTGGAAGAGACAAATTCGTCCTTCTTGGTGAATCTTTACCCTTACGACTTGTACAGGATCAACTCACAGATTCCCTTAGTCTTTGCTTTGTTCCAAGATCATCCCTTTAATTTCAGGGACGATTGGGTCACTGGAGTCAGGTACCGGAACCTTTTCGACATGATGCTCGATGCTGTCATTACGTCCCTGGCAGTGGCAGGTCACGAGAATATTCCGGTGATTGTTACGGAGACCGGTTGGCCGAGCTCCGGCGAGGTTGACGCAACGCCAGTATTAGCTGAGATGTATATAAAGGGTTTGATATCACACCTGAAGTCTGGTTTGGGGACTCCTTTAAGAAAAGAAGGTGCCCAAGAGGTGTACATTTATGAGTTGGTTGATAAGGAGGAGGAGGAGGAGAAGCAGCATGGTGTTCCAAAATGGGGGATTTTGCATGCTAATATGTCTACCAAGTACAAAATTGACTTCTCTGGTAGCCCCAAGATTGGCGCAAGTATAGAGATTTTGGTGGGTATTTGGCTGACGTTAATTGGTCTCCTTTTTCACCAACTTTCGAGTTTCTTGCTGGAAAAGAAACTTTAAATCGGCAATGTCAGTTAAATTTCTATGGAACTTTTAGCGTCTTCTGTTTGTGTTGTGGCAGAGTTAACAATGGCAAATTGCACGCTGGGTTTAGATAGCTTTAGAAATCTTTTGTCTAGCGACTCGTACATAGAGCAGAGTTTTGATTTTGGTTATTGAGTCTCTACAGCACTTGAAACATGAGAGCAGTTCTTCTGCTACGTATGATTAGCTTGGAAATCGCCCCGTGTCCGTCTGAATTGTATTGATGTATAAAATTCTATTCAATGGTTGCTCATCAATGCTTGACAGAGTGCTCAATCTTACCTTCTTTTATTTCGTTCGGTCTTAGCTCAAGCGTCTCGTGTCGAAGACTTGCTAACGTGATATCATTAATTCAAAAGGTTCACCAAGATATATCAGTATGTTCACCAAGATATATCAGTATATTGAAGTATTGGCTAATTTCATAATTTTTCAATGTCCACACACATAGATGGAAGCGACTCTAGTGTTGAACCCAATGTTATGAATACCGTATCGGGCTTGGTACCGGATTGAGCTCTGGAACGGAACTGTATCAGTACCGGTCGGTACCGGGTACCATTTCGGGATATTTTTAAAATTTATAAAATAGTCCCTAAAATTTTTAAAAATTGCAAAATAGTCCAAATAGATATATT
>JANIJH010000225.1:23313962-23324186 GCA_024520975.1 Erythroxylum areolatum | reverse complement strand
ACTTTAGCTGGCCCTCCGAGCATATCATCATGGAGCATTTTCATGTATTTTGGATTTAGACTTATTCTGTATTATGTTTGGTTGTGCGTATGACATAGTGTGTGTGAAAATGCATGTGTGATTCAAATTATGTATGGATGTTGGGATCGGGTCCGACGTTTTGGGAAGCTCGTCGAGGGCGCAGCCCGAGGGGCCGCCTCGGGAATAGGGAATCAGGACCCAAGCCCAACAGTCTCACTATCAAGTCATGCATTTGATTGCCAATTATGAGATGCACATTATTCATATGATCATAATTTAAGTTTATTTATAACTACATTAAATATGAACATAGCAAGCAATAACTAGGCATTACTAATGGATTATCTAAAAACATGTCACAAAATTACAATGTTATATGATCACACATCGAAATGTCTAATACCTAATGCTTTGGTATGACAATCATGCTTAGCTTGCAGGAGAGGCTTAGTCAACAGATAAGCTATATTAAGATATGTTGACACTTTACACATCTTCACATCACCTCTTTCAACAATGTGTCGAATAAGGTGAAAACCCTTGAGTATGTGTTTAATCTTCTGGAGAGATTTTGGTTCCTTAGCTTGGGCAATGGCTCCATTATTATCATAATAAAAATCCACTTGATTCATAATGCTATGAACCACACCAAGTTCAATGATGAACTTTCTAACCCAAATAACCTCCTTTGTTGCTTCTAAAGCAACAATATACTCAGCTTCTATTGTTGAATCAATAATAGTGTCTTGCTTGGAACTCTTCTAACACACTACTCCACCATTCAGGCAGAATACAAATCCTAACTTGACCGAAAATCATATTTGTCTAATTGAAAGCTGGGATCAGGGTATCCATTTACAATGAGATTTTCCTAACCTCTGTTGATCAAGAACATATCCTTAGTCCTTCTTAATTACTTAAGAATGCTATTAATAACTATCCAATGGCTTTCACCTGGATCTGATTGATATCTACTCGACGTGCTTAAAGCATATGCAATATTTGCTCGAGTACACAATCTGCTGTACATAATGGATCCTATAGTAGATGCATATAGGGTCTTACTCATGCAGTTTCGCTCATCTGGTGTCAAACCGAACTAAGCCTTACTCAAAACTATGCCAAGTGACATAGGTAAGAAGCCTTTCTTAGATTCTTATATATTGAATTTGTGCAAAACCTTATCAACATAAGTGCTTTAACTTAGTCCAATAAGCCTTCTCGATCTATCTCTATAGATCCTAATACCCAAGATATTGGCTGCTTAGCCTAAGTATTTCATTAAAAAAACTTCCTAACTAAGTTTTCGCAGATTGAAGCATAAGAATGTCATTTCCAATGGATAGTATGTCATCTACATACAAGATCAAGAAAACAATTGCGCTCCCACTAGACTTTTTGTAAACATAAGGTTCTTCTTCATTTATGAGGAAACCAAACTCTTTGACTGCCTTACTAAAATAAAGATTCCAACTCCAAGAAGCCTTCTTTAATCCATAAATATATTGTTGAAGCTTGCATATTTTTCCAGCATTTTTAGGAGATGTGAAACTTTCAGGTTGTGTCATATACACATCTTTTTCCAGATTCTTGTTAAGGAAAGTTATTGTCACATCCAATCGCCAAATCTCATAATCATAAAAGGCAGTAATTTCTAGGAGAATGTGAATGGATTTAAGCATCACAATTGGGGAATAGGTCTCATCATAGTCAATGCCACGAATTTGCATAAAACCCTTAGCCACCAATCGTGCTTTGTATACATGTACATTGCCATCCATGTCAACTTTGTTCTTGAAAACCCACTTAAACTTGATGATTTTTACACCATTAAGTGGGTCAATCAAAACCTATACTTTGTTTTGGTACATGGATTCCATTTCACATTCCATAGCCTAAAGCCATTTTTCGAAGTCAGGGCCCATCATTACTTCTTTATAGGATGTAAGTGCATCATCCTCTATCAGTAATAGATGATGATGTTCAATCACAATAAAATTATATCTTAAGGCTTCGTGACGAAACCTTTCAGAGCTACGTGGGGCTGATGTCACAATTATAGTTTCTACAATAGTTTATAAATCAAAATAAGGCTCCTCTTGGGTTGGAGCATTCTCCTGTGACTCTTACATTTCTTCAAGATGTACTTTTCTCCCACTAGTTCCTTTATAAAGAAATTCTATCTCTATAAAGACACCATTTCGAGTAATAAGAACTTTATTATCTATGGGATTGTAAAAATAGTATCCTTTAGTTTCCTTAGGATACCCCCACGAAGAATCATTTATCGGATTTGGGTCAAAGTTTTTTTAGATGTTAACCATTTAACATAAGCTTCACATCCCCAAATCTTTAGAAAAGACAAACTAGGAACCTTTCCTATCCACGTCTCATATAGTGTCTTTTTTACTACCTTCGATGGACTTTTATTTAGTGTAAACCTAACTATTTCAATAGCATATCCCCAAAAGGAAAATGGAAGATTTGCACAACTCATCATAGATCAAACCATATCCAATAATGATCAATTCCTCCTTTCAGACATAGCATTCCATTGTGGTGTTCCTGGTGAAGTGAGTTGTAAAACTATTCCAAACTCTTTGAGATGGTCATCAAACTCTCGGCTCAAATATTCACCACCTCGATCTAATCGAACGACTTTTATTGTCTTGTCAATTTGGTTTTGTAATTCATTTTGAAATTCCTTGAACTTTTCAAAGAATTCAAATTTATATTTCATCAAATAAACACAACCATATCTACTGAGGTCATCAGTAAATGTAATGAAGTAATGAAAACCTCCACTAGTAGTAGAATTTATTAGTCCACATACATCAGTATGTATGAGTGCCAATAAATCACTAGCCCTCTGACTATGTCCAGTAAAAGGCACTTTAGTCATTTTTCCAAATAAACAAGATTCGCATGTCTCATATGACTTAAAATCAAAAGAATTTAAAATTCCATCATTATGGAGCTTATGTATGCGCTTCTCGTTTATATGTCCCAAATAACAATGCCAAAGGTAGGTGGGATTCGAATAATTGGATTTGAGCCTTAGTATTTATGTTACAAACGGGCCTTTCTAAATTTAGAACATAAAGCCCATCTCTAATTGGGCATTATCATAAAATATGTCATTAAGAGGAAATGAACAACAATTGTTCTTAATCGTAAAACAAAAACCTTCCATGTCCAAATATGAAACAGAGACAATATTCCTGCGTATAGCAAGTACATGGTAGCAATTAATGAGTTCTACAACCATGCCTAAAGGCAAAGATAAATAAAAGGTCCCTAAACCTAAAGCAGCAACTATTGTTCCATTGCTTACGTGCAGGTCCACTTCGCCCTTTTTCAAAGTTCTACTATTTTGCAGTTCCTACAAATTCACACAAATGTGAGAACCACAACCAGTATCCAATACTTAAGATGTAGAACTAGAAACAGCAACATTTACTTTTATAACATAAATACCGGGAGTAAAAGTGTCATTACCCTTCTTCTTATTAAGATTTCCAAATATTTCTTGTAGTTTCTCTTCCAGTGACCCAACTTATTACAATAATGGAAAAGATCATTATTAGAAGGACCAAGCTTAGTCTTAGCGTTAGGATTGGGCTTGTTCTGATTCTTAATAAAACCTATGCCCTTGCTTTTGCCCTTCCCTTTATTATTGCCTTGTTCTTAAAACCATTCCCTTTTTGGAACATGGGGAACTTAAGGTTAGGGTTCTTCTTAATATTTAGCTCAGCAGTCTTAAGCTTCTCATGCAACTCAGTTAAAGATTTATTTAGATTATGCATATTATAGTTTATAACAAAAGTATTATAATCATCTAGTAGAGACTGAAGGATGATGTCAGTAGCCAACTCTTGGCTTATAAGAAATCTCAATCTTTCCAAGTTCTCAACAAAGCCTATCATCTTAATGAAAAGTGGGCTGATTGGGCTCCCTTTTGCCAGCTTACAGTTCAAGATAGACTTCACAGTTTGATATCTCTCATTTCATGCTTGTTCCTTAAACATATTTTTTAGGCTTGTAATCATCTCATAGATTTCCACGTTTTCAAACTGCTTTTGCAAGTCTAGGTTCATAGTTGTCAACATGAGACAGTCAGCATTGAGAGCGTCATCCTCATGACTCTTATAAGCATTCTTTTCAGCAAGGGGAGTAGTGGAAAGAGGTGCCCTTTTGGGGATTGGCTTTTCAAGGACATAGTCCTTCGTTTCTTGTTTGAGAATAATTCTCAAGTTTCTGCACTAGTCCAAAAAGTTTGAACCATTCAACTTGTCCTTCTCAAGGACTAATCATAGTGAAAAGCTTGATAAAGAGTTGTTGGTCATGATTATTTACAATAAAATGTGCAAAGTTTCCTGAAATCAATTCAAGAGATAATCATCATCATAAGTATTTATATATATATATATCATTTACGTAAGAAAATCATCAAATATATATCATTTACGTAAGAAAATCATCAAATAATACATTATCTGAATATATGATCATTAAGACTAGTCTAATAAATACATCATCAAATAAGAGGGTCATAAGATAAACGAATTATTTGGTGCATATTAAAATCAAACAAACAAAATCTACAAATTCATTTATCCATGTAATCGCTGACCACCATCCCTTTGGCACCATTCCACTTAATTGTAGGTGATTTTATCGACGAGAGAAAAACAATAGTCAAACCGTCGTCTCCATGTCCATCGACAATTTTCTCATCTAAAAATTGCACGTATGTTCACGCTCACCGCACCAAAACGCCCCTGTTCGTAAGAGTTTCAGTCTCTTATATTGTCGCCAATGACAAGGATGGCACGCCTTGTTATTGTCACTGACTACAAAGATGATTGCATATCATCGATGCTGGTAGTATTGCGGTTTTGAGACTTCAATTAAATCAAATTCTATGTTTATTGCTCTGATTTGTTTACTGTGTTGAAGTTTTTAAAACAAAACAAACAGTATCCAAAGTTTAAAGTTTCATAACAAGAAAAAAAAGAACTAGGTTCAGCCATGTTTGACTAGTAAATTTCCAGAAGCGCAAAAACCTATCTGGATACTATGTTCATCTCTACATAGCTCTTTAACTATTAATGAATTCTATATATTTTGGATTTCAATCAAACTAATTTTTTAACAAAACAACAGACCCTTAATACTTGCATACTCAAAACAATAATCAATATAAAATTTTCTTTTACTAAAATCTATTTTGTATTTAAAATTCATAATCTAACTCGATAATAATCAATTTTTGAAAAACATACCTTTTATATTTGAAATGTAAACGGACAAAAATATGGTACTTTGATTTATTGTATCAAAATATTCAGTGGAGCATCGACATGCGAGTACAGGCATATCCTTATCGCTGAGATATACGCGATATTGACTGGCAGTTGGCGAGGTGGGTTCTCTCAGTTGATAAAGTGGTGCTCACCGCAGTCAGCGAAACTCTGGACAGTATACACAGATCTATCCTTAGTTTGAAGATTGGGCTACCGTAGGATTTAGCTGGAAGTGGATTCGACGAGAGTGCACCAATTCCTGTCATCTGTGACCTCCCGCTCTTAATCAGGCCACCCTCTTGTAATGGGTATCCGGGAACTCCTCAACCGGAACTGGTCTGTTGTTCATCGTCATATCTACAGAGAGAGCAACAGATGCGCGGACTGGCTCGCAGACTCGGCCCGTCAGGACGACATCGACGTCACGTATTTTGATGTATCACCCTCTTGGTACCATAGTCTCCTTGTAGAAGATATCTCGGGGATCAACTTCCCTCGACTTACTGCATTAAAAAAAAAAAAAAAGGTGCTTCTACACTCAACAGATCGCACAGGCCGTTAGAACTAATTAGTATAAACCAACAAAAAAATGGTACACCATCACCATATCTCTTCAACAATACCAGAGCCACAAATATTTGAATGATGGTAATTAACCTCACCCAAATGCCCACTTGGTCATCCTATCTATCTACTCATCACCTTCCACGTGGCGTCGCCGAGTTAACTGCTTAATCTGCTACCTCATTCCATTCCAAGCTTTCAATGCCCAAAACATCTTCAGCAGAAACATAGACCTTCCAGGAAAGCAGAGCTCTTACACTTCTTGAAACTTCATTTTTAGCTCAAATGGAGACTGGTATAGCTTGTTGTGCTCGTGGGGCTATTTTGCCTGGTGTTTCCTCTCAACATTCGAAAGCTTCAGTGTCTCCGGCTTCTATCTCCTCATCATTCAGCTCCCGGGTATTTCACATGAACGCTTAATGTCTATGCAAGTTTTCAAGGATAAGTGGTGTACTTTTGCATACCAACAATTGGTTGGTAAGATATAAGCACTAAACTGATGTGTAAATGCATGGCAGAATCTGAAAACAAGCTCACTATTCGGAGAATCGTTGAAGTTGGTACCACGATCATCACTCAAGGTTTCGAGAGTAAAGAACTCTTCAGCTGTGACCAGATGTGAGATTGGGGATAGCCTGGTAAGTGAACAATTAGTAATATTTTTGTTTTGTGGATTAGAAAAACAGCAGTAGTAACTTAGATGATTTCCGTGATTTAGGAAGAATTCCTTACAAAGGCAACCCCAGATAAGGGACTCATTAGGTTGTTGATGTGCATGGGAGAGGCAATAAGGACCATTGCCTTTAAGGTCAGAACAGCTTCTTGTGGAGGAACACAATGTGTGAACTCATTTGGAGATGAGCAGCTTGCCGTAGATATGCTTGCCAACAATCTTCTTTTCGAGGTTATGGTTGAAATGATGATCTACTACTATTTTAAGCTCGTTTACCGCCCAAATTTGCTTAAACAATTGCTGATAGCCCATTTTCCTCATTTATGTCAAATGGTTGTGAGATTTAAGTCAGGTTCTACTTGGGGCCATCTGGAGTCGATAATAATTTGCAATTACAATTCGTAGTTCTAATTTCTGAGAGTATGATGATTTCGTAAGGTTGTGAAAATGAAAGGAACTTGAAATTCCTTCTACAATTCTACATGCATACTGTTCTTAGGATTTTTGCTCAGAAATTTTTAACTAGTGTCTACTGGGTCCATGAATAGGCCTTGACTTACTCACATTACTGCAAGTATGCTTGCTCTGAGGAAGTCCCTGAGCTGCAAGACATGGGAGGACCAACTGAAGGTCTGCTTGTATAATCCAAGTTGGAGATATGACACTGTCATTAGCAGCGAATTTTTATGCGTTGGAAAATATTGTTATTTGACTGTTCTTAAATAAACAGGTGGATTTAGCGTTGCTTTTGATCCACTTGATGGCTCCAGTATTGTAGACACAAATTTCTCTGTGGGCACCATCTTTGGAGTGTGGCCAGGAGACAAGTTAACAGGGATAACTGGAAGAGATCAAGTAGCTGCAGCAATGGGAGTTTATGGTCCTCGAGCCACCTATGTTCTTGCTCTTAAAGACTATCCTGGAACACACGAATTCCTTCTCCTCGATGAAGGTTCTGTTCACGGCATACCTATTGTTACTTTATTAATTTGAGGATCCATAGAGAGTAAGGCCTCGCTACCCCTAATTAATCTCAAGATAAGTTGCATTGAATTTTTCCAGGAAAATGGCAGCATGTCAAAGAGACAACTGAGATTGGTGAAGGAAAACTGTTCTCTCCAGGAAATTTGCGAGCTACATCTGACAATCCTGACTACGACAAGGTTTTCTTCTTCGTCTTTCCCAATCCTTTAAGATCTATCCTTCTGTTGTCTTTATTTGCATATATAGATAGATCAGTCCCTTGTAACCTATTTGTTCATCGTGAACAGTTAATCAACTACTATGTAAGGGAGAAATATACTTTGAGATACACTGGAGGAATGGTGCCAGACGTCAATCAGGTCCTCCTAACTTCTTCAAAATTATTTTCCTAGTATCTTCTCTGATGGCATATTCTTGAGGTGCCTGAAACTGTTTATACTACTTGTGATATGCAGATCCTTGTAAAAGAGAAGGGTATCTTTACAAACGTAACTTCACCATCTGCCAAAGCAAAGCTGAGATTGCTGTTTGAGGTAGCTCCGTTGGGATTCTTGGTTGAGAAAGCTGGAGGTTATAGTAGCGATGGCTGTCAGTCTGTACTAGACAAGGAGATCAAAAGCCTTGATGATAGAACTCAGGTTGCTTACGGATCCAAGAATGAAATTATCAGATTTGAAGAAACTTTATATGGGAAATCTAGACTCAAGTCCGAGGGTGTTCCGGTTGGAGCTGCTGCTTAATAGACTATCATTTCTACTTTTCTTTCATAGCAGCCTTATTGTATATGAATTTTATTGAAGTGGTTTGTCTTGTTTAAAATGAATAATCAAGTAGGACCATGTTGGATCTTTGTTTGCCATGTTAAGATTTTGAAGGGAAGCACACATTTTTTGTGTTCGTGAAAATGAGAAGTTAAATACATTCTAGTATTGTTTTCGGCTCTTTTACTATTACTGCGTTTACTAAGACTTTGCCTTAGATTGTTTCGTTTTCCTATCAGTTTCTGTTCTACAATCTTCTACTCGCTTTTCACGTCCCTTTATTTCTTTTCTTGTTTTGTTCCAACATGACACGTTGCTTGATCTTGAGTCCTTGCAATTGTTGTGTTTCCCAATTCGTTTGGGACGCTGAATATGTTTGAACATTCGCTGATAGCATTCACTTCCTCAGCCCAATCATGCACAGATCACTCGAATGAGGTAGTCCACACAAACACAGATCGGTGTCGTTTCACTTGCCTTGGTCTTTCAGTTTTTAGCTAGAACTTTCTATCTACGTATTAAGATGGTTTGATTTAGTTTTTTTCTTAATTTTATTTGATTTATTACTCTAATGGTGATTTTTTTCCTCAATTTTTATTTAATTATATTTTTATATAAAAGATAAAAACACCATTGGTAAAAATTTTGAAAAAAATCTTCATCATTTGAAATTATAAAAAAAAAAGTCTAATTAGCTTCAATGTGTTCCAAAAAAACCTTTGAATTCCGTTAAAAAAATTAACAAAATGACAATGTTAATTCAAGTGAACCAATCAAAACTTGGTAATATTGAACAATTTGACCCAAAACTATGCCTGGTGTTTTTTATTTACCAGACTAACCCAACTTGACTCTTCCCAACTAGGGTTTCAATTGCAAGTATCATGGCTTAGAAAAATGATCGGTTTTATAGTTGTTGTTAATTATGGTATTGGCAGGGAAGGAAGGAGGTGTGGTAGCCGCGTTGATGGTGGAGAAAGCGAGAAGGGGTGTATGGATTGTTGATATTCATGGTGACGATTGTGGTATCGTTGTTGATTCCATCGATGTTGATGTTGGTGGTGACTGGGGACGTGTTAGTGCCATTAATGTTGTTATTGAACTTCACGTGCTTGAGGGGTTATGGATTTAAGGAGCATTTGCATACTTCTCTCAGGCCTTAACTTTTCATTTCTTCATTGACTTTTTTGTAACTTGATCCGTATATGACGGATATTGGCTTCCCGTCCCTAATCTGATTTAGTTAGGATACTAATCTGTATTTAGTTAGGATACTATCAACTATGGTGGATGGAGATTCACCTTTGTTCCCTTTAGGTGAAAAGGAGAATTTAATAAGATGGCAAATGGTTGTTGATTGTAAACTAGGCAATAACTCTTATATCATCAAAAGTAAAGGACCCTTTTTATTTATGATGGCAATAGCCTTATATAGGTGTACAATCAGCCTTTCAACGAAATCCTAAAGCAAGAAGGAAAATAAAACCCATTCTAAGCTTATCCTATGTGAAGTAAAAAACAAATCATAAACTGATCTTAAAACTTTATAATTAGTCTCCCATTAGGTCACGTAGTCTCTAAAAGATTAATTGAAGTCCATCCAATCCCTTCGGGCTCTTTGGTTCCATATAAAACTATGCTTCTTATACCAAACTCTAAGACTAGATCAAATGTTATATTTGATCCCGAATCAGGCTCCCCCTCTTCAAGAAAAGTTGACCTCAACATTTGCACCTCGAAGTCATCCAAATATGCTGTCAAGTCCCCAACATTAAATGTAGAAGCAACTGTTGGAGTTATGTAAATATAGTGCCTTGGAAAGCAAGTGTATTTACATATAACTTTATCTTCTTCAGTTACAGTTTTGTAATGAAAATATTTATTATTAATAAAACAAAAGAGTTTGGTTTTATCT
>JANIJH010000225.1:23292805-23305533 GCA_024520975.1 Erythroxylum areolatum | reverse complement strand
TCTTTTTATTTCTCAACTTAAAACCTACCTCAAAACTACATAGTTTTGAGCTCTCCCTCTTCCTCTTACAAGGCTTTTGGGCTCTCCTCCTTCTACTTATCCCATTAACCTCTAAAGCCCATTCTTTCTCACAAGCTCTTATTTTGTCTCATATGGCTCTACACACACAAGCCCACTTCCAATTAATCCAATAATTCTAACCCTTCACTTTAACTTCAAAATTTCCAATTCCCAACCATCCTAACTAATTTCAAGACTAAATAAATAAATATATATATATCTACACACATAATTAAAACAATTAAAGCAAAAATAAAGAATAAGTCAAGTAAATCGATAAATTAATAATAAATAAAAATAAAAATTTTCGGGGTCCAACAATAAGTGCTTCATTCATTGTCCATGAATTATTTATAAAATTTGCTATGTGTTTGCTACATGGGTTGTTTGATGATTTACAAAAGTGATTTCTTTTGAAAAGATCAAATGTACATGAAAGCATGTTTTTTAGAATGGTTTTCAAGATATATATCAAGTATATGAAAAAGCAAGTTTACAAGAAGTGCCATGTTAGGCAACAAGCTTACAAGATTTTTGAAATATATGTGTTATGTGGGTTTGTGGTGATCCCCTAAGTTAAGTCACGTGCACGTTGACCAAGTTAAAGGCTTCTCCCGCCTGCCCGCTAGTGACATGAAGTTCCTTCATGGACTCCCATAAGTTCACGACTACACAAGACCGTTATGAGAATTGTGTAGTACGTTCTGTTTTGGATCCACCCGAACCATTTTGATATGCCCATGTGCTTATGACAAGTTTGATGCATTCATGTTTTGCAACTTGTGGATTTTAGCTAAAAGCCTAGGAATCATGTACTTTATAAACTCACTGAAAATTTATTATGATAAGAGAAATGGTTTCAAAAGTTTTTTATTACCTTTTTATTAAAAATTGTTACCTACGAGCTTTCAAGCTCACCCCCTTCCTATCCCCACCTCCAGGTGATGAGCAAGAGATGGAGTGAAAGAGAGTCAAGGTATCACTCCAAATTTGCTTATTTTGTATTTTACATTTTTGGATTATGTTGTAAGGTGGCTTGAAAGGCCATTATAGCTTTGTAAAACCCTTTTTTTTAGGATATTGAAATGTAATTGTTGAAAATTATTTGTATGTAATGTGTTAAAGAGTATGATGAAGTAAAGATACGCTCAAGTCTTTTGATATTCACAAGAGGTTAGGTTCCGGCAACGGTGCCCAACACTTATGTCCTCCTAAGGGCGATCTGGAATCGGTAGTGGTGCATAAAGTCCCTTATGAAAGGACTTTTTAGCTCGATGATAAGTACCGCAGCGTGCTACAAATGCCTGTATGTCCCTTTGCATGTGTGGCCAATAAAAATGTTCTTGTAGCAGCTCCAAGGTTTTATTTATGCCAAAGTGACCAGCCAAGCCCCCTCTTTGTGTTTCCTCAATGATGATGCTTCGGAGATTGCATTTAGGAATACACAATCTATTTCCTTTAAACAAATACTCCCCCTGAATAATATAGTCACCATGCATTCCTTGCAAGCTGGCCATATATACTTTCCCAATGACAACATCCTCTTTGTAATATTTCTTTATGAATTCAAATCCAAGGACCCTTGTATCAAGAGTAGTGAGCAAAAAACTCCTCCTAGATAATGAATCAGCTACAGTGTTCTATTTCCCTTCTTTATATTTTAAGGAAAAATTGAACTATTGCAAGAACTTGACCCATTTTGCATGACAAGGTTTCAACTTTTGCTACCCATGGATATATTTAAGGGCCTCGTGATCAAAGTGTAGAATAAAATGTTTGGGTCGTAAATAACGCACCCAATGGTTTAGTGCTCGAATGATCGCGTAGAACTCCTTGTCGTAGGTGGAATAATTAAGTTTTGATCCATTGAGTTTCTCGCTGAAATAAGCTATGGGACGCTTTTCTTGAATGAGTACAGTGCCTATCCCGACTCCGCTTGCATCACACTTCACCTCAAAGAGTTTATTGAAATCTGGCAGGGTCAAAACAGGTGTGTGACATAGCAACTCTTTGATAGTATCAAATGCTGCTATGTCATTTTTTGTCTGCTCTAGTCCACACAAATTCTCCTTTTTTGGTGAGCTCGTGAGAGGGGCTATAATGGTGTTGAATCCTTTAATAAAATGCTTATAAAAGCTTGTGAGGCCATGAAACCCATATACTTCAGTTGTCGTTTTTGGGGTTGGCCATTGGCGAATGACTTTTACCTTCCCTTCATCACCGAATACCCCTTCTTTGAAAACCACGAACCCAAGGAATGTAACTCTTAGCTGCATGAACTCACATTTTTCGATCTTTCCATAAAGTGTTTGTTCCCTAAGTTTCTCAAATACTAGCTTCAAATGGTGCAAGTGAGTTTGTTCATTGTTACTATAAACAAGAATATTGTCTAAGTAAACAACAAAAAACTTACCTAAGAAAGGCCTTAATACTTCATTCATTAACTGCATAAATGTACTTGGTGCATTACATAAGCCAAAAGGTATCACAAGCCACTTATACAATCCTTGCCTTGTTTTAAATGCAGTCTTCCACTCATCTCCCTCACGAATCTGCACCTGATGATAGCCCTGTCGTAGGTTGATCTTTGAGAAGTAACTTGACCCATTCAACTCGTCTAACATATCATCTAGATGTGGCATGGGAAAACGATATTTGACTGTAATATTATTTACAGCTCTGCTTTCAATGCACATTCTCCATATGTCATCCCTTTTAGGGACCAAAAGAGCGGGTATAGCACATGGGCTCAAACTCTCTCTCACGTACCCTTTGCTAATGAGTTCTTGTACTTGCCGTTGTAACTCTTTTAACTGTTCAAGATTGCACCTATAAGCTTCCTTGTTTGGAATGAGTGCTCCAGGAATAAGGTCTATTTGGTGCTCGATGCCCCGAATTGGAGGCAACCCAGGTGACAATTCAGATGGGAATACATTGGCGTACTCCTCCAATAATGGTTTGAGTGCATAAGGTATCTCCTACCCATGGCTATCATTTGTACCCTTAACCACCAGCACGTATGCCCCACTATTCTCTTCTAGCTCCCTTTCGAATTGATCTCCCTTAATAATCAGGGTGGAGATCTTAGTTTGTTGTTTGAATAGCTCACATACCTTTGAGGGTGCCAAAGGTAATAAGCTGATTTTCTTGCCTCCCTTCTCAACGGTATAAATATTTCTTTCTCCATCATGCTGAACTTTACGATCATGTTGCCAAGGTCTTTCGAGCAAAAGATGGCAAGCCTCCATGGGGAGGACATCGCACCACACATCATCTGCGTAAGTCGACCCAATGGAGAAATTGACTAAGACTCTTTTTGTTACCTTCAAGCTATTGCCCGTTTTTAGCCATGAGATTGAATAAGCTCGAGGGTGTGGTTCTGTTTTTAGTTTTAGCTTCTCCACAAGTTCAGTTGAAGCTGCGTTGGTGCAACTTCTGCTGTCTACAATTAGATTGCATATTTTTCCCTTCACCTTAGCTAGAGAGTGAAAAATTTGATCCCTTTATGATTCCCTCGTGGACGTCACTTCAGGGTGAAGTGTTTGTCTTACTACAAGTATGGGACCATCCATAATAGGTTCAGCATAACACACCTTTGGTTCGGGTTCCCCCTCTTCAGTTACAAGCTCATACACCTCCTCTTTGGGCTCCTCCTCCCATATTTCCTCACAATCTTGTATTTCTTGCATAGAAAGAATTCGAGTGTTAGTGCATTGTGCTTGGAAGTGACCATACCGGTTGCACTTAAAGCATTGCTTGACCTTCTCCCTTTTAGAGGACTCCCCTTGTATTCCTTTTCCTTTGTCATTTTTCTTTTCAGGATATTTCTTTTCTATAACAGAGTTGTGGGCTATTGCCTCCTTGAAAAATCCCCTCACAATGGTTTTTGACAAAGCTGGTCATTTAAAATGCTCTTCAACCTTCTTCACAGTATGCCAAACATCCTCAAAAGTGTAGTACTTTTGGATATCTACTTGAACCTTAATTGAAGGCATTAGAACTGCAATAATCGTGCGATGGTCTGGTGTTCTTTTTCGTGAACATCACATTGCAACATGAGTTTGGTGAATTTTTCGATGTATTCTTCGACCATTAAACCCCCTTGGCGAAGGTTTTGCATTTCAATGTACAGCCACTGCTTATAATCATCAGGAAGAAATTTCTATTGCATTTTCTTTTTCAGCTTTTCCCAAGATTCGATCTTGGACTTATTTTCCCTAACACGTCGAGCCTTCAAGTGATCATACCATAAAGCTACGTGTTTTGTAAGCTTTAGGACAGGAAGCTTACACTTTTTCCTTTCATCATATCCCTTGTAGTCGAATACCTCTTTAATTTGCCTTAACCAACCTAAGAAATCTTCCAGATTCGTAGAACTATCGTATTATGGCAAATCAAACTTAAGCCCTCAATCATCATCAAAGTTATGCCCTTGACATCGAGGACGGCATGGATCACTATGCTCCCATTCATCATCTTCACCGTACCCGAATGTAGCTTGCGGTGGCCTTAGGGGTTGTCTCACGTGCTACCTTGGTGGTTGACGAGTCAGGTCTTGGAGCTATCTAAATAGTTGTTCCTCTTGTAGACCTGATGGATGGTTTAACACATCCCTTTAGACATGGCCTTCTCTTTCCTTGCTTAGCTCTTCCAACTTGCTACGTGAGACTCCTTCTTAAAGTTCTGTTACAGTGGCTGTCAAGTTTTACATCATGGTGGATAATTGATTCATTGAGGCTTGGAGTTGTTCTGGGGTGGGAGACGTCTTTTCTTTGTTACCAGCCATGTTCTTGAATGAAAATAATTTTCTGATGGTAGATGGCGGATGGCATCAAGATTATACCGAGGCTCTGATACCAAACTTGATCCATATATGACAGATATTGGCTTCCCGTCTCTAATCTGATTTTGTTAGGATACTGATCCGTATATGACGGATATTGGCTTCCCGTCCCTAATCTGATTTAGTTACGATACTATTAACTGTGGTGGATGGAGATTCACCTTTGTTCCTTTTAGGCGACAAGGAGAATTTAATAAGATGTAAAGGGTTGTTGTTTGTAAACTGGGCAATAACTCGTATATAATCAAAAGTAAAGGACCCCTTTTATTTATGATGGCAATAGCCTTATATAGGCATACAATTAGCCTTTCAACAAAATCCTAAAGCAAGAAGGAAAATAAAACCTATTCTAAGCTTATCCTATGTGAAGTAAAACAACAAATCATAAACTGATCCTAACACTTGATAATTAGTCTCCCATCAAGTCATGTAGTCTCTAAAAGATTAATTGAAGTCCATCCAATCCCTCTGGGCTCTTTGATTCCATCTAAAACCATGCTTCTTATACTCAACTCTAAGACTATATCAGATGTTGTATTTGATCTCGAACAATATCTTCTCTAAGATCTTCTAATATTAGATTGAAAGAAGAGTTTTCTTCTTTAATCATTCTCTAATAATTATTTTTCTTTAGTGTTTTCACCTCCAAGATGCTTTTTTTGGTATGTTGCATTTTTCCACAGAGCAGTTTCGTTTTTCCCATAGAGTAGTTTCATTTTTAAGAGTTACAAGATTCTCATTAAAAGTGGCAATGAATCTGAGTCGAACTAGGACTAAGAAAGTAAAGGGCCTAAGCCTTGAGCAAGAACCACTGAGGCCTCAGGATATAAGTCCAAAGCTTCAGGATATAACTTTATTTAATTAGAAATAATTATTTTTATCAAATTAAATTTATTAATGAATGAGAATAAAATTATAGGAAATAAAAAATATAATTAAAGTGATCAATTCAATTAATTGAAGTTACGAATCTTAATTGATTAATAAAATTATAAAATTGAGATTTTATAATAAATGAATATATAAAGCCTATATATATTGATAAAATGAATAAGATGAAACCAAATTCATTAACGAAGGGAGTTACGATTATAGGAAATGACGAAAATTTTATAATTAAAATGATTAATTTAATTAATTGAAGTTACAAAATTTTATTAATTAATTAAAATTGAGATTTCATAATGAATGAATAAGCAAAACACACACACACTCATTATATATATATAAATGAAGAAGGATAACATTATAGGAAATGATAGAAAAATTATAATTGAAGTAATCAATTCAATTAATTAGAGTTATGAATTTCAGTTGATTAATAAAAATTGAGATTTTATAATGAAGGAACATATAAAACTTTCATATACTGATAAAATGAATAAGATGAAATCAAATTCATTAACGAAGGAGGATAAAATTATAGAAAGTGAAAGAAAAATATTATAATTAAAGTTATCAATTTAATTAATTAAAGTTATGAAATTTATTGTAAATTATTATCCAAATTTTTTAAATGATACAATTGGTAAAAAAATAAAGATAAAATCATGATGGAGATTAGAGACTAAAGATTGGAGACTGGAGTGTGTAGAGACTAGATAGTTTGAGATATTAGCTAATCGTTGTAGTCAGGATCATCAACAGTTTGCATTATTTTTTCTGTATGTAGAAAAATTATATTTAGTAATGTTATATTAAAATTAAAGGAATATTAAGGACATGGTAATAACTAATAAATAATTAAATATGCCTTTATTTTTGAATATTTTATGACAATAATATCCATTTGATTGATGGGTATGACTAGTCAACTCCGCATTAGTATTTGTGGTTGCATTAATATACAAATTAAAAAACAATATAAGGTAAGATAATAACAAATAGACAAAATTTATATATAAAAAAAAAAGAATTTACTCTTAATATCTTTATTATCTAACCAACTTTGAATGCATATAAAGACTTCACAGTACGAGGATAAAGTCAAGCATGGTGAGGACTAATAATCCAACTACCAATGCTAAAAACAAACTCCGAATCAATGTTGAATGATGGAATTGCTACTAGGTCTTGTGCAATTACTTACATGATCATAAAATTATTTCCACAACTCTTCCACCATAATAATACATCAAACTATACACCTTTAACTTCGGCCACACAATCTTCCATCAAATATTAATCTAATTTCATGATATTGTACGATATCATAGCCCTTTTTCTTTTATAAATTTTGTAAGTGAAATTAACAAACTACTCTTGGAAGATGAGCTTGAACTTGAAACTAAAGTCAGAGATGAACACTCTGAACTACTACGATCTCGATCATGAATTTTATCCATTCTGAGTTGATAATTATTAAACAAACCATATTATCATTATTTAATGAGATCTATATGTTTTTAGGCTTAATCTCCTTAAACAAGTTATATATAAAATTAAATCCCTCCATCTTATATCTCAATTCTAGCCTAGATAAGATTGCAATAATATGTCCAACCATATACTAATAAGAATTCAGCTTCTATATCATTTACTTTATCATAACCCTTATAACCTTATTAGAATAAAAAATTCAATTAGATAAAGCTTTATTTATCTCATATATAATGCTAAAGCAATAGTACCAAGTTGGATATTTTATTCCAGAGAACAATTTAGTTGCATTATAAAATAATTTTAAGTTTGCACAAAGTTCTCTAGCCAATTCCTATTAGTCTTTTGTAGGCATGTAAGTGTATTAAGAATCTATTTGTTTCAGCCTGATAAATATATCAACATGTTGGATTGGTAACTCCAACATGTTGAAGGTTGAGTCTCATCTGATTGGACAATCCAAAACCAACAACTTTGTACTCGAAATGTATAGTTTTGGTGCAGTTTCTTCAAATTTCTCAACTCTTTTAAATGTGGTGCCCTAATATACTACTACTCCAAACTGAATCTATTGCTTCCTTTATGATATCCAATCCATTCTTCACATTCAAATTCAATATATGTGTAAAACAACGTATATAGAATAACTTTCCACTAACCAACAAACTCCCAACTTGTATCTTATTCTTCAATTTTTCAATCATAATTTCATTCATGCTACAATCATCGACTATTATGGTGGATAATTCGATGTCGATACTAAAATATATCAAATAGTCTCCCAACACAGTTGCCAAACTATCATTTGTATGTGGTGTTGGCACATAAACGAATCTATCATGTACAAATATTACTAACATTAGTCATAATATATGTAATGAAAAAGTAAATGACGACAATATTAAAGAATATAAATTATCTTAAAATTTTATTATATAGAGTCCAATAATATGTCATCATCACCATATAACTCTTCTTTTGGTTATTGACTATCTACATATCTATTGTTATGACAATTTATCCTTCAATACTCGATAATGTTCTTAAAATTTCTTTCTTATCATCCTTGTATATATTCATAATGTCCTTCTTCAATGTATTCCAAGTTAGAACCTTAAAGGTCGGTTGCAATGAGTTGCAAAACACTCTAAATCTTTTGGTATCAACAATAGATAGTAGATGTACATCACCAGTTACCATATATGCTATCAAAAACCTTAATCTGTTGCTTTCATAAGATGTTAAAGTCATTTCATTCTTCCCTCTCATAAGGTAAGGGGTAAAAAAACGTTTGACCTCTTAGTATCATCTTTTTTTTATTACACTAATCCACATGTCTCTTTAAATGAGAGGTTCCAACTTTTGAACTCCCAGCCAACATCTTTTGACAATATTTACATTTGGATTTTTCCACTCCGTCCATCGATCTAGTCTTATTGAAGTGATTCCAAACTTTAATTTTCAATTGATTTCGAGTTAGACTACTATCTTCTCTTAGTAAGGTATTAGAAGTTTATACTTTTATCTCCGATATTGGATTATAACTCTCTACTGATGGAATATACTCATCCATCATAAACAATCAACATATAAATATATATTTTATTTATAATCATAATTGAATAGCATAATCATAATTGATTATATATATTATTCATAATCATAATTAGTTTATCAGTGATTTACATAGTCACATACATGAAATCAATATGATCTTGTCACAAACACACATAGGCATGCATGTGTTTTCACATACTTATATGAGTGTGTATGTGACTATGTATTCACTGTGAGTTTCGCAAACTTACACAATCACATACATTCCCGTGTATGTAACTATATAAGTTCACGAAACTCATAGTGACTTACACAATCACATACACACCCATATAAGTAATCATATAAGTCTGTGAAAATACCTAACCATTGGTAACAATCCTAAAAATTCAAGTATTTTTTTACAAAGAATTGTGTGTATTTTACCTTGGTGAGTGGGTGGCGAAGATATGCCAAAAAACAAGGTAGTGGGGAGGTGGGGCAATTGGGCAGTAATGTTAAGGAGTAGCTGGAAGGGTAGCAAGGAGAAGTGGAGGGCAAAGGGGCGGCGACTGGCAATTGGAGCCACGAAAGGATGAGTAATAATAAAGGTTAACGATGGCAGTGAGAGAGACAGAGTAAAGAAAGTGAGTAATTATGTCTATGGTGGCCGATAGCAGTAAGGGGAGGGAAAGAAGAAAGAAGATAAATAAACCTAGCTAAAACAATGTCGTTTTACACTAGTTGTAAAATGATGTTGTTTTATTTTATGAGAAACAAAAGTTTAAAATGACATTGTTTTGCTTCTAAAGCAAAACGACATCCTTTTGCTTAATTTCCTTTTATGTTAATGACGTAAAATAATGTTGTTTTGTTTTGTATGTTACTCGAGCCTCGGGCTGGGCTTTGGCTTAGGTTCAAGCCTGAAACTCGATGCAACCCTAGTTATCTTCATGGTATTAGAGGAAAGTGCATTATTTTCTCTACAAACTTCAACAAATTTTCTTAAATGCATTACCAGACATTCAATTTTTAGGCCATAAAACCCAACCATTGGTCATTTAATTGGGAGAAAAGCATTAGATCAAGAGTTGATGGGACGTAAAATGGGTCGGGCATAATTTTGGATTAGGTTGTTTCACATCACCTAATTTTGATCGGTTCACGTAGATCAACTTAAACACCTCAAGACTTTCGTTAATTTTTTTAACTAAAGTTAACTCTAGCGAGTTTTCTAGAAACATTCAAAATAGAGGCACTTTTTTTTAGAATTCCAAATGATAAGAGGTTTTTTCAAATTTTTCTTAAGTATAGAAGGTGCTTTTATCTTTTACCCTATACTTTTTTGTGACCTCGTTTATATTTTGTATGCAAATTTTTTCATATATAATAAAAGCTATTGAATTCATTTGTGATGTAAATTCCTTAATCTTTGAAAATTTTAAAACTTGAGATTTTTAAAATTTTTAAAAAGTCACTTTCTTATACTTAGGTTAAAAAAAGACAAAGCATACATAGCATGAATATCACATATATACCAATAAAAAATTATTAACATGACGACTCAATCTAATTCTTAAAATTCAACTCGACCTAATTAAAAATAAATAAAACTAATAATTTAAGATAATTATAATAAATTATTTATTTAAATTAGATTAATTAATTTGAGTCAATTTTTAGAGTTAAATTGGATCATCATATTAATAATATTTGATTTGTCCTCATGTAATGTTCATGACATGTTTATTTTATTGTTATTTTTACAGACATTTAAAAGAGGAGATTTTGTTTAAAATTAAAATTAGAAGAATTTTTTAGAATTTGAAAATTAGAAAAAATTTTAAAAGTTACTTAACTTACAAAAAAGATAGGTGTATTATACCCTTTTATGTATAAATTTTGGCAAAATGTGTCCCCCCCTTCCCAAACATTTTGTACAAAGAATAATAAAACCCCTATTGTTATTTACAGTGCTATTTTGCATCCTAACATTTATAAAATACACAATTTACACCCTTAAACCTAATTCTTTTAGGTTTTCGTCAGATCTCCATCACAATACTTTTAACTCACGACATGTAACATGCTAGCTGTGCAATTCTAACCACGTAGACGTTGAGATGATTGTCATAAATTTTAATTTTTAAAGCAAAATGTATAATTGCCCCCTAACATTTTACATAAGGTTTAAGATTGCCCATATAACTATTTTTGGTACCAGATTGCATCTTCAATATACAAATGACAATTTGTACCCTTAAACTACAGTATTAGGTTTCTATTAGATTTCGTCATAATATCGTTAATCCATGACACAGAACTCGCTAACTATATAATTCTAACTACATGAATATTGATGTGGATAATATAAATCTATAATTTATAATTTTTGATTTTATAAATATTTAATGTTATAAATTATTAAAACAAATATATATTACATTTTTGTTTTTGTATATGCAACTTTGTATTAGCTTCTTTATCAACTTCTCTCGTAGCACGTTTCCTGAAAATTATAAGAAACTAAATCAATATCAATTAATTTTTAATAATATATAACTAATAAAGATACAAAAATTAAAACTAATTATCTAATAATAAATATGATATAAAGAAAATTATAAAAAATAATCTAAATTTATATAGAAACATAATTTTTCATAGTTTATTAGATATGAAAATAATATTTATAGTTACAAGTAAAGAAATCTAAAAACTAGTAAAAATTTACAAGTATAATTATTAATTATGATGTATAATTTTGATTAAAGATGTGATTTTTACATCAACATTTTACAAAAAGTCTAAGTAAGCTTCTTTCGTTATCTCTAATACCATTTTGCACTATAAAATTACTAAAATAGTACTCATTACATGGGGATAAACGTGATAACAAAATTAACAATAGAGGTCTATTTGGACATTTTTTGAAATGTTAATGTAAAATCATACTTTTAACCAATGTTTAAAGAAATTACTTTTAAGATTACAACAACATCCCGTTAGTTTACATTTGCCTAGTTGATTGATAACCCATACACCAGAAACTGTCAAAAAGACAACTTTTTCAAGATTTAGCATAGTATCGATACCATTTTGAAAATGTTAAAACATAATATAATATCATAGATAATGACAGGGACTAACTTAAATTTTTTAGGAAATATTAAGATGCAATTCATACCTTCTATCTATAATTTTGATAAATATGAGAAATTTAAAAGTTCAATTATGATAAATTTTGAAATATGTAAAGATATTTTTTAAGTCAATTGCCTTTTTATAAATGGATGCCAATCTTTTTAACTTTATGTTATAATTTTACAAAATATATATGGATAATAATTATAATAACCTTATCACATGTATCATAGCTTTTTTCATAAATACTTATTAAAATTTTTATTATACTTTAATTTTTATAACATATATTAATTTCTAACATGTAATATGTTTTGTTCACAAATTTTTGTCGTGACTATAAAAATATAATATAATTAAATATTAATAAAATTTTAAAATATAATTTTTTATAATAATCACATTAACATCTATATGACTAGAATTGCACAACTAGCATGTGACATGTCATAGGTTTCTAAAGTACATCTCAAACAAATACAGTAGTAATAATTCTATTTATACAAAAAGTTGAAACAAGTACACATTCAAGGATTCGATCTCTCCCTCCAACTATTAAACATTTGATTTGCTAAATAATTTCTAAAGTTAACCCAATCTTATGTTAGGTTAATAAATGACACATAGTCTTCATTATCAAGGGGTTCATCATTTGCTAAATCATCTTCTTCAACTGACACCAACTCTTGTGTTGGACCCCGAACTTGTTTTAGATTTGTGAGTTAAAAATTTGACACGAAAAGAGAAATTAGTGGTGAATTAGTCT
>JANIJH010000225.1:23274257-23287877 GCA_024520975.1 Erythroxylum areolatum | reverse complement strand
TTTCTTATCAATATCCTTTAATTTTAAGTCATCTATTATACAATACATACACAAGGCACTCCTTAAATTTAATTTTCCTAATTTAAATTTTCACTCAAAGATCGGGGTCCAACAGGATCTCCTACTTTAGAATAACAGTGTTTACTATGTACCCACAGTCTTTAGAGGATTAATCCTTACATCTTTACCAACATTAAAAGAAAAACAAGTCATTTTATACAAAGGTACAAACATGAGCAAGTTAGTAAAAAGAGCACTCCTTATATTCTTTCCTTTTTTTAGCTCTCATTCTTCTTCTCTTAAATCTCTTTTTTCAATTTCAATTGGTCTTTTTAGGTCTACTTAGGTGTTAAAGGTACAAGAGCAATGGGTTTAATGATAAAAGAATATCTATTTGTAAATCCATATTCTATGACCCTTATATCAAATTTCTAAGGTCTCTCTAAGAGAAATACCTATTTCTAAACCCATCTTTTATGACCCTTCTATCAACTTTTCAATGTCTCTTTAAGAGAATTTGAACAAGGAATATAGATACCACATCATATAATACCTCATCCTAGTATCCACTAATTAATAAGCAAACCAATACTTATTTAGTGACCTTTGTTACACCATATTCATTTAGTCATTAAAACTTGTATGCCTTTATATGCTAGGTAAAGTCAATTTCTCTACAAGATTAGTGCTAGCTATATTAGTACAACTTTCTTCATTAATAATTATACTACATACCTTGTCATAAATATAACATCTAGTATTGAATAAGTGTTTTTCTGTACCTCTAACTAATCCTCTTTTATTTGAAGACTTAAACTTTCCCCTAGTAATAAGCATGTTGCCTTTAATAACATACTCAACGCTTTCATCTCTATAATCTTTAAGTGTTGGCATAGTCTCCTTTTCTTTGGAATCACTTACACTTTCCACCTCTCCACCCTTCTTTGTGATTATAATGATCTTATTTCAGTATTAGAATGTTATCTTGGCCCTAAATAACAAAATATTTAATATTTTTATTTCGAAAAGGTTGAGAATTAATTTTAATTATGCCCTAATTGTAGACATCATGCTTAGCTTTATGTGGCTTAACTTTTGCTTAAAAGAACTCTTATCATCCTTTTTCTAATCATATCATACTTGGATGTTCCTTGCATTTTAACAATCTCTCTATCCTTATAACTATATACACCATCTCTTATAATTTTATATAAGGATATACCTCTACTAAATTAGTTATCTCACTATTTAATCCATTCAAGAACCTTAGTATAATTTCTTCTTTATCCTCGTCCAAACCAGCTTGAATATTAACTACTTTTCTCACCTTATGATAGTCTTTCACACTCATTGATATCTTAGAAAGCCTTTGTAACCTCTAATACTTATCAATACATATAGAATTTTGTTTACTTACTTTAAATTGAGTATCTGTTTCCCACCTCTGTAATAATAACATGGTATAAATTACTACTTTATAAGAGCTTCAATTTGTTTTAGGTCTTTATGGGTAGCTTACAATTTCTTCTTTTATTATTAATTAATTGATCTCACCAAATAATGACATAATTAGCAAACTCTTGTGTTAACTAATATACCCTCTTCTCCTTAAAATAATGATGATAGTTAGAGATCAAATCAATCTTGATCTCTTAATTCAAATAATTTTCATGATCATTCACTACAAGAAATCAATGAATTACCAACAAAAAATTACTGATGATTAAGAAACAGTTGCCAATTACCGATGAAAATCCTATACCCGTCGGAAAAGTTGTGTGGAAAATTTTTTATTAGTGACGGTAGCAATATTTGTCACTGACCTCAGAAGAAAATGAGTAAACGACGATGTTTAGTGACAATAATTTATTATTGTCGGTAAATAAGGCGAAAAATGTTGGCAGAAAGTGTTTTTAATTTACCAAAGAAAAATGTCCGTCGGTAACTTCTGTCTATACATCGTCATTTGTCTTTTACTTCTGGTTCTGCTGAACGTTTTTAAGAATAACAAAACAACGTTATTTAGTTTTAAACCAAATGAAATCATTTTGTTACCCTTAAAATGTTTACCTGAGACCCCTTCCCCCCACCTGACGTTTTGTCTTTCTTCCTCCTCCAAATCTGTCGCTTCTCATCGTGTGAAGCTACCTTGTTTCCTCCTTCTTCCTCCATCGTCTTCTTAGTGGAGCTACTGCGCCTTCTCCAGCCATTGCCGTCGCCTTCCCTGATAGTGAAACTGCAGTTTTCATGAAGGTATTTTCATGTTTCTAGCCTTGATTTTCCTATCGAAATGTGCCTCCGTGGTTGATGTTTCTGGTTGATTTAGAGTTTGTTTCATGTAGAAAATGATTTATGTGTAAATGTTTGTGTATGGGATTGAGTTTCTGTATGGGCATGAGGAAGTGAAGTGGAAGAACGTCATTTGTATATGAAATTTTTTTTGAGTTTGTGTATGGATTGTGAATGCCGAAGTGGAAGATTAAGTTTGTGTATGACAATTTTTTTTTGTTTTTGTATGGATTGTGAATGTTGAAGTCCATGATTGAGTTTGCATATGAAATTTTTTTTGAGTTGGGTATGGATTATGAATGCCGAAGTGGAAGATTGAGTTTGTGTTTAGCCTTTTTTGAGTTTCATGAATGATTGATTTAGAAAACATACGTGAATGGTTGAGACCTTCCCTACTACATATTGATTAATCGTTTATGATGATTGATTTTTGAAGAATGAAATATGATCCAATACATGTTATTTGAAATTGTTAGCTTTTAAGCTTATAATTAGCATTCAAATTTTATGCTCCATTTTCTAAATTAAGTGATTGTCACAAAGTTTGATACGTCTACAACTTGGTTTTTTTTGGCATGTTGAGAACATATCATTAACCATTAGTTTTGGACTTATAAAGTAATATATGATTAGTTCAAAATTACTATGGCTCCTTTAATATAATATGATTACTAGTTAGAAAAGTAATGAATGATACAGCTTAAACAATCATTCATCGGAATACATCTACTAAGTGATTGTAGGATAATTTATGGACATTATTAACTTAGTATAATTGTTTGAAGTTAAACTTACAAAATGTTTACAATTTTGAAACAAATGAAAATTATTATGTGTCATCTCAAACGTATACATTACCAAATGACAAACATGTTTTACCTACTAATTAAATCGAATAGAAGGGTATTTAAAGATTCTAATACTCTTTTCATTGGAATTGAAACAAGTCTCCAAATTTTACTCCACAACCTTTGTCACACCTAACTAATAACATCAAAAGGTCAATTTTATATATGATCAATCATTTAGTAATATAATGTAAAAAATATTTTTATCAAATTACCCGTATCAATACAATTTTACTTATGACTAACATGCTTTTTATGTTTTTTTATGTCCTTTATTCAAGATTTTAACTTTTTTTCTCTTGGCTTCCCATAACACAATTTTATATTAGATTCTTCTAATAATTATACAAGCCCTTATACAAAAAAATAGCACAATAGTATTCAAAATAATGACTAACTTACACAAAATTTACCATTATATCATAAAATAGTTACTAGTATATATTTAATGTTCACAATTAAACATACCAATATTTAGTATAGTAAACACCTTGGTTCATTGTAAAATGAACGAGTGCGTAAGCAAGGACCATCTTCTTCCTTGTGATTTTTAAACTCTACTTTTCTACTCACTATGCAAACTTTCACTAAAATCAAATACCAAAAAAGTTAAAAAGTTGTTAATTAGATAATTTTGTTTTGCATTTAACATAAAATTTACAACAAACCATTAAATCTTTACTTCTTGATTCTCATGGCAACATTATAACTTCAAACTCTTACACATTAGGATGTTCGATTTATTTCTTAGTTTTGCTTCATTAATGATCACTTCACTTTATTAATTGGCATCACCAATTTTTATCATCTTATATTGATTTTGTTTTCTGACATTATATTAGTCTTACAATGGTTCTTAATAAAGCTTCTAGAACCCTAATTGAGTTAATCTTCTCTCATCTTCCCTCTTACTCTTATTTAGAACTTGGCTTATTTAAACATTGCTATTATTTCCTTTATTCTGAATCTCCATTGAACATGGAATTTTCATCAATTTGTAATGGAGTTTTCATCAATTTGTAGGTTCGACATATAGATATAATGTTTCCTACACCCTTACTAAAACTTTAAGTCATAGTAATAGAATTATTATTCTCCTTTATTTTTGTGTAAGTGAAATTGGTTCATATAAATTTATATCCATCTACTTTATTATTATAAAATGGTTAGTATCTCTCATATAAGTTTCATGGTTATTCACGTTTTCTAAACTATGCTCAATACGTTCTATATGATTGTTTTAATATATCCCGCTTTCAAAACTGTTAACAATTTTGTTCTTGGCTGTAGGAACTAATTTGTTGGCAATATAGCTCCGTCATCATCTTCTTTCACGTACTTCAGGAAGATCCTTATGCAAAACTGTTGACGTAAGTTAATTTGTTTTTTACTATAATTTTCTAAACTTGGTTAAATTTGGTAAATTGTTTGCGGTTTGAACTTCTCGTCTGAACGTATTACATGTCTGATTTAATTTGGGTTGCACAAACTGAAACTTGCTTGTGGCATCAACTTCAGTATATCAATGAATTAATATAGGATGAGTTTGACTTATATTATTGTTCCAATTACCTTAATTATGTCATTCCGTTATTTATTTTATGCTTATGTTCTGTTTACTTTTAACATACGAATTTTTACATAGCTTTTTTTTTACAAAAATTGTATAATTTTAAACTAATTTATTAAAATAAGTATTCATATTTTATTAATACTTATTTTATTTGGCACTACCACATATTGAATATCCATTAAATATCAAATTATTAACATTAATTCTCTTCTACAAACATATATGTTAGATCTTCAATTTAAAAATAATTTAGATTTCAACCCTTAAACCTTAACCCATAACCTATGGTGGAGCTCCCGTGAGGCTTATCGGTGAAAAATACTAGGAGCCTAGGAGTCATAATGAGAACTTGTAATGTTAATTCACAAGTCTTATCTTAGATGTTTTGTACTGTTTGGTGAATATGAATGATACTAACTATAGATTCACTATTTTAAATTAACAGTTTTCAAAAATGAGTTTTCGGGATAGATCTTGCATGTTTAGACGATTAACACCTGATGGTTTCATTAATCCTAAATTTGTTGAGGGAGTTAAAGCTTTTATTCATTATGCATGTTCTCAACCTGCATATATGGATGGGCCAAAGATCAGATGTCCATGTAGAAAGTGCAAACACAAATGTTTCCTTCCTATTGATGAAGGTAAAAGGCATTTGCTGAGAAAAGGGCTTGTCCCTAATTATTTTGAGTGGACACAACATGAGGAACTGTTGATTTGTAGCACCTCAAGGGATAATCAAGCACAATTATCTGTGAACTTAAATGAGACTGAAGGGGGGATTAGATTTAGCACAAATTATAGGGACGAAACTAAAAATTCGTACATGCAAATGGTTTATAATGCAACCGGTTATACCTTTGAGGAAAATAGGCAAAATATTGAAGAAGAACCTAAACCACATGCAAAATAGTTTTTTGACTTACTATAGTCAGCTGACCAAGAATTATGGCCAAATTGTGAGAAAATGACCCAATTGTCATTAATTTCTCTAATATTGAACATAAAGTTTGAACGGCATATTTCAGACTATAATTTTGATAAAATTCTTGAATGGTATAATAAATTATTGCTTCCTGATCATACTATAGTTGATAGTTTTCACAATATGAAGAAACTTATTAGGGGTCTAAGTTTGCTTGTTGAAAAGATTGATTGTTGCAAGTTGGGATGTATGTTGTATTGGGGAGATGATGCGGAATTACATGAGTGCAAATTTTGTGGTCAATCTAGGTTTAAGCCTAGAAAGCGTTCTATAAAACAGAAATTAATACCCTAAAAAAGGATGTATTATTTTTTGCTAACTTCAAGACTTCAAAGACTATATGATTATGATGTTACTGCATCTCACATGAGATGGCATGATGAACACAAATAGGAAGATGGAATAATGAATCATCCATTAGATGCATTGGCATGGAAACATTTCAATGACACCCATCTTGAGTTTGCAGCTGAAAGTCAAAATGTTAGGTTGGGATTGTCGACAGATAGATTCCAACCATTTGGTTAATCTGGCCAGCAATATTCATCATGGACAATCATAATTACTCCTTATGATTTGCCTCTATATATGTGCATAAAAGACCCATATATTTTCTTGACAGTGATTATGCCAAGGCCTATAAATATGAAGCATAAAATTGATGTATTATTACAACCTTTGATATTTGGATTGCAGCATCTTTGGGAATATGGTATTCAGATATATGATGTGTCTCTGAAATAGAATTTTGTGTGGAGAGAGGCTTTGATGTAGACCATTAGTGATTTTTTGGCATATGCCATGTTGTCTGGTTGGAGCACAGTTGGAAAATTGGCTTGTTCTTATTGTGACAATGATTCAGATGTGTTTTATCTTCTAAACGGGGGCAAAATATGTTGGTTTGACAATCACAGGAAATCTCTTCCTTTAGATCATTCATTTAGACACTATAAACAAAAGTTCATTAAGAATAGACTGGTTAGAACACCTCCTCCCCCTCATAAAGCTGATGAAGAGATTTTGCAAGAGGTTGAGGAATTAGGCTTGCTAAAAGTTACAAAATTTGAAGCTAAAGAAGTAAATACAACTATCAGTAAAAACTTTAGTTGGAGAAAATGAAGCATCTTTTGGGATTTGCCTTATTGGAAAACTAATTTGATACGTCATAATCTAGATGTGATGCATATTGAGAAAAATATTTTTGACAATTGTTTCAATACCATAACGAACATTGAAGGGAGGACAAAAGACAATGTAAAATCACAAGCTGATTTGTAATTTTTAATAGAAGGAATGAGTTACATAAGGATTTCGTACTAGTAAACATCTGAAAGCATGTTACACTTTGGACAAAAACAAAAGAAAATTTTGTGTGAATGGTTAAAAAAACTAAAGTTTTCCAATGGTTATGTTTCAAACTTGGCAAGGTGTGTGGATATGAGGAAGTACAAAGTATTTAAGATGAAAAGTCATGATTATCATGTATTTATGCAAAGGCTAATTACAATTGCATTTCGAGAGTTGCTACCAAATAAGGTTTGGGAAGTAATAACAGAATTAAGTTTGTTTTTCAAATGTTTAACATCATCTGAAATCAAGTTGCCTGAAATGGAAAAAGTAGAAAGGGAAATTCCAGTTATTTTGTGTAAGTTAAAAGGGATTTTTTCCTCCAAGCTTCTTTGACTGTATGGAGCATCTACCTGTGCATGTAGCACACAAGGTAAAAACTAGCTGGTCCAGTTTAATATCGATAGATGTATCTATTTGAGAGGTAATTTCAATTCAAATTATTGTAATTGAAGTAATAACATGTTTTAAATAGTAAATTGTGATAACCATATTCTCTACTATAGGTATTTGCATCACTTGAAGAAAAATGTAAAAAACAAAGCTAGAGTTGAAGGTTCAATATGTAATGCTTATTTAGTGGAGGAAGTTAGTAAATTTTGTTTACATTATTTTGAGCTGCATGTTTACATAAAGGAAAGAAAAATTCCTTGTAATGATAATGGGGGAGGAACAAGTGATGCTAATAGTAACTTATCTATTTTCACATATCCTGGACAAACATATGGATGTGCAACAAGAAGAATGTTAACAGAGGAAGAAATTGAAGCTATGCATTGTTACATTTTATTGAACTATGACGCTACACATGGTCACTCAAATGATGGTTCAATATTAACCTCATCTACACATTCACGTATGCATTAATAAATAAATATTTGGTTCTCTTAACGATTTTCTAATCATTATCTAAGTTCTATTTGTGTTTTAGGTTAACCTATTTATACTAGTAGTTCATCTAGAGAGTTAGTCTTCCATACTGCATTTGGAGACTCATTCACTGTATCCTCTACAAGTTTAGCTATAGCAGACACGCTGTTGTAAGAAGATGTTAAAAACCTACACCTAAGGGAAGAAATATCACTGTTTCAATTGGTGCGTTTGAACATGCTAGGACACTTTTTGGAATCCAGACATCGGGGACTCATTTACCTTTACTGACTCTCATATCACATGGAATCCAATAAAATAATTATATCATTGTGATTTATCGATGCAATACACAAGACTCAGCTTTAAAGTTCGTTTACTGCTTTATCTATAAGAATTTGTCAAATAACCTCCCTACTAGTTAGAGTCAACTTGCGTCTTATTAAGTGTGGGCTATTATTGTTCTTGTTCTATGACTTTAACAATTGTTAACCTTCTATTTCATCGTTTGTACTTCAATATGATACACAACAAATCGCCTTATTTCCTTTTTCATATATTGTGTAAAATATTGAATTCAAATTCTTATATTTGTAGAAAATTCAATAAACATTGAATTTCAGGTTGAAATATGGTACCAAAGAGACAACTTAAGGTTATGCAACCCAGGTTCAAACGTATGTTCGGAGGTACTTACTATAAAGGTGGACCGTCACAGTCTACAGCTGGCACTACTTCACCTCCTCCCCTCTAGAGCCTATAGTTATAGATGAGGCATCACCTGCTGCTCATCATGCTACACCATCCCCTACTTATACACTATCCACTACCCCTTTATCGAATGGAGGAGAGTATTGCCAACCTGGAGCTGAGGGACTTGATGGAAGAAAGTACATAACAATTGAAAATAATATGTAAGTGAAGTCACATTAAACACTTTATGTTTTTAATTAAGTTATAGGTTTATCAGTTTTTTCATGGTATAAAATTACTTCTTATATTAGGTTGATTTCGTTTAGACCGTGTTCTAGAAATATGACATCTACATTTAAGGAGAGGATTGATTCTGAGGGTTATGCGTGGAAGAATATCTCTCAAGTCACAAAAGGATTTTACTTTCAGGAGTTTGAGGTACAATATTTTTTTTCTTTTTATATTGATTTGTATACATTAATCAGATAAATATTATTACATTATAGTAACTCACCATTGATCCTTTTTTTCAGAAAGAATTTTTCTAGGATTCTGGTTTTGACTTGATCATATATAAAGTATGGGAGAGGCGAGCTCGTACATTTTATTACGACTTTATTGGTGCGACAAGGCTGGTGTACGACCGCAGAGCAAATATGGAGTAGTTAGCAGGAGTATTGGATAAGCCCTGAGGCAATGACCATCTCAGGGTGTAACTCTAACAACAGACATAGAGGCCCGGGGGGAGAGAGTCTTCCCGTATATACGGGATGATTAATTACCCACCACGAGCATATACAAAGGCTTGTAAGTATCTAAACTTTACACTTATATTGTAAATGTTTTACATTTTTGTATTTCAATTTAAATTGATGAGTCAATGTTGAAATGAAAATATGTGTATATTATGGATAATGATAATGGTATAAATGTTTAGTACCATATATAGTTGTGTTGAGTTATTTTATTTGTTCAACAGTGGGAAATATTATAAAAATAAAGGAAACACTGTCAAATTTTTTATAAAATCTAGTTGACATCTAACATTTTATGTTAAATATGCAGGAAAAGGCTATGAGCATGAGATTTACACCTACTCAGGTGTTTTGGCACACTCACACGAAGAAACATGACGGTGTGACATTCATCAACAGCTGATGTAAAGAATTGAATGTATGTGAAATTAATGCTTAATTATTATTTCTTAATAATTATCACTGACTAATATAAACATTGCTTCTTAATAGGACCAAATACAAGAAACCATTCAGCGGCAGTCTCAACAGGAAACACCTGTTGATGAGACTCAGATGTATCTTGATGCTGTGGGTGGTAGGAACCATTATGGAAGGATTTTCGGGCTAGGTTTGTTTGTGAACACATGTTATTCACAATCCTCCATGTTTAGTACAGCAACATCTAATAGATGGTCACAAACTGATCACATCAATTGGCTTCAGACAACAGTGGACACATTGATGGACACCATAGCTCAGCTGAGACAAGAGATGGATGGGATGAAGGTGAGGAATAGCACCTCAGAACACCAGCGATCACAAGACATTAGGATTGCTGTAGTCATTTGTTTTGAAGTACAAAGAATTATTATGTACACTGTAATGTTTTTATTATCAATTAAGATAATTTTAACTTTATATCATCAACCAATTTTCTGTGTAAACAAATTAAATATATAAACATTACATCGACGGAAAACGCATGTATATCGTTGGTAACAATAATTACCGACGAATCAAACGATGGTCAACAGCTTCGGTAATGCGACCATAGGTAAATTTAATGATGGACATTTTATGTGTCCTTCTATCGGTAAAGTATACTGACGGTAAAATTGTTATGCATAGATAATTCATAAATGTTGAAATTATACATTTATCATACTATCATTAAATAAAATTTAATTTCATATTCTTTTTTAAAAAATTTCTTACCTTTATTTACCGATGGAATATAAAAGACAGTCGCAAAATAAAACTATATTTACTGACAGAAAATTTTTGTCCGTCGGTAAACTGTATGATGTTTATTGACCATTCTCTTTCTTTCGTCGGTAATATTGAAACCCTTTGCGATTATCTGAACTACGGTTTAGCGATCGTTCTTCTTGTTTGCATCAGTAATTTTACCGACGGAAAAGATCTTTCGTCGTTAAATAGGTGCTAACGTCGGTATACTTTACCGACGGAAGGAATCATAAAATGTCTGTCATTAAATTTACCTACGGCTACATTACCAACACTGTTGACCATTATTTGATTCCGTTGGTAATTAATACATACATTTCCCGTCAGTATTTCCCGTCAGTAAACTATAGATTTCTTGTAGTGATTAATACCCTTAAAGGAAGGTATAATCATCTTGATGATGCCCAAATTGTCATCCAACCCTTCTTAAACTCTGAGCTTCCTCTACTCCTAATCATGCCTAACTCTTCTCTGAGATCTAAATATGTCACCTTTGGCCTCAAATGCCAGATTACTATCATCAAAATCATCTTAGATAATTAACCTTTATTTTCAACATGTATTAAGAACTTGCGGTGATTGTCCCCTTTGCAAACTAATTATGGTAGCATCCTGCAACTTTAATCTTTCTCTAATCTTGTCAAACATCATATTCATGCTCTCAAACTGTTATTGCATAGCCTACATAAAATACTAATTGTCTTCGTCCTTCTTTGGTGATAAAACACTTTTAGTAAACATATTTAAATGCTAGAAGAAAATTTTTCTCATACTCTCTTATATGTTTACTCTCAAAATGACAAATCTCTCACGTTTCACTCTTTCATAAGTTCTTTAAAGAACTAGACAAACTCAAAAAAGAATTCTAAAATCCAAGATGTATTAGTTAAATAGAAAATTAAATCTCAAGTTAATTAAGAAACATATAAATTGAATAAAATAAGAAAAGATCAACAAGAATTTCCAACTATGTTGGAAAATTATTGAAGTAATTGTTGTTGCACACTTTCTTTCTTTTCTTTTCTTCCCCTTTCCTTTCTTTTTACAACCACATAGATAATTAGTATAAATGACATGAGATAAATAAATTCAAAAATGAAGAAACTCTTTAACTCAAAAGTAGAGATAGGAAAATCCTAACACAAAATGAATAACTAGAAAATAATTTAAATAAGAAACTAACTTTTTTTTTGACATTATAGAAACAAGAAGAAAATTCAATGTAAGAAATTATATAATCACAAGGAACAAGATTTCTTTTTTTGAATACTACAAAAACAAAAATATAAGAATATTGATACAAAAAGAGATAAAAGGGATAATCATACATGGTTTAGAGTCAAAATCTAATCCCAATCAATGTGAAACCACCTGGGAATATATCCTAGACAACTCACAAATAAGTTTGAATTAACCTCAGAAAGTCAAAACACATGTATGAAAGAATTGACTCGTTGATTATAAAGATTCAAGAATTAGATTTATAAAATATTTGAACACCACAAAAATTTTGTTTGATAAGTTTAAAGTTCAATTAAAAACAAGTAAAAGGATTTCTAACATCTCAAAAATTCCTAAAACTAAAAAGAAACATGCCTTAAATATTAAACATAAAACTAGGATTTCAATACTTAATAAAAAACAAAGTTTTTGATTGGGCACAACTTGGGATAGGACCTTAGTCCAGACTATATTAACTATGAAAATTTTAACACTACATGGATTATATCCACGCCCTTATTTGGTGGTCATGGATTTTAATGTATTTTCAAGGAATTAGATACTCCCTTAAATGTAAATTGTAAATTTATTTGTAACTTTTAAAAACAGACATAATTTAGGTCACGCCAATGTTGAAAACTTTTTTCAATCAAAAATAAATATTCTATCTCCTAGTAACTCCAACGCTTGTAATTGTTCCGATCATGTATATGTAGAAGCTAGACGTATTCAGACCAGTGGTGGCAATTATTTGTAAAAATAATATCAACGTGAGAAAAACGTGCTTATGGTTCAGGAGGTTGGATCGATATGCCTCTTCAAACATGTTTTAACATAGTTAAATTTATGATAGCTGCACACGATAGTTAGCAAAGGTACTTAATTGGAGTTCCATTATTGATTCTGGTTCATATATAAATGAATGTCAACAATACCTTTGTGTTTCATGGTAATTAGTAAATCAATTTTCACTGTTATTATGAACCTAGGTTCATGACTTAACCCTAATTGTTAGACACGTACTTAAGGGGCGAAAACTATTCATAGAAAAAGGGATTATATTACTTTAAGGTGAAGATTTGTGAAGTGTATGGCTTGAATTGGGTGTGAAAAATGTCAATACTCATTATTACTGTTGAATTTGTAGAAATGATTGATGGAATCGATTTTGTTTTTGGATTGAACACATTAGGAAGTCGTTCAAATATTTAAAACCATTTGAAAAGTTTATGAAATAACATGCTACTTAATGGCTCATTATATATGCATGTTGGAGGCTATTGTGTATCAAGCACTAAAGCAAAATTCAGACTGCTCAGCACTTGCTAAATTATTTATAACAAAAGTGAGATAGATTGATTAATTTTATCTAATGCTGCGTTTGATTATTGTCTTCAATATGCAGAGACGGAACGAGACGAAAATTTGAAGACAAAACAAAAAAAAATGGAGACAGTGAGATGTTTGGTTGTGACGGACATAACAGAAAAACTATTTCCATCTCGATGACAAAAATGTGTTTGGTTGCAATAGATAGAACATAAAAACAGAGTCAATGATGAAAATGCCCCTGCAGTATAACATGATTGGAAAGATGTAATTTATTAATTATTTTAAAACGAATGATTTATATTAGTAAAAAAGTTAATAAATAACAATAATAATAATAACAATAAGAAATTAATTTCGTATAATAATAATAAAAAATAATAGAAGAAGAAGAGGAAAAAATTTAATAATAATAAAGAATTTAATAATCACAATAATAATAAGAAAATTAATTATGAATAATAATGATTATAAAAATAA
>JANIJH010000225.1:23224794-23235183 GCA_024520975.1 Erythroxylum areolatum | reverse complement strand
ACTCACCCAACATTGCAATATTTTTCAGGACAGCGATAGTAGACTCCTAGCTCCAGAGTGTGGGACTTTCTCTGCCTTGTAGATCGTTCGGCAAGAGAAGTTATGGAGCAGAGGTGGGTCAATTGGGACCTTTTTTTTGGGGATGACCTAGTTAGGAGTTGGTTTATTTCTTTTGGGTATTGTATGGACTGAGTTGTATAATTATGGATTCGAGTAATGAATGAAAAGTATGCTGGTTTCAGAAATTTGTGATATTTATATTGATGCCATTTGGATTATAGTTGGATTACTCGGTAGTGCACCCTTATCGTGGGTTATGTGTCGGAACGACCTGCGGGCGTCCCGGTGTGTACCCTACAGTAAGGGGGCGCTACAGCTGTTTCTCTGAATTTTTGTATGTTTTCGATTTCTTCCTCCGCGCGCCCTTACCCGGCGCCCCCGAGGGGCCACCTCGGGATGGGATGCGGGACCTGGGCCCAACAGTATGTCTGCATTCAACAAACTAAAGAAGGCATTAATATCAGCACCAATTCTATCACCACTAGACTGGATACTTCCATTTTAAGTTATGTGTGATGCGAGCGACTAAGCAATAGGTTATGTATTGGGCCAAAAGACAGATAAAAGGTTACATACAATCTATTATGCCAACAAGACCCTTGTAGAACCTCAGCTAAATTACACCACTACAGAGAAGGAATTAGTCGCAGCAGTGTACACGTGTGATAAGTTTCGACAATAACTTTTGGGGTCAAAGGTAATTGTATTCACCGATCACGTGGCAATAAAATACCTTTTCAACAAAAAAGATGCAAAACCAAGGCTCATTCGATGGGTATTACTTTTACAAGAATTTGATATAGAGGTGAGAGATAAAAAGGGAGCAAAAAATATGGTTGCAAACCACTTATCCAGATTGGAAGGAGGGGAATGCAAGCCAAGCGACAATATTAATGAAAATTTTCCCAATGAAACCCTGATGCTACTCAAAAGTTTGACTACACCATAGTTTTTCGATATCGCAAATTAAGTTGCCAGTGGTAAACTTCCTTTAGATTTATCTTACCAACAAAAAAGAGATTCTTGCATGATTGTAACCGATATATATAAAATGAGCCAATTTTATACAAAGCATGTGTTGATGGGTTAATGCGACGATGTGTTCCAAACGAAGAAATGTTAGACATCTCAAAGTAATGTCATGAAGGTCAATATGTTGAACATTATAGAGCTAACAAAATGGCGGCTCAGATACTCGAGAGTGGATTTTATTGGCCATAATTGTTTAAGGATGCTCAAACTTTCGTAGCACAATGCAATGGATGCCAGAGAATAAAAAGAGATGAGATGTCTTCATCCATCATTTTAAAAGTAGAAGTCTTCAATTTATGGGCCATCGACTTTATGGGTCCTTTCCCATCTTCAATGGAAAACATGTACATTCTAATGGGAGTGGATTATGTTTTACATTGGGTCGAAGCAGTAGCATCTCCAACCAATGGTGGAAAGGTGGTGCAAAAGTTCATTGAACGATTATTTAACCAGTTTGGAATGCCACGTACAATAATAAGCGATGGAGCTAAACATTTTTGCAACAGATCTCTTAATGCCCTCTTAAAAAAATATGGACTGCACCACCATGTTGTTACACCGTATCATCCACAAACTAATGGTCAAGTGGAAGTTGTCAACCAAGAACTAAAACGAATTTTGGAAAAAATGATGAACAACTCCAGAAAGGATTGGGCAATAAAGCTAGATGATGCCTCATGGGCTTATTAGGACTGCTTTCAAAACACCTATCGAAACAATTCCTTATAGGCTTATGTACGGAAAAGCTGGTCATTTGCCAGTCGAACTAGAACATTGGGCATACTGGGCAATTAAAGCATTAAAATTTGATTGGAAGCAAGTAGGCAAAAAGAGACTTCTACAACTGAACGAACTTAAAGAGTTTGGTTACAATGTGTACAAAAACGCCAAACTATATAAAGAAAAGGTAAAGAAATGAAATGATTCTCGTCTTAAACAAAAGGAATTTAAAGTAAGGGACGCGATTCTACTATATAATTCAACGTTGAGGCTGTTTATAGGGAAGTTAAAATCTCAATGGAGTGGACCTTTTACGGTCATTCAAGTTTTCGATCATAGAGCCCTCAAACTAGAAAATGCTAATAAGGAAACTTTTAAAGTCAACGAGCATCGTTGCAAGCCATATCTCAGAGGAGAGATTCCCAAGGACAAGGAAGTGATTTCCTTCTGTTTGAACAATTAAGACGCCTCAATGGATGCAAGTTCAAGTTAAAGACCACAAATTAGCACGTTTAGTAGTTCGATTTAAATCATTAGGTTAGTTAGGGTTGTTTTGAACTATCGATAAAACTTTGGGAATTTGAATTAATCTGGGATCACTAAGTCCCTCACTCTCTTTAAGTAATTCATAGATAAGACAACAATCTCAGGGGTTTAACCAATTTGTTTCTGTCTCCATCATCGTAAGGCTTTACTCTAACCTTTTTCTTTTTAAATTCAGCCTTTGTTTCTAACTTCAGTTTATGTTTCTCAATGCCATGCGTGTTTATTGTCTCCTTCTCACATTGAGGATAATGTGTTGTTCAAGTTTAGAGAGGGTTATGTGTTTTATTTTGAATGTGAATTTTACATATTATATGATAGTTTTTTTAGGTTGCATTTTGTGAATTGTGTCATTGTGTCAATGATAGATGGATTAAAATTGATTTAATTTTGAACATAGTCTATTAGGTTATAAAGAGTCATTAGCTTGTAAAATTAGTGAATTGGGTTCTTTAGCTAAATATGCTAGTTAATTAGAATTTAGTGTGAGTTGTCACCCTCGAAATTGTCACACTCATTTATAATTTTGTGTCTTTTCACGTAAGTACCTCTATACTTTTTCATGAAAAAGAATAGCTTAGGCAACAAGGTGGAAAATTTTAAAAATGTGTTAGTTAATAAATAACTATTCTGTTGGCCTTCGAGTTATGAATAGAGTTAGTAGCTAGTTGAAAATGTGAGGTAGTTAAGTAACCGGATCGACACGCATCACAAATATGTGCCTCCATATCAAAAGGCTATAATGACATTTCAACCAAACAACTTAATAAAAATGACTTAGTCGAGTAACCAAATCGACATTATCACCAATGTTTGCCTCCGAGTAAAAGACTAAGTCCATGCTCAATAATAAAAAAAATGTTTTCTAATAAAATCTACAGAACTTGTAAATAGCCTGACTTTTCATGAATACGTACTTAGGAGTAGTTACAAAGTTTGAATGACCAAATAATTATTAATGTGTGTGTACAATTGAAAAGGGTGAATAATTTAACATTTAAATCTGAAGTAATATGTATATTTAGTTCAAAGCTCTTAGATGTTGATTTTGCTTATTACTAATTTGATAAAACTTGAATGATTGTGTTTAAAATTAAATTTATTTCATAAAGTTGAAGTCATTGTCTCATTACTACATTGTGTGTTATGTGATTTTGTGTATTTGTTGTTTTGTTTGCTTGAGGACAAGGAAACATTTATGTGTGGGGATGTTGATAAGTGTAAATTGCAGCATGTTTTAGGGCTTAGTTTAATATGTATTTAATTGTTAAGTCAATTATTTAATGTGTTTTTAGGTTAGAATTGTGATAGTTTGTTAATTATTTATATTTTAATTGTTTTATAGGTTAGTACAAGTCTTTGAGCTTAATTATTATATTTTTGAGGTACCTCGATGTGTTTGATAGTATTTTAGGGTCAACATCAAAAAATAGAGAAGTTTCGAAGACATTCAAGTAGAAACAATGGCCCACAATCGTGGCACAATAGGCCACGATCGTGACAGAAGCATTGGAATTGGCCCACGATCATAGCCCCTATGTCACGATCATGACAGAAGCCCAGAACATGGCTGATGATCGTGGCCTGCATGCCATGATCGTGAAAGAAGGTGTGGATGTGGCCCACGATCCTAGCCTGCAGGACCATAGTCATGGCTTGCATCGGACAAAGTGTAGACACTAAAAAATGTCAAGTTTTGAGAGATTTTTTTGGACCTTTTAGATCCTAAAAAACCCTAGGGCTGCTCAGAACACAAAAGGTATTTAAAGAATAATACAAAGATGAAGAGGGAACTTTTGGTATCAACCACTTTTAGAGAAACCCTTGAAAGAATTATCGAGAGATGAAGAAATAGAAGAAGGAAGAGAGAAAAGGATAAGAAGCATACTCAACATACTTCCCGAATCAAGAGTTTTCTGACGTCGCTGCCTCCTGTCATTCGTTCAATTCATATTTCCTGCTATTTTCAGTTTTATTATTATATAAAATTGGAATAACAGTTGATGCTAGGATTTGTGGATATTGATGATGTTCTAAACTCACCTTCGGGGTTTTATCTTTGATTTAATGAAATCTAATTAATTTTGTGTTATTTGGATTTATTGTGATTTAATTTTGGACATGCAAAATTCGATAATAAATTAAGAGGGTGAATAGAAAGAAAATAATTAAATTAGGCTAACGAGATTTAGGTGATTTAATAGAACTAGAATTAAATCAAATCAGTAAATTGTGCGAAAAGAGATCTTGCATAGGGTTCCGATAGTTTATTAGAAAACTACAGATCTAGTTAGGGTTTTGGATAGATTGTTAATTGAGAAATTGCAACTTCTATAATCTGATTAGGGTTTATAATTTAGGGTTAATGATTATAACTCGAGAGAAAGTAATCAACTTTAGGACCGTCTAGAACCAATAATCCAGTAATTCATAATCGATTAGGTTAGTGATAAAGATAGGTAAAATTCTTTTTTTCTCAACTGGTAATTCCTATATGTTGATTTTTTAGTGTGTGTTGCAATTGCTGAATTATTAATATTTTCATGATTAATTCTTGAATTGATTTGCTTGAGTGAATTGAATTTTTGTTTTAGATCGTTACATTCTAAATTTTTGTGATTTGTTTTGGCCTTAAATTTTAGGATTACATTATCCCTTCTCGTGAGATCTACTACACAAATAACCCGTATGTTTGTGGATTATCGAGGTTAATTAATTAAAACTTACACACATCAATAACTCGATCAAGAACCTTGTTGAAATAATTTATCTCCTTAAAGATACAAGAATCCATGATACAAAGATACCATTGGTCAGTCTTTATAGTCTTTATCACCGAACTCAATCTTTTACTAAGAGTACCTATTCTTTAATCTCCACTTAGAGACTACGAGTGAAATAGATGATTCAAAGTTTCAAGTTGGAACAGTATGACCTTCCAGCTACTTCAGCAGAGCAATATATCACTCTAGAATTTCTTTCTAAACTAATACCTTTTTGGTAAGAGAAAGGATATACTCATCTTCATATAAGGAAGGTTAAAATAATTTTAACTCTTTATAGTATAAAAAGCATTCAAGCTACTACTCAAATACCTCAGTTAGATACAACATATGCAAAATACCAAAATACTCTTATTGGAACTCTTCTCACCACCCCTAACAATAAAAGTGTTATATTAACAATAAAAATCGACTTTTATATTTAATTAAATGACCTAACCATCTCTACTCGATTGAAGGTCCAAATCCAAATTGTTGGTGTTGAACAAGATCCCACAGCCATCATGCTTACGTAGTGTAGGTGTTGAACAAGTCCCATCGCCATCATAGCTACCCTACATCACCAAATTATTTATCATATGTAAAAGCATGCTCTAAATTTGTACTTCCAAACTTTACAACAAATGCTTTATATATGGTGACAGACAGATCATACGGAGACACTACCATTATTCAAATCCCCAGACAACTGAGACAACTAGGATGACAACTTGCCCATTTTTTATACCCACACAACTATCCTCATAAGGAACTTACTTGTGTCTCCTCTCGAAGAAATACTAAATTGGCAGACTGAAAATGTAGCTACTTAAAATTGAGTACTTCACCACATTGATTCAAAAGTAGAAGGCTAGCTAAAAATTTTTATCCCTCATTTTACTGCAAAAATCTCTTTACAATTGAATCATAGTATTTTTTGGCCACAGTAGAATCTTTTACCATGCAAATCTTCTATCAGAGGCTCCGTTAAATCAATCTATAAAAAGTCAAGGGAAGAAATCCTCAATCCACTGGATAAATCTTGATGATCTCTTTAGTATTTTCCTATAAAGAGCTACGAGTAACCCTCCGATTCATTATGTCCATGCAGATGGGACATATTCTTATATTAGTCATATGAATGGCCATTTCCTTTGGGATATCAATCTATCTATAAGTCATCTACATTGTAGATGTTGGGAAGATGATACTTTAGATTTAAATTCTGAAGCAAAGGATTATTATAACCAAAGGGTAAAAAGAAAACATAGATGCAAACCCTAACAATGTCCTCAAATATAAAGATGGTTTATGGATGATGATGATGACTCTAAGCCCTAGATTGGCATCCCTAATGAGATTTCCATTATTTCATAATGCAAAGAGTTTATCATTCTCTGCAATTTGGTTAGGGAGAGAGAAAATAAATGCATATTTCAAATTAACATTATTGAAATCATTTATGTAATATTTCTTAAACTTTTTTTTAAAATACCTTTAAAAATCTCTCTTGTCTAAAGAACAACGTTTTATTTTAAAATATTTTTAACATTTGTTTGTAAATTAATTGGAAATCTCTAATAAATTCTTAATAGTGTGAAGAATATATAAAGAAAATTGCTCAGTGTGAAGATATTCTCTAGTTCTCCATAAAACCTCAACAAAGATTCATCAATCTGAGAACAAATTTGGGGATTTAAGGATATGTTGGAAGTATGTAGTAGACTCATACATCAACAAAAGACTAAAACCAAAGGTAACAAAAGAAACTAAGTCAAAACACAGAGCAGTGAAGCATAATTCATATACGTGAGAAGCACATGATATATACCTCTATGGTAAAGACTTTGAAAGATGCAACTGCCACATATTGCCTATATAAGACAGACACTAGCATTATTCTAAAAAGACACACAACACATTTTCATTGTTATCCAACAATTTGAGAGTGATTTATGAAAAAGAAAATTAGAAGTAAGAGAGTTGCTAGAGTACTTACAAGGAGAACTAGTGAGTTTATAGGGAACTATTGCAATTGTTTTGAAAACACTCTATCTCTTGTAACTTGTTTCTTTTTCTGTTGATCTTAGTGGAACCACGTACGTGAGACCCTTAGATGTAGATAGCATCTAAGCTATCGAACCAAGTAAATATTGTGTTCTTTAATTTCTGCTACTCTTACATTCTCCAAAATCAAAACAATTTCTATCAGTCTTTGTGGTAAAAGAGAACAGAAAGATACAAAAATCTCAACATCAGTGGTATCAGAGCCTATCTATAACTTTCTGGGCAATTCAATGGCTATTCAAGCAATCAAGGTTCATCAAGAAATTTGTAAGAATTGTTTCTTTCTTGTCATCTTTAAACTACTTTATAAAATGGTGGGAAAAGAAATGGATGTCTTCACTGGTAAAAAAGATCTTACAATCTGGAAACTTCATATGCAAGCATTACTTGAATCTTATAACTGTTATGGTGAAATAGAAGAACAGTATGATGTAGACATAGATCCTATTAAGAGACTCAAGATGCAAAGGCTTGCATATTGCAAGTTAATGCTCCACTTATTACCGGTTATGATAAGGAAAGTGTAGAATTGCAATACTGCTTAGAAATTATGGTTAAAGTTTGATGAACTATATGTTAAAAGATGTCTGCCTAACAAGATGACACTTTTACATAATCTTGCAAATTATAAAATGAACACTACTGTTTCTCTTGATGATAATTTGGATTATTTCTTTAAGCTAGTGCAAGATTTAGAAGCTACAGGTGAAAAAATCTCTAAAGAACATCAAGCCGTGGTTATTCTAAAAGCTTTACCATTTGAGTTCAATGCTTTCAAGAAGGTGATTAAGCGTGCTAGTGGAGAATCTCTCACTGTTAAGAGAGTGTTGGATTCACTAATGGAAGAAATAGTGGACCATAATCCATTCAAGAAGGAACCAAAAGTGATGTTCATTGAAAATAATCAAGACAAGAAGTCACAGAAAAAGAATAGCAAGAAAGGAAATTGGTAGAAAGGGAATGGCAGGGACAAGCACATGAAAGAAAGTGAAGAAAAGAAGAAAAATACTAAAGGCAAAAAGTGCTTAGGAAGGGCACTTTGCCAGAGATTACAAAAAGAAGAAAAGAGACAAGGCTACACAAAATGGAGATGCTGGGAATGTGGAGAAACCTAAAGACTCTAGTGGTGATGAAATACTAGCTGTTACTGAAGATAGTGAAGATCTCAGCAGGGAGTGGATTTTTGACTCTGGATGCACCATGCATATTACTCCTCATAGAGACTGGTTTACAACATTTGAACCAGTCACTGCCAAAGTGAAAATGACAGATTCTGGGTAACAAAAGGTGGAAGGTGATGGAAATATCTTTATCAACAAGTTTTATAGGAAGAGGAGAACCTTAACCAATGTCAGATTTGTGCCTAGAGTAAGGAGAAATCTCATCTCAGAAAGTATGTTTGAAAAACAAGGCTTTCAGATAAGATCTAAGGATGGACTTAGAGAAATCCTAAAGGATGCAAGAGTGATCATAAGAGGAGTTGAAAGAGGTGATCTCTATTATGTAATAGGCACTACTGAATTGAACCTAGCTACTGGAAATGGAGAGCCTAATCCAACTAAGCCATGGCACTCAAGGTTGGGACACGTAGGAAATAAGAGTCTGTTGCATCTTTCTAAACAGGGACTGATTCCATAAAAAAGACATAAATAAGGTAGAATTCTGTGAATCGTGTGTGCTAGGAAAGCATCACAAAACTAGTTTCCAAAAAGGAGCAAAGAGGGCTAAAGAGATCATGGAATATGCTCACAATGATCTTTAGGAGCCAGCTCAAGTGTCCGCTACAGGAGGGAACAGATTTTTCATGTCTATTATAGATGATAAGTCTAGGAAATGCTGGATCTATCCTTCGAAAAGGAAAGATGAAGTATTAGAAATCTTCGTCAAGTGGCATACATTAATGGAAAACTAGACAGGAAAGAAGTTGAGATGCCTAAGGACAAATAATGGACTAGAATACTGCAATAAGGAATTTGAAGACTACTGCAGTAAGAAAGGCATATAGAGGCATAAAATAGTTAAAGCAACACCTCAACATAATAGTGTAGCTGAGAGGCTCAACAGAACATTCCTAGAAAAGACCAGATGTATGTTACTATCATTAGGGTGTTCACAATCTCTATAGAGAGAAGCTATTAAGACTGTAGCCTACCTAGTAAACAAATTACCTACTTCTACTAATGAGTATAAAACTCCACAAGAAGTCTGGAATGGGAAGAAACCTAACTTGACTCACCTAAGAACCTTCAGATGTACTACCTATGCATACCAAAAGGAAGGTAAGTTGGAACCTAGAGCAGTGAAGGGAGTATTTCTATGCTATCCAGAAGGAGTTAAAGGGTACAGAAACCTATTACTACAATAGGGAGGTTTCAAAACTATTATTAGTAGAGATGTGATCTTTAAGGAAAATGAGTTTCCTTTATTGTGTAGGAATCTTCCAAACTCTAACCTACAAAAGGAAGTTTAGAAGCAACTTGGATCACGAAGTAATTTAGTCCCCTTCTATGTGCCACCAGAAACAAAAGTAGAAGAAGGTATCACACAATCCCATAATGAGGAACCTGTGCAAGGCCCTATTCATCATGAACAAGGGACTGAAGAAATAAAAGGTGAAAGTGAGGAAAGAGCCTCACACACAGCTGCAAATAACTAACATGAAGACTATCAGCTCACTAGAGATAGGCAACCAAGACAAAAAAAGTCCCAATAAGAGAGGTACAAACTCTAATTTAGTTGAATTTGCTTGTTTTGTTGCAGAATCCATAGATTGTAAGGCGCCAGAAACCTATGAAGAAGTTATGAGCAGAAAGGATGTTGAATAGTGGAAGTTGGCTTGTAAGAATGATTATTCTTCTTTAATGAAGAATATGACCTGGATATTAGTGCCTAAACCACCTAAAGAAAAATTAATAGAAAATAGATGGTTGTTCAAGCTGAAAGAAGGAGTTACACAATTGTGGCAAAGGGATATAGACAGAAGGAGGGTATTGGGCCCGGGTCCCGGAACTCTATTCCCGAGGTGGCCCCTCGGGCTGCGCTCGCGACGGGCGACTCAAAACGTCGGACCCGATCCCAACATCCATACAAAAGTCGATACGCACATGCATTAACGCACACATTAAATTGTACGCACAATCAATCGAACTATGAATTAAATACCCCATAAATCAAGGGCCACATGCCATTACAATTCAAAGGAAAT